>HG995371.1:33172218-33772218 GCA_905333075.3 Atethmia centrago
GTTAAGTAGTCACGACCTCTCAAGGTCAACTACGAGATGTAATACATTAAAAAAAAAAAATAGTGGTTTATTTATATTTTCACGCATTGTTTCCATTTAATTAGCAACTGTATTATGAAATTCATTTTATTTAAATTATAAATGATTTATTTTCTGTAAGTAGGTTTGTACAAACACTTTTACACGTCAATCATATTTTTTAAATAAAGCTAGATGAGGTCGGCGTTTCCTATCTGACTACACTGAGAAGAAAGGCCGAAACAAACTCAGAGGTCACAGTCTCTTTTAAAGTCCAGACATAATCTTGGTCAGATCATGTGAAGGCCATGTAGATTGGTGTCTGAAATGGTCCTTTTGAGGAAAGAACCACACACATTGAGTGGACCTGTCCAGTCAGTGCACGCATTTGTCAGTAATCGTGCTGCTCAACTCAGAACTTAAGGAGCTCAACGATTCGACGAACAATGGTGCCGATTCCCTTGTTCACAAACTAAACTAAATTTAAGTTCAGTGCATCTTTTTCTTTCTATTTCAATAAGAAAAGGACAGAAGATACATTTTAGTTTAGTCCTGTCAAATTAATCAGCGGTTGACTAAATTGACGTAATTTTAGTAGGCAAGTTTTTAATCGCGTCTAAACTTGTATAGAGTAGTGACAGGCGCTGATTAATCGATAATTAAGACGAAACTAAAATGTATTTTCTGTCCTGATAGATTGATGAATGTGATCTGTCACGTCACTGTCTGTCACTTTTTCACAGCTCATATTTATTTAAATTTACATATTTTACGTGGCCCTAGATGTCCAAATTTGATCTTTTTCTTGTTAATCAAGGCTTAACTGCTGTGCCAAAGTGTAGGCAGCTCCCAATTTTGAACAAATAATAAAATATATTTTTGTTTCAGACGTTGCGGTCCTCCTTGGCAACGTTATGGCGTGTCGTCCTGACGTCCGACGTCAACGCTTCTGAAAGACTTTAAAATAGTTATATTTTAGTGATAATTTCTATTTTGTGTTTAGTTGAGTGTTTTTCTCTATTCAAGTGTTGTTTTCTGGTAAGTGGATGCATACCGCAACCCAATCCGGTGATGGCACGTTAAATCAAAATTACATTTGTTTACATTGCGATAGATCTTTTCAATCAAAAAGGGGTCTTAACATTCATATTTCAAAAAAACATCGTCTTTGTATTAGCCAGAACGGCCCTGCTCTAAATTTAGACCCAGTTTCTTTACCGGCACCTGTTTCCGACAGTCCAAATTCTACCCCATTCCATTTGTACCTTAGTTACCTAAAAAATAATGTGCCTGTTATCAAACGAGTCCCGCGCGGCGCCAGGATCTCCGTCGCAAACCACCTTTCAGGCTTGATTAAAAAATGTGTGGAGAGCAACCAAATTGTAGACTGGCATAATCTCTTCCTTTTTTCGTATACCACTTTACATGTCAAAAAAGATGAGGCTACTATTTCTCTAACCCAAAAAATCAAAAATAACTGTTTAACAAAAACATCTTCACCTTTTGATTCTCCCAAGAGGGGAACATTATCTAGAATTAAATTAATTGAAGGCAAAATTGCCGACGGGGATCTCAAAGGCGCCGCACGTCTTCTTTTTACTAACGACGTGTTGTCGCCTGATACTCCTGATACCCTTTCGGCTTTGCATTCGAAACATCCCCCGGCTCCCGTGATCCCGTATTTTTTCGACTCTCCTACAGCAGACCAGGCCTGCCTCGAAATCGAAGGCAAAGACGTTATTGACGCAATAATTTCTTTTAAAACCGGTTCAGCGGCCGGCCTGGACGGAATCTCACCCCAACATTTAAAAGATTTAACTTCTTATTCTGTGGGTGATGCAGGTGTGCAGCTTATTTGCTCTATTACAAAATTAATAAATTTTATGTTTTCAGGCAAAATCAACGCTGATATTGCCTCACTTTTATTTGGTGCTAATTTGATCGCCCTAACTAAAAAGGACGGAGGGGTGAGACCCATTGCTGTGGGGTCAACTTTAAGACGTTTGGCATCCAAAATTGCGGTGAGACATATCAAATCTAAATTACAGTCTGTTTTCGAACCTATACAATTAGGATTTGGCACGAAAGGTGGGTGTGAGGCAGCCGTCCATGCCTTAAGAACCTACCTTTCGTATGATGATTGCGAAATTGTAGTCAAAATTGACGTCAAAAATGCTTTCAATTCAGTAAACAGGGATGCCATGCTGACAGAAGTTAAGAACAAAATTCCGGAACTCTATCAATACCTGCTTACCTGCTACGCAGAACCTTCAAAATTAATTTACCGTTCCCATGAACTTTCTTCGGAGGTCGGCTGTCAGCAGGGCGATCCCCTCGGGCCAGCAATTTTTAGCTTGGCTATAAATCCGATTATTCAAAATTTAAAATCAAAATTTAACGTTTGGTATTTGGATGACGGAACCCTGGGAGGCGATGTGGACACTGTGCTATCTGACTTATCAGATATTAAAACAAATTTCGAAAATATTGGTTTAGAATTAAATTTTAGCAAATGTGAACTCTTCATTCAAAAAAATTCTTACGGTTTGGATAATTTAAAATCCAAATTAAATTTTCTGGCACCGAATATCAAAATAGTAGACAGAAAGTCACTTTGCCTCCTGGGTTCTCCCATCTTTGAAGAATCTTTTCCTGATTACATTACTAACACTATTTCTAAATTCCAAAGTCACGCAAATTGTTTACTCGAAATCAGTCCTCATTATGCTCTTATAATTCTAAAGTTTTGCCTTTTTGTCCCTAAATTTACTTATGTGCTTCGCTGTAGCCCTTTTTGGAAACATCCAAATTTGCTTTCACCAATAGACGATTTAGTCAAAACTAGTTTAGAAACGATTTTAAATATTCAGCTCAATGAACCATCTTGGTTACAAGCATCCCTCCCTATTCGGTTTGGCGGTTTAGGAATCCGCCAAATTTCGAGTGTTGCTTCCCCAGCCTTTTTGTCGTCCACCCATAGCACGTCACGTCTCATAGGTAATGTCCTAAGGGCTTTGCCCACAAACTATGAGACTGCGGGCTTGGAGGATGCCAAGAATGCTTTTCAAATTGCTTGCCCGGGTAAAGAATTTCCAGACAACCTAAAATCTCAGAGGAGCTGGGACGATATTTATTGCGATTTAACATACAAATCGATTCTGAGCCGCAGTTCAGGTCCGGATCGCGCAAGACTTTTGGCGGTCGGAACCAGAGAGGCCGGTCATTGGCTACATGCCCATCCTTCTCCATATACCGGTACCTTCCTGGATCCGACCTCGCTTCGTCTGGCGACTGGTCTGCGGCTTGGGGTCACGGTATGCACTCCACACACATGCCCTTGTGGCACGGACGTGGACCGACTGGGTCACCACGGACTTTGTTGTCAAAAAAGTGCAGGCCGCTTTTCAAGACATGCAACACTTAATGACATAATCCGCCGGTCTCTTGCCAGCATCAATGTGCCTGCTCTTCTTGAGCCGACTGGCATTGTCAGAGATGATGGCAAAAGACCTGATGGTGTGTCTTTGGTCCCGTGGAGTTTGGGACGGATGCTTGTGTGGGACGCTACCTGTGTAGACACACTGGCACCGTCCCACCTCCAACGGACTACTTCTAAAGCGGGTGCAGCGGCAGAAAATGCCGAAAATCTGAAAGTTATTAAATATGGAGGCCTTGGCAGAGAGTACAACTTTGTGCCCTTTGGCGTCGAGACCCTCGGTCCGTGGGGTCCCAGTGCGCATAAGTTATTTGCGGAAATCGCGAAACGTCTAGTTGATGTAACTGGTGACCGAAAAGCTGGCGGCTTTCTCGCGCAACGCATCAGCATTGCAATTCAGCGAGGAAATGCCGCCAGCATCCTCGGTACAATGCCCCGAGGGCCTTTTTTAAGCCTAACTTAGTTTTAATTTAATTTAGTTAATGTTAATAATGATCTTGTAATTTGGTTATGTAAATAAATGATATTATGTAAATATCAATAAATTTTCTGTCCTTTTCTTATTGAAATAGAAAGAAAAAGATGCACTGAACTTAATTTTAGTTAGTTTGTGAACAAGGGAATCGGCGCCAATACCAAAGAAAGAACATTTGGGTAGGCCGCATAAATTACTCAAACTGCCAGACCATGATTAATACTAAATGAGAAAAAAAAAAAAAAAAAAACAATAATGACCCAAATAGGCTTCACATTCACAATAATTAAATATAATACTTTACAAGTAAATATTAAGTTCCAAACAGTATATTGAACTCCACAAAGTAAATATGTCAAAATGGTATATAAATAAAATAAAAGTTTCAGTATGCAATAATTGGAGCCCAAGCCTTTTTGTCCTCAATATAATCTTTAACGGTATAAAAGGCTTTCTGGCACAACTTAATTTTAATAAATGATTTGAATTTATTAAGGCTTAGATCTTGAACGTGGCTTGGAAGTTTATTATAAAAACGTATACATTGACATCTGAATGAGCCACCTATTTTCTTGAGCCTTGTTGTAGGTACAACAAATTTGTGTGTGTTCCTAGTATTTATATTATGGATATCACTGTATTTTTTAAACAATTTTATATTTTTATGGGCATATAAAAGATTTTCAAAAATATACTGGGAGGGCACAGTCATTACATTAATCTCCTTAAATTTCTCTTTGAGAGTGTTTCGGACTTAATCTATAAATTGACCGAACAGCTCTTTTCTGCAAAACGAAGATAGTCTGAATGTCAGCGGCATTTCCCCACAACAGAATACCGTACGAATTTCGCACAAAACGTTTCATGTTAGACTTAGAATTCGGCGAACCCAAGCTACATTACAAAAAAAAGGGGACCTTATGCTGCTTGACCCAAAAATTTTGGCAACTTGGAGCGCGCCACATCTGGTAACACTATGAACTATCTTATGCTTTTAAATGTGTTCTGTGATCACTATTTGACAACTCCCGACAAGACAGGTCGCGAGACCAAGTTTGTAATGTGAAATAGGAATTTATACGTGCTGTAACGTAGTTAGTATAGTGTAGTGTAACATGAAGATATGAAGACCGAGGACAGCCTGTTACGTGAACCATGCATTCTATCCATACGGAAAACAGTGTTGTGTTGAAGAGAAAGTGTCGTGAAATCGGACAGTCGTCGCCTTCAATGATGTGGAAGAGGTCGATTGTGCAAGCGACGGCTGGCTGCGCGCGCGCCTCCGCGGCCCTGGCACTGCTGCTCGCCGTTTGCGCGGTGAGTTAGCGAACCTTGTCGCACGGTGTTCGTACCAGGGCTCCGTAACTTCGAACCCTGTCACCACAGTACTTATCCACTGGCTATGTTGTTGTTTATAAAAGCATAACAAACGACATCAACAAGTCATTGATATCAATGTGATAAGGTTACCATCTCCAAACATTTTACAACTGTTTAGATGAGTTGAATGCTTCGACAATAAGAACTTATCTTGCTTAGGTATATATCTATACAGAACTAAAGTATTCAATGAAGTTGGAGACAGGCTTCTATGTATGTAAAACATTGTGAACATCTCGCCATAGTCACCTTCATTATTTTAGTTTACTTTAATTTTATCTGTGTAGTTTTTATTTTGAAGTTCCTAGATATTCCTTAGATCTTAATGATAAACAGAAAGTAGTTGAATTTACCTTTGTTCTTAATAGGCTGCACTTTTTCTCGGGTGTTATGATCTTTATAGTCAACTTTTTGCCAATGTGTGTGTGATTGCTGTATGTAAGTTATGTAGTTTATTGAAACACATATTCCATCCATAAGTTATGTAGTTAGTTGTAAGACAACATGTAACAAGACATGTTCCATCCATAAGTGCTTACAAAGTTTACTTAGTTTAATAGATACTTTCCTGATACTGGAGGAACATCCAAAAAAAAAAAATTTAAAATTTTTTTTGATTGTATTATGTTCTTGACGGGCATGTGGCTAAGAAATAACAGCTGCACGGGTCGATCGATCAGCTTAAGCTACATTTTCCGCAATTGGTCCGTGGATGGGTGACCATCTTTAAATAAAAAAAAAAAATAAAAAAAGAAAGCACGTTAAGATGTTGGTCCCGACTGTCATTTGAGGATAACACTTCTCTTATATTTAAAATAGATAGAAAGATACGGATGTCTTACACATCAACAATAGTCTGGCTGTTGCTTTTGAAATGGTTTGCAGCTAATAATCTCTTACTTAATGCAAACAAAACAAAGTGTCATAAGTTCTCATCACCAAATGTACCAAGTGGGTCTTAATTTAAAACTAGAAACTAGATGCTGTTATGGAAACTGTATTTCTAGGAATTACTCTAGATTCGAAACTGCAATGGGGTGCCCACATTAGAGCTCTTTCAGGTAGATTAAGTTCAGCTGCATAAGCAATAATTTTTCTAGTATACTAACCTAGCTGTGGCTATAATTATCTAGCCACAGCTAGGTTAGTATACTTTGCTTATTTCCACAGTATAGAAATTCAAAGAACTAAGTCTGACTTCTCTTTATATCTTAGAAAGTATTTTGTATGTTTTCAAAATAAGAAGTGATTTCCATAATATAAATACACATAGTAAACATGAAATTGTGATAATACCAAATTTAGATTAACAAAAACAAGCAAACTATTTGTTATCAACAGTATCTGCTTTTATAACAAGTTTAAAGACTACATTGAAGAGACGGAAGTTTGGCAATAATTCCTTCTGCACATGTGGCTTTACTGGCTTCCCTGGTACCACATAACCGTGTAAATGTCTATTAACTGCTCCCAAATTATGATGTTTATTTTCTTTTCTTTTTTTATATATATTTCCTTGACATAATATTTTCATTATTTGACATTATATACCTACAATTTTGATATCAAATTATTTATTAGTGGCTTTTGTAGACAGGCTAATTAAGACTTGTTACAGTAATGGCAAACATGCAATTTGGTTTAAATGGGTTTTTATTATTTTATTAATATTTTACATAGATTCTTTTATATTTTATGAATGTGAGAATGTTGTAGGCTTAATATAAATTTGTACAAGATTTATTTTTTGTTAAGTACCTGGTACTTCTTGACAGGCCTACACTGTCCTCCCATACCTAATAACACTGTAATTTGAAAACATTATAAAAGCCAATTATTTTTCAAACTCAAACTCAAAGCATTTATTTCAATTAAACCATTTACAGGCACTTTTGAATTGTCAAGGAGTCGGTCAGTTAGAAATATGAAGCTAGTTGCCCATTCCAAAGCGTAGTAGGTACCTATGGAGAAGAACGGGCAAGAAACTCCATGGACACTCTTTTAAATTAAATTGATACATAAAGATTAGTACAAAAATAATGTTGAAATTATAACTAAATGTGAGGACGATGTAAAATAAAAAAACGCGTCCATAGTAAAAAGAGAAACAAAAACAATTTCTAAATAAAATAATTACAAATAAGCCGAGGACGCTAAGAGGTAAGAGGTGACCAGTCCCAACTAACGGCGCCCGTTCACGAGCATGACGCATGGATTAGCACCATTCAGCTCAACCATTTTGAAGGGAGCTAAATGATCCAACACACGCGCCACCATCAGCGAGACATCTGAGTGAGCATGACATACTCTCAGCCGCCAGGACCCATTCAAGTCAATTACATAACTGGCAAATGGTAGCTCTATTATACATAGTACTCACACCTGTGCAATGCAATTATACAATACAACGTAGGTTGAATTTATACAATGCAAAGATAGTCTTACAATGTTCAGCTGCTCCAACAGTAACCGTGGAGTTTCTTGCCGGCTCTTCTCCATAGGAAACAACCAATTGGAACCATGCACCTAGCTTCTGACGTTTCATAAGTGCCCATGTAGGTTTATGTGAAATAAAATATTTTTATTTTAGATCTCAGACAGTTGTTACGGGTCGTCAGAATCTTGAAAGTCTGACAACCAGTCTTGCCAAAAGGGGTATCGTTTTATAAAGTAGATGGCTGACAGATAGGCAGTCGCTCCATGCAAAATGCTGGTATTTGGCTGCATCTGGTTAGACTGGAATACCCCAACATAGTTGGGAAAAAGGTGGCTGATAATGACGGATTATGTTCATAATTGAATCAGATTTTATAACCTTTTCCTCCTCAGCAAGGTTGTATGAGGTAAATTATTTTGGCTCTACGGAAATCGTCAATTAAAATAAAAAATAAAGTGATTGAGTACCTATAGAATGAGTGTTGGTTGGTATGGTATGACTTTACAAACCAATATTTCATACACTTCATTTGGCAAACACTGTAAGTAGTTAGTTTTCCTAATTAATAACTGGTTGTTTATTAAAATAATACTGTGTAAGTAGAATAATATTTAGTTTTATAATTTGGTAGTATACATACTAAATTCACCAAATTCAATGCAGTCCTAACCCATGCTTTTTGGAAACTTATATTAAAAATAAACAGTTTGAAGTATACCCAGTGAGTTATACAAGGTGTTGTTTTGCATCCTCGTTATATTTCAGGAGGCTGCTATGAAAGGCATGTATAATCAAATAAAATGACGATAACGATACCTACTCAATAATTAATACATTCTTGTTTTTTTAGTTATTTAAGTTTGACAGTATTTTAAAATACACCACTTTCACAGAACAGAATCACCCCGTTGCGTATGCGGTAGTGTGTGTGTAAAAGGGCAGTTACAGACTTACAGTGCGGTAACATACATGCCGCGTTTTAACATGCGTGTCCCAAACATGCAAATTTCCGAAAATAAAAAAATTAAAATAAAAGACCTTATTTTATTATCGAGAATCATTAGCATAGTTACCTCCTTGCATTTGACGAGGATGCAAAACGACACATTGTATAAATAAAAAAAAATATTAACTGAAGCAAGTTAGGTATTAAGTACATAATATAGAAACAATTATTCACAATGAGCAAGTACGATAATGACTTATTAATAACTACCTGTAATAGTTAATAAAATACTAAACAATGTGTATTAATTGGTCAAGGACAGCTAATGACTAATGAGACACAATTGACTTTCTATTGTTTGACTCCGAATCGGTGTCGCGCAGGGCTTAACAGGAGACGTGTTGGATCATTTAGTTAGCTCCCTTCAAAATGATTGAGCTGAATGGTGCTGATCCATGCTTCATGTTCGTGAACGGGTGCCGTCAGTTGGGACTGGTGACCTTTTAGCTGCCTTGGCTTATTTTTTAATTGTGTCGTTAGATTTCAAATTGAAGTACCTAAGTCCTAAATGATTTAATTCATAAAAAGCAGTTTTGTTTTCTGTTCGAGTAAGGCTTTTTACTATCTCATTTTGAGGGTGGTGTGACTATCAAAAATCGGATTCTCTATCATCCTTTCTATCATTGTTTCTATGAAATGTTTATAGATTACGAGAAAAACGAATTTCTAATTTGGATTTAGGTTTATTTTGTCAAAATGAAGAGATTCATTTGATCTAACAGGATACTGGACTTAGTGCAGTTTAAATCAAAATATGATCAGGGGACGGACTAAGGAAAAAAACAATGATAATAGGTATTATTTTTGTTTAAGTATTTTGTATGAATAAAATTCAAACAAAAAATAAACGAGTCATGAGGACTTGTTATTTTTAGTATGCACAATAATATTTGTAATACCTATTTAAGTATTTTTAGAATTAAAATCAAATAATATAAGTCACGAGGATTTTTGCAGTATGCACAATAATAATAGTAATACACAACACTTAGTCTTCATCAACATTTTGTGTTCACGTATTTTTCATATTTTTTTTATTATTCTTATATTCACTTTAACACTTTTAGTACTTACTTATTTTAATAATGGCACTATTTAGTCAGTCGATAATTAAACAGGGTACTTTATTATATGTTATAGTATAAAAATCAATCACTGTGTTAATCTGAAAGGTTGCCATATTGGCGGAGGTTAGTATATTGCTGATACTGAACTAGTTTCCCTAAGGAACCCATAGTGAATTCGCGAAAATACCGTCAGTTTTTTTTTTCCGCTTTTATTGTGTGTTGTTTGGTGAAAGTTGTTCAGTACGAGGGCTGCACTAAAAGTATCGGTAATGGAATATTTTCACTGTTCCTGTCATATTAAAATCTTTTTAATTGAAAACTCCTTGGTTTTAAAAATCGTATACCATTTATTTATATAAAAAAACATTCTCGGTCTTGTCACAAGGTTTTGTCAAACTTGTTTAGTCGTTGAGAAAATGGAATTGACTCGAGAAAATTCAAGAGCGATGATTTATTATGACTTTCGAAGTGGTTTAACACAAAAACAGTGTGTTGACCGGATGATTTCTGCATTTGGTGATGAAGCCCCATCCAAAACCACAATTTATCGCTGGTTTGCTGAATTTCAACGTGGACGAGTCAAGCTCAGTGATGATCCCCGTCAAGGTCGTCCAAAAACTGCAGTCACCCAAGAAAACGTTGATGCTGTAAGGAAGATCGACATGTGACATACCGCGAAATTCAGGCAACTTTAGACATTGGCATCAGTGGCGTGCCTAGGGTTTCAAAATAACGCAAGCCCAATAAAATTTTAACCGATTTCAAAAAAAGAAAGTTCAGTTTTCGACTGAGTATGTAGGTACCTACGTATGTATCATCGCAATTTTCTCATAAACTACTGGTTAGGTACAATAAATTAAAAGTGAATTCATCCATCCATCTTCTTCTTTCCTCTTCTTTCTTCAATTTCACTCTTGCTTGTCGTTTGATTTTACCTTATCTTCGCCAATCAAAACTTGAACGCATTTTAAATCCTCACAAGGTACAATTACCTCCATTGTTGTAGGTAAGTCACCAAAACAATTGTATCACTGAGGAAATCTAAGAAAACACACAAAACTTTAACAACAAAACCTTTTTCCACTCAAGCAAATGAAACTGAAGTTAGTTGCACTCTCGGATGTCGGGAACGAGCAAAAAAAGTCGCCAGGTATATGAAAAATCTAGCTAGATGTCGCAAATTTTTTATTTTTAAGATATTGCTTGAATATTTAATTTCGTTATTTTAAAAAGTCGCTAGTTTTTATTGTTGCTAAATGTTAAAAAAGTTTCCAAACTCGTTAAAAATCTCCAAGATCTCACAACGTGGCTAAAACGGCAACACTGCAGAGTTGGCAAGCTGACAAGGTCACGCATACGCGTGCAACTTCATACCGAAAGCCCTGCTTAAATCTGCCATAGTGATCGATTTGTTCTATGCACAAGTTCTAACTCGTTATACGGCACATCGCTATAAGTGCGAAAGTGACAGATATAGTATTTGAAAGCCCGGTAAAAGCCGGTGCGTGTAAGCGAGATAGCTATATGTAGATGCTACAAATGCGAAACTCTGCGCGCGAACAATCGCGATGTGTAGTAGTGTAGCATAGGTAGATACTTTGTGTTATTTTGATAAGAATTAAGCGCGCGAACTTTTAAATAGTTCGGGTTTGATATTGATTCTCTATCGAGCATTTTAGTAAGGCATTTGGGCTTATATGAAGGTACCGCCACTGATTGGCATGAGTCAAATACAAATAATCTTGCATGAACAATTAGGTGTAAAAAAGTTGTTTTCCCGATGGATACCGCATTCGCTCTGTGAAGAGCAAAAACGGCTCGCGTTACTTGGTGCGTCAGAACAAAATCAAAATTCATTTATTCAAACTAGGCTGAAAATCAGCACTTTTCGAACGTCAAAGTTACATAAGACAGTCCCCCAAAAATGCCCGCCCTTCACCACTTCCTAGTGCTTTAGCTGGGAAGAAGAAGTGGTGGAACAAACTCCCCAGCAGCACGTCTGTCTGTTTAGTTATATAAACTTGATTCTATACAAATCGTATGCAAAGTAATTAACATTACGAAACACAAAACATTGGATTAAATTACACACTTGCCATACATTAGCTAGCACGCGCCAGTATACCAACAAAACAATGAACAAACTGTACTCAAGCAGATAAAAATTACAACATAAAAAAACGTAAATAGAACTTAATACCTAAATAAAAGCCTCCAGGCATAAAGGGCGTGCCCGCTTACATAAGGCAATTGCTGTAGCTCGAAGTGAGAAATGATAAACTAGCCCCATCGAAGTAAAATAAGTAAACAATTACTAATAACAATTAAAACCATGATCAGCAAGACGACCAGTCACCACAAGCAGCACCCGTTCACGAGCATAACGCAAAGATCAGCCATCACCCCCCTCGCCATATTGGAGGGAAGGAGGCAACCCGACCCCCGACGCTACCGCAGGCAGTGACATCTAAGGGAGCATGACGAGCTTGATGCTGGTTGCTCAGGCAAGAATAGTATAATCAATAGTCCAGGACGCTAGCTAACCACTTATTGCAATACAACTCATAAAACACACATTGTAATGAGTAGATTATGTCACTAATAAATTAAAATTTAACTAAATTAAATTACATTGACTTATACAGTCAAATAAAAAAATAGTCAATTATATGAACTCAGTCAGTAGGTAAGCTAATTCTGGAAAAAGAACATAAACATTGTCTTGAGTTAATCACAGCGACCAACTATTCTTATCGTTTAAGTAGTCATTGATACAATAGTATGCCTTTGAACAAAGGGTAGATTTTACTTTAGTTTTAAACGTATTAAAAGGCAAATCTAGCAAAGAAGAGGGCAGCATGTTATAAAAAGTTATACCAAGCCCAACAAATGAGTTATGTACAGTGTTGCCAACTGTACTATCATCTCTGTAGCTAGATCTTTTGCAAAAAGTTGCCAGATTCCCACATTATCTTACCCCAAAAAGTAGCTAGAAGTTACCAAAGTTAAAAAAATGAGAGTAGAGTAGTAGAAAGAAAAGAGTCTCTTATACATAGAATAGAATTTAGAGTTATCAGACTCATTCGGTTTCTCTGCTTATTTTTAACTAAGTTCATTTGAGAGATTAATGTTTGAACGATACCATTATTTTTTTCAAAATTTTTGGTAAGTAATATAATTTCAACAGTGGCAACATTGTTTGTATCAAGAATGTATGCCATCAACAGTATTCAAATAAAATAATTTCAAAATTATCTTCCTACTTATTGAATCACTCTAAAAATATGTTTGATTATAATGTCCTTTGGACTAGACTAGTACAAAATTATCATGACCTGAAAGGCTAAACCTAAACTATAGGTACTAATCGTTCTGAGTGTCTAAAAATAAAGCTATAAGTACGTATCTGTTCTGAACTCCAGTTTTTGCTTATGTTTTTTAGTCTCAGCATGTTTCTTAATGTCAAATAGTTTGGCCAGAATTTCCACACAACAATAACTGCAAAATACTTTGGACGAGTTTCCACTTGCTGCCTTTAATTAACCACCCTTTAAATTCCTCAATGTTCTCCCACTCAGTTCTGTATTTTTGGGAATAAGTCTTAGGTTTCTTGAGTAGATCCATTTTTCATTACAATAATTACGACACAAATTGATGATCAAGTTTTACGAACGCAAACGGTTATAGGTATATAATAATAATTACTCGGAATATCAGTAAACCACCTACGACAACAGACAAAACTAACAAAACGCGTGAAATGTAGACGAAGCTAATTATATTATTAGAGTGAGACGAATAAAAACAATCACAATGTTCCAGCAAGCGACACTATCGGCGTAATCCCCTCTCTTGGGAGTGTTCCGTATAGCGCGCCCTTTGTGCTCTATAACGATATGGTCTTTCTTTTACATAATGACTCAAAATGCTGACGACTCTACAAAATGCTTCCACAGATAAACAAATAAAACTGAAAATCACACAAGCACCAATGATAGTGTGTAGATGAAGTCGCTGTGTTGAAAAATTGCTAAAAAAAAGTAGCTAAATCTTTTAGCTACAATTTTTTAGAAATTGTTGCTGACTGGGGTGCAAAAATAGCTAGATATAGCTATAAAATAGCTAAGTTGGCATCACTGGTTATGTACCTTATGAAGCCGGTGAAATGGAGCTCGTAATTTGTCCTTATTTCTGGTGTTAATATTGTGAATATTACAATTTTTAGTGTATAAGTGTATATTTTGCCTAATATATAAGATGTTGGCGAAGATGAATTGTGATGCCACCGTGAGAATACCAACATCTTTAAAAAAATCTCTCAGAGAAACTGGCACCAAGCTGGTAAATAGCTCGAACAGCTCGTTTTTGAAGAACGAATATATTTTGAATCAGCGGCTTTGCCCCACAGCAGAATACCGTAGGACATAACGCTATGAAAATAACTAAAATAGACTAATCGAGCTGTATCAACGTCAGTGTATTGTCTTACTTTTCTGACGGCGTAGGCGGCCGCACTGAGCCTGCCCGCTAGGCTTGATATATGAGGGCCCCACTGAAGTTTGGCATCTACTGTTATACCAAGAAAAACTGCCGAGTCTACAGTTTCAAGCACCCCATTATCTAAGACGATGTTGGGACCTAGATTCCTAATATTTGGCAAGGCAAACTTTATACATTTCCTTTTCTTGGCATTGAGAACTAGGTTATTCGTCGTAAACCAATCCGTAACCATTGAGAGTGCACTGTTTACGTCATCAAAATCTTGTCTATTCCTGTTTACTTTAAAAAGAAGTGAGGTGTCATCTGCAAACAATACAACGTCACAGATACCCTTTAAGTAAAATGGTAAGTCATTAATATATACTAAGAATAAGAATGGACCCAGTATTGAGCCTTGAGGTACACCTAACTGAACTGGTAACCCGGAAGATTTTACACCATTCACATCTACACATTGGAACCTATTATGTAAATAAGAATTTATTACTTTGAGAGCTTCATTTTGGACACCATAATGACACAGTTTACGCAAAAGCGTGTCATGGTCCACACAATCAAAGGCTTTGGAGAGATCACAGAAAACTCCAATAGCATTTTGCGAGTTCTCCCTTGCGTCAAATATGTGTTTCAGCAGTGCAACACCCGCATCTGTAGTCAAACGACCTTTTGTAAAGCCATATTGGTTCATTATGAAGGAGGCTGTTTAAATTAAAATGTCTTAGCAATTGCTTGAGTATTAACTTTTCAAATATTTTGCTAAATGCAGATAAGATAGAAATAGGTCTGAAATTGCCAACGTCATTTTTATTACCTGATTTAAATAAAGGTATGACTTTACTACTCTTCATGAGGGAAGAGCCCAAATCAACACATTTATTAAAAGTAACAGCTAGATAGGGGGCTACGATTTCTATTATATTGCTTAATAGTTTAATGGAGATACCCCAGATATCACCAGTGTTTTTAGACTTAAGTGTGTTAAAAATATTAACTACATCACGAGGTGTTACATGTTCGAAGCTAAATAAGCGACTACATTTAGGCACACTACTATGCAAATGGTTTTCAGCTTTAGACGGGGACGAATTCAAGGAGCGAGTCGTAGTTATAGGTATGTTGGCAAAAAACTCATTGAATGCTTCAGCTACGTCAGCTGCTTTATTAACTAATTTGTTGTCGACCATAATCTCAAGTTGTTTTTCTTGAACTCTCGAAAGATTCCACACAGGATTCTCAAATGCTGTATACAACATCGTATCAGGTGACGAATCCTGGACGCTTAAGTTTTTGTTAGGTCGTAGCAAAACTTTACTGACGCTGGTATCGCTAAGGTATGACATTTCTCCTCGTGCTACAATTCTTCGTGTGGTTTTACCTTCTCAGTATGACGCGTTTACTTTTACTTATTTGAAAATGCCATTGGTTGCAGTTTTTGAAAGTATCTCTAACAACTGAACGAAAGTCGTATACTGGTATTTCTGTGCCCAAATTGTAAACACGATCATGGTTAGCTATAATCTCCTCGTATTCTCTTGGCTCAACAATTGATTCCAATTTTCTGATCTGTTTCTCGGTCATAGCAAAAACTCGATCTGCGGGTAAAAACGAATGGCCCGTTACCGGAAATATTATTTCTATCGTTTTCAACGTTGATGGTGTCTCTGAAAGCCACTTACTGGCCATACCGATTAAAAAGCTATTTTTATTTTGCCCCCCCCCACACCCGTCTGCCATTAATCTGATATTTTTATATTTCGAAGATCAAGAGAATTTAAGCAATGCTGGACTGCACTGCAAATTTCGTTCGCTGATTTCGAAGTGACATTTTCTGTCCACAGGTAGGACATTACATTGTCTTTGTTAAGACAACTATGAGAAGAACCTATGACTACCGTGAAATTATAAAGATACAGCTCCCTGGAGTAATAAGTTGCCTGGTCCGGCACTTTCGGAAGAGGAAGATTCTTTTAGCAGTCAAAGCTTAGCGTAAACATATCATCCCTTTCTTTTCTTAATTTGGCAAAAAACGCCTTCGCACGTAATTTATGGATACGCAGTGTAGTCATCAGAGTTTGTTTTTGAGCTGCAATGTTTACATGCTTTATTTGTTCAGTCAATTGAAGGCAAGTTGAGCAGACATCTTGTCGAGGTGTACCGAAACCGATATTAAAATATCTGGTAAAGATTTTTCTAAAAAACGCGCGTGTGACATCCCTGGAGGAGCTTGATCATTATAGAGTTGGAACATTTTCGTAATATTTAAAGATGGATCTAAGTAAACACGTTTGCTATCCTTTCCTCGAGTGTAGTAAACTTCCAAAGGTCTGAATCCTTTAATAAATTTTTGAACCGCCTTCTTCCTAGCTCTGAATACGAATTCTTTACGATCTCCATCCCTCCGCTCTTCAGCCATCAAACCAGATTCATGATGTTGTGCTAGTACTCCTCTTAGTCGAGTCGGTCTAATGCGAAGAATGCATAGAAATGCTTTTTTGCAAACATTGACTAATGCACCTGTTTGATGTTTTCTGACATAATATTGTACTGACATCCGTTTCGTGACTCTGCTGTTATCTCTTGGACGCTTTCTTTGAGCCTGTGATGTTTTACAATATTTTAAGATAAAATTGTCTTGATCTATCTTTTTTTTGGTGTAATAGAAATTTCTATGAAAATTGAACATGTCATTGGATGACAATTTTCTGCATTGGTATTTTTGTTTACGATTGTGATTACATGCTAGCATGACTGGAAGACCAGGTGCCGTATACCTGAAATCAATAAAATTAATATTAGATGCACCCAAATAAAATTTTGAAAATAAAAATTTATATTAGATGAGACGGTCCATATTATGAACCAAAGCTTAAAAAAATTCAAAAAGCACATAATGGTTTAAAGTTCATCAAGTTTTCTATTTAAAAAAAAACGATCAATCTATTGAAAATCTATTTTTTTATCACACTAACAAAGGAATTAAAATCTATAAATGGTGATTAATTTGGTCTCAGAGGGAACCGAGGCAATGTGATATGTATGTAAAATATATATATGTATATATATTTTTTGTATATGTATATATATGTTTAGCTATCTTTTTTGTGAGAGTGCTTTCAATGAACCTACAATCACCCTTCTATACAGCTTCTATCACAGTTTTGCAATAGTTGTTTCATGCTGATTATGTTGATAAATTCGCTAAGAAAATAAAATGATGATCGTAATACACAAACATTAATAATATATTATTATAATAAAATATAATATCTGATTGCAAACGAGTACCACGTGTTCATTACGGCCCTGGGGAATGGCTGTTAGGAATGGTTGCTTACTCCAAGAATTTACCGTTTTTGCTTCAGTTGCTCGCGTTTGGTTTGATTCTTTTGCACTATTCGCTTCCGTGCCTTATCAGGAGGCACGATTTGTATTTTATCCATTGATTTTCTTGAAATATCTGAACAAATTTATTAAAAACACGACACGACTTCACACGCGTGGCGACAATCAACACCTCCCTAGAGTAAATATGTTCCACACACAACTGGGCGCCATTTTGAACGATCGCGTTTTTTTTTTTGATTGTGGGAAATCATCAAATAACTTGGAGGGTGTCAGACTCTTACTGATTAAAACCCACCCGTATTCCTTCCTGTTGCCTGTGTTGCGGGGGCCTCGGTGACCCATAAGTACCTTCCCGCGACCCCGGCAGGCATCGGCCCTAGTGGACCCCTACTATATGTGCTGACGACATCTCTTTGAGGCGCGCGTGGAATACAACGCGCCGTCGACCCGGGCCTGGTCCTTACCGGATGGTGAGCTACCCATTGCTCACCGTCCGCAAGCCCGCGCCTACGGTGGCCGACTTGGTTCAATTTGAAAAAAAGGGGTGTGTTTTAAACTTATTTTGCTTGAAAACAAATTGACTTGGTTCAATTCGGTAAAATATTGTGCAAGATACTTCCCCTGCCTTTTAAATAAGAATAAAAACTAACTTTAGGTCAAAAGTGGACTTGATGCGATTTGAAATCTAACGACACAATTATTTTCTATAATCTTTTGAAATTGTTTTTTTTTTTTGTTTATTTTGCTACTATGGACACGTTTTTTTTATATCATCCTCCCATTTAGTTATAAATTCAACATTATTTTCTACTAATCTTTATGTAACAATATAATTTAAAAGAGTGTCTATGGAATTTCTTGCCCGTTCTTCTCCATAGGTACCTACTACGCTTTGGAATGGGCAACCAACTTCATATTTCTAACTGACCAACTCCTTGACAGTTCAAAAGTGCTTATAATAAATATGGTTAATTGAAATAAATACTGAGTTTGAGTTGAATTTCAGTTTGACCTACTGCGAGTTGAACTCACGTGGTGAGGGCTCCATACAGGGAATATGTTATCTACTATATTTTTTATCCCAATATACCTTAGCCATAGTTTTACCAATCATAGTTATCATAATATAAGTTTTAAACTAATGATTAAAAGAATTGCTAGCACAAACCTAAACAATTATTCTACAATGGTTTTGCTATTAGGTAATGGTACTGGTATTACCAGAAAGGACATAGTGGATGGTGTGGACACCTTATTAAAGTTAAGTGTAGGAAAGCTGATGTTGTGTGCTTTCCTTACTCTGATACTTTATCAGATAATGATAATAATTATATTTATCAGTTGAATAATACTATTCACAGGCTGACATGTTGTCATAGTTACAAATTATTGTATTTGGTTTTAAGTTAACTCAGAGTACTTTAACTCTGTCTTGGGAATGTAGACTTAGATGGCTATGTTGATAGCATAAAATATTAACGAGGTTATAGCTAATATAACAAATTGTAGCATTAGGGACGAGTCTGTGTTGTCTAGTTATACTAACAACATAGTGATTAATTTAGAATCATCATGTTGTACGAAGGAGGTCTTCCTGGTGGAACTCATACAGGCATTCTAGACTCTTCAGTTAAAATTGTGGATGTCACTCCGGATAACACTTTAAACTAGTTAGTAAGACAACAGAAGCTACCCCTTCAAATAACCTATTATTATTTGAGAACAATAAAAAGGTACCTTCTGGCAAAATTAATCATAATTAAAAAACAATCAACATACTTTAAAATTGTTTAATCAAAATATCCAAGGTTGCTCTTCCAAATTACTGGAAATAGAATTGTTTCTGGAAAATACCAAGTTTGATGTCATTTGTTTAACAGAACATTGGCTAAAAGATTATCAAGTAATTTCAATTAACTATGAAAATTATTGTGTAGTTAGCCATTTCAGCCGAAAACGAATGATACATGGCGGGTCATTAATACTTGTTAAAAATTCTATTAAATCGAAAGAACGAAAAGACATCGTCGGACTGTCTGTTGAACACACCATTGAATTGTCCTGTGTTGAGCTTGATAAGCATGTTATAGTATGCGTATACAGACCTCCAAGTTACCAGAATCTATCAATGTTTGATTCTGTAATGGAAGATGTGCTAAAGAAACTTAGTGCTTGTAGTAAGTCAATAATCATATGTGGTGATTTTAATATTAATTTAATAGAAAATAACTCAAATACTGTTAGATTGTTAACCCTGTTTAGGTCATTTGATTTGTCAAATGTTTTTAATGAACCAACCTGAGCGACAGCTTCTTCTGCCACTTGTATAGATAATATTTTTTGTAATTGTGATTACTTACACAAACAAGTTGTAAATAAGTTGCCATCTGATCACAGTGGACAAAAAATAACACACCTATATACCTTTGCAAAAAATTCAAATGAAAAAAGTTTTAGGGCAATTAGGGTCGCTGTGGGAACAGTGGATCAGTATTTTTTCAAAGCACCATAGATATGTCACTATATTACTTTCGACTTTCATAATTGTAAAGCTAGATAAGCAGCTATCTATCTGTAACCATTTTGATGATACTGGTTTTTTTTTTTTTAATGGGAAATGATCTACTGTGTACTTTTAAGGGTACACAGTGAAACATAGTACAAGTACACAGTTAATCAGAGAGTACACAGTGAATAAAGCAAAAACACAAGTATTACATAACGTATATTTTTATATTTTTTGTTATAATAATCAGTCTTGAATCAGGAACATCTCTGAGATCAAACATTTACGGTAATTAGCATAATTAAATTATCCCAAAATAACAGTACAAGATACAAAATATTACATTACCAATTGGGTATGTAATTTTTAACGAATATCAATTTGGGTAAAGTCTGTGTCAAAGTAATAGTAAGATTGCTGGCGCAATGTGCTACCCCCGACATTTGGCTTGGGCAGTATAAATTTATTATCATTTAATATCCCTCACGTAGGCCAGATCAGGAACAGTCGGCATGGTGAACTGGTGATTTCGGTTCCCACGCAAATAACTGACGTAGTAGTATAAGTTTTCATTACGATTGTGTAATATTTTGGCAACATAATAAATGCTTCTTCGTTTAGTTTCAAAACGAACCAAGACATAGTCACCCTCTTCAGGTAGGCGAGGTAAAATACTGTTAAGTAATTGTTCATCCGTTAGTGGAACTACATCAATCTCGTCTTCCTCACACCAATCGGAATCTTCGTCGTGTATCGAAATGTTCTCATTTTCAACATCATCTTCCGAGTCTTTTCTAACAACTGTCTTCTTTGATTTCTGTTTTGGCTTCTTGTTTTTCCTAGATTCTTCTTTTTGTGTTCTAATGGCCTCTTTCTCCGGCGTATCCGTCGCAATCATACTACGTCCTAATTTTCTTTTTCGGGTATTTTTTCTGGGTTGAGCTTTAATGGGTGGTCGAAACTGACTTAGTTTAATAAAAGTTGCAGTTAATGTCAATGTAGGTTTAGAGTATCCAGGTTGAGGACTTTTGCACTGAATTTCTGAAAGAGGTAGTGGTGGAGGAGTCTTCTGGTTTAAATTTTGTTCATTAAATTGGATCTCCTCTTGCTCTAAACTGCCTTGGACCTCCGAATTAGTAAGCTCTAAGTGCAGGCGCTGTTCATTGCATTGAACCTCATCTAGGTGGTATAAATCAGGTGTATTTTGCAAAATCGAAGGACTACCTAGATCACTCTCGATGTTCACAGTTTCGTCAGGGTAAGGACGGTCTGTTACAGAGCTGGGTAGGAAATCATCTTCACTGAAAATGTTTCTGTCAAACGGAAAGATGCCAGTTTTCTTGAATGCATTTATTATGTTTCTTGGCGTCATAGCTTTGTTAAAGGCGTTACCTACTAGTTCAGCAAGATCATATATAATGACTGGTTTCCCTGGGTTTCTCATCATCCATGAATCAATTTCACAATTGTAGTAGACTTTAAATGGAGAATTAATACCCACGTCTAACGGTTGCATTTTAGCGGTCGTGTGAGGATGAAGTGTTATGATTGTCACCCCATTAGTTTTTGCTAGGTCTTTTTTTTTCTTTTTTGGGTGGGAAATCATCAAATAACTTCTCCCGCTCTGGGCGGAGCGGGAGGGTGTGTCAGACTCTTACTGACTAAAACCCACCCGTATTCCTTCCTGTTGCCTGTGTTGCGGGGGCCTCGGTGACCCATAAGTACCTTCCCGCGACCCCGGCAGGCATCGGCTCTAGTGGACACCTACTTTGTGCTGACGACATCTCTTTGAGGCGCGCGTGGAATACGAGAACAACTAAACTTTTTTGCTAATATTTCCCTTAAAACGACTGAAACTTTAAATTCCTTACCCGCGCTTTCTGCTGCCTTACTTAAAAAAAATGTAAAGCCATGCCCTTTAGAGTTTAGGTTTCAGCATACAAATCCCCAGGCTGTTATAAAAGTTTTTAAAGATCTTAAAATTAAATCAACAGATCTCTGGGGAATGTCTGTAATAATAGTTTATAGATCTATCATCGAAACCATTGCGCCCTATTTAGCTTTCATATTTAACACTAGTGTTGACCAAGGAGTATTTCCAGATCTCATGAAACACAGTAAAGTAGTTCCTTTGTTAAAATCCGGTGATAGTAAAGAACCCAACAATTATAGGCCTGTGTCAGTTCTGCCAGTTCTCAGTAAGGTGTTTGAAAAGTTGATGCTCAATCAAATGTTACGCCACTTTAATAAAAAATCCATCTTTTATGAACAACAGTACGGTTTCACCAAAGGGCGTTGTACGACTGACGCCGGTGTCACCCTAATAAATAACATTTTTAACACCTGGGAAGAAACACAGGATGCCATTGGTATCTTTTGCGACCTCTCTAAGGCGTTCGATTGCGTAAATCATGAGACACTTCTGCTGAAACTAGAGCACTATGGACTTAGAAATACAGCTCTTGATTTACTAAGATCATACCTAAAAGATAGAAAGGTTAAAGTTCAAGTAAACGGCGTAAACTCATTGGAGTCTGAAATGGCAATGGGCGTTCCTCAAGGTTCGATATTGGGTCCACTCCTCTTTTTAGTTTACATTAATGATTTACCCCAATTACTTCAAAATCAACCGAAGATGGTGTTATTTGCAGATGACACATAATTGATCTTTAAAATAGACCGACGATCACAAAATCATGACGACGTGAATAACTCTATTATTCAGGTCTATGATTGGTTTACGGTAAATAATTTGGTACTAAATGAAAAAAAAAACCAAATGCATTCGATTTAAATTACTTAATGTTAGAAGTGGCGAATGTGATCTCATATTGAATGGAGAAAAACTGGAATTTATTAATCAAACGGTTTTCCTAGGAATCACTCTAGACGAGAAACTACAATGGGGACCACATATAACATCTCTTGCTGGGCGGCTAAGCTCGGCCGCTTATGCTGTTAGAAAGATAAGACAGTTGACAGATGTAGAAACCGCGCATTTGGTCTATTTTAGCTATTTCTACAGCATTATGTCGTACGGCATTTTATTGTGGGGTCGGGCTGCTGACATTGATTCCATCTATATTTGCAAAAGCGAGCTGTCAGAGCCATTTATAATCTACGTCGTTGTGAATCTCTTAGGGAACAATTTAAAAAGATTAATATTATGACAGTATCTTGCCAATTCATTTATGAAAATATTATGTATGTAAGAAAAAATCGACATCTTTTTAATAAAATAAGTGATAGACATAATTTTAATACTAGAAATAAAGATAAAATAGATCAACCGTTTTTCAGATTATCTACATACATCTTTTATGGGGTACTGTGTCAAATGTTACATCAAAATACCTTGTGATATATTGCAATTAAATGAAAGAAAATTTAAAACTTATGTTAAAAGTACACTTTGTAAATAAGCATATTACAAATTAGAGGATTATATCCAAGATAAGAATGCTTGGAAACATGCTGGTCCAGCTCCATAAGACAATCTAGAGCAGGGATTCCCAAACTATTTTGGGCAAGAGACCCCTTTTCCAAAATGAACTGGTATCCTCAGACCCCCATAGCCAATTTTTTTCATCTTGTACGAACTTTGCACGCTTATCGACTTGTTGAGATTTTTTAAAAGTAGAGCTTCCTACTAAAATATTAGTCATTCTTATAACAAGTTGGTACACGTAACACAACTTATACAGTATCTTGAAAGTTTTAAATAAGAACTTGTGTTAATTAATATTGGTGTCGATTTTTAGACCTCGTCGACCCCCAAAATCAGTTTTCGTTTATGTCGACCCCTGGGAAACCGAGTTCGACCTCAAGGGGTCGATATCGACCACTTTGGGAATCCCTGATCTAGAGTCTAGACAAAATCAAACTGGTTGCTATTTTAATTGTACAATTTATTATTTGATACAAATAATAAATCAATGTTGAATTTAAATTCTGTGATTACTTTAACTCACACACTGACCTATTACTTTATTTATTATTTTTAGGAAAACGTATACTTTTACAATGTTTGTAAATATGTGAGCATCATGTACCTATCACATAATTAATTTATCTGTCATTGCTTTATTTTTCATTCTTTTTTTAGCTATTTTGGTATAGTATAGTATAGTATAGTATAGTATATATATATTAGTGCATAGACAATGTATATACCAATTGTAAAATAAAAGACTCTTCCTTAATTAGTGGCGTCAGGTCTGACCATACTGGTCAACTTGTATCATTTGACCTAGATAAAAAGTTACCCATAGATAAAACCATTCAATTAAGACCGCTCACTAAAAATAAATTGAAAATGTTTAATAATAATGTTCTTAGCAATCTTTCAACAGCTAGTTTTGATTCACAAGACCCCAATATAATAAACTACGGTACACTATTTTCTTCAGTTTGCCAAGAATTCAATAAAGCCTGTCCTGTGAAAAAAGTCGCAATCAATACTAAACCAAAATTTAATTAATGGGCCACTGCCGGCATTAGAAAAAGCAGATATATTTTATATAATTTGTACTACGAGAAATCATTGACTTCTGATCAAGCCCTTCATAATTATGTCAGAAATTATTCTAAGGTATTCAAAAGAATCTGCGCTCAAGCTAAATATAAAATTAATAAGTATTTCTAACAATAAAATAAAAGCTGTGTGGCAGGTAATTATTTTAATTAACAAAGAAACTGGAAACACAAAACAGCGAGATCAGAATGAATTGTCTTTAAAAATTAATAATGAAACCTTAACATAATGAAAACTGAAGACTTATGGGGGATTTCCGTTAAGGTTCTTGGAGATATCATTGACACAATAGCCCCTGTCCTAACAGGCATATTAAATCAATGTTTAGACAGCGGTACGTTTCCTGATTTAATGTAAAGTAGTACCAGTTTTCAAATCGGGTAGTAAGAGTGATCCCTCTAATTATAGACCTATATCTGTGCTACCAGCAATGAGTAAAATATATGAAAAAATCATGCTAGACCAGATGCTGTCACATTTCAATTCTAATGGGATTTTACATAGTTGCCAGTTTGGTTTCACGAAAGTAGGTCGACGACTGACGCAGGAGTAAAACTCATCAGTCACATTTTGGAATCCTGGGAGAAATCCCAGGATGTCATTGGCATTTTCTGTGACCTCTCAAAAGCGTTTGACTGCGTTGACCACAATACACTGACCTGTAAATTACACCACTACGGAATTCGTGGACAAGCTGCTGGTCTTGTTCTGTCCTATCTATCAAACAGGCAGCAAAAAGTAAACGTTAACGGGGCAACGTCCTCGGGGTCTCTAGTAAAAATGGGCGTGCCCCAAGGTTCAATTCTTGGCCCTTTCCTATTTCTATTTTATATTAATGATCTTCCTTACATGATGGCAAACGTATCGGATATAATTCTATTCGCTGACGATACTTCTCTCATTTTTAAAATAGATAGAAAAAATCCGGATGTCTTACACGTTAACGATAGTCTGGATATTTCGAAATGGTTCGCAGTTCTAATAATCTCTTACTTAATACGAACAAAACAAAATGTATTAAGTTCTCACTACCAAATGTACCCCAAGTGGCTCTAAATTTAAAATTTAATGGCAAGAGACTAGATGCTATTACGGAAACTATATTTCTAGGAATTACTCTAGATTCAAAATTGCAATGGGGAGCCCACATTAGAGCTCTTTCAGGTAGATTAAGTTCAGCTGCATATGCAGTAAGAAAAATTAGACAGTTGACTGATATAGCTACAGCTAGGTTAGTATACTTTCTACAGGCGTTCTGCTGTGGGGATCGGCAGCTGATGTAGATTCAATTTTTATCTTACAAAAGAGGGCAACCCGCGCAGTCTATAGAATGGGTCTTCGTGAGTCCCTTGGAAACAAATTCAAAGAAATTAATGTACTAACTCTGCCTTCTCTTTATATCTTAGAAAGTATTTTGTATGTTCGCAAAATGTTATGTCTTTTCAAAACAAGAAGTGATTTCCATAATATAAATACACGTAGTAAACATGAAATTGTGATACCCAAATTTAGATTAACAAAAACAAGCAAATCATTTGTTATCAACAGTATCCGCTTTTATAACAAGTTGCCAAAGTCAGTTACAGAACTTAGCGATGGAAAGTTCAAAACCCACATCAAACGTGTCCTTATCAAAATCGCATATTACAAGATTAAAGACTACGTTGAAGACAAGGAAGTTTGGCAATAATTCCTTCTGCACATGTGGCTTCCCTGGTACATCAGAAACGGCATAACTATGGAAATGTCTATTAACTGCTCCCAAATTACGATGTTTCATATTATTATTTTTTAGACATACTTTTTTGACATTATATTTTCACTATTTGACATTATATACCTACAATTTATATTTCAGACTTAGTATTATTAATATTATTTTACATGGATTCTTGTGTACGTTGTGAATGTGAGAACGTTGTAGGCTTAATAGACTAGATCTTTTGTAGACTGTTTTCTTTTCTTTTTTTTTTGTTAAGTACTTCTCGACAGGCCTACACTGTCCTCCCATACCTAATTTGTGTAATTTGAAAACATTGTAAAAGCCAATTATTTTTAAAACAGTAACCGTGGAGTTTCTTGTCGGCTCTTCTCCATAGGAAACGACCAATTGGAACCGTGCACCTTCTGACGTTTCATAAGTGCCCATGTAGGTTTATGTGAAATAAAAATATTTTGATTTTGATTTTAGTAATTTTATTCTAGGTGCATCGTCTTCACATATAATTTTAAAATGTACCTATACAAAATTTTATAAAACATTTTAAAAGAGTAATGGTGGAGTTTCTTGCCCAAAGTTTATTCTAGGTGCATCGTCTTCACATATAATTTTAAAATGTACCTATACAAAATTTTATAAAACATTTTAAAAGAGTAACGGTGGAGTTTCTTGCCCATTCTTCTCCATACGAAACTACCTTTTGGAAGGGGCAACTAGAAAATTTATTTTGATGAATTCATTTTGACGTTCAAAAGTGCCTTTTATGTGCCTATTTGAAATAAATAATTTGACTTTGACTTTGACTTTGAATATAATTTATCTAAAAAGAAACTTAATATTGTAGTTGAGATCATGTTCTCCCATACATTCCAATTGCCAATGTAAGTTTGTACGCGCAATTTTGAGAGATTTTCCATGCTATTTTAACACCATAGAATTCTTATAGGTTTTACTGTAATCTATATGTAAATAACTATTTTTTGTAAAGTTTAGGTTCAGTAGTTTCGGAGATAAGGGGGAATGGTCAGTTTCATCTATTTTCTTAAATAGCTTTTAAACTAAATATTTAAAAATTATAAAAAAAACGAGACCCTCACAACAAGCCCTTTCATTTGATATGTCACACGGTACAGTTAGCAAAACCATTTTATTTTATTTTCTAATTCGCCGCCAAAAGTCAGCCTCATATTCAAAATTCATTTATTTACGTTACACACCCGTGTTTGGGTTACAGAAATTCATAGGTATGTGTACCAAATTTCAACTTAATTGGTCCAGTAGATGCGGAGTAAATCGGCTGTGGCAGACGGACAGACAGACAAACAGCGTCATAAATTTTCCTATAAGTGTTCCGTTTTTTCTTTTGAGTTCGGAACCCTAAACATTAAAAACATTGAACAGCACTATTAATTGAAAAATGTTATTATTCAGTGCAAGAATTATTAGTTCATAAACTCATGTCATACTCATAAGTTAACTTAATTGAAAAGGTAACTAATTTAGTTTTTTGTGTACTTTTGCATGCTATATTAAGGTAGAATATGTCCTACATGGATTCATCACAAACTTTAAGAACTGATTTTTGTACATACATTCATCTTTACATGTTATAAAACAAAGTCCCTCCGCCCCGTCTGTCTGTAGGTCTGTCTGAACGCGATAAACTCAAAAACTACTGAACGGATTTTCAAACGGTTTTCACCATAAATTCATTAAGGTTTTGTGTAAATTGTCTGTAATATGACGATTATTGTTGAAGATGTCGGAAATAATCATGCCGAGTGGGAGCCGTACAGGCGTGGGCCAGTGGCGTGCCTAGGGTTTCAAAATAACGCAAGCCCAATAAAATTTTAACCGATTTCAAAAAAAGAAAGTTCAGTTTTCGACTGAGTATGTAGGTACCTACGTATGTATCATCGCAATTTTCTCATAAACTACTGGTTAGGTACAATAAATTAAAAGTGAATTCATCCATCCATCTTCTTCTTTCCTCTTCTTTCTTCAATTTCACTCTTGCTTGTCGTGCGGTGAATGAGGTAACCAAAGCACACTGAAGGCATGCTAGTGCTAGATTGAATATAATGAACATATCAGCAATTGCATACCTCCGGTAGCTTTAAAAAAGCCGTTTGGTTTGCTTCATTGCTTGAGGGAACAAAGTTATGGTAAGTAGTTGCTTCCTTCGTAACAGGACCCAGGTTACAGACAAAAAAAAAACAAAACAAAAAGTTACAAAACGAAAGTTAAAAAATAGCTAGATAGAATGTAATAAGGGATTTAAATAAATTATTTATATTCTAATTGGAATCGTTCTATCTTGCTTAAGAAATGATTTAATTACATCAGAGTAAAATGTTGGTGATCGTTTTAATTCTACCAACAACTGTTTTTCAATAGCTATCATTGATAATTCGGAAAGACGCTCTTGACCTTGTGTATTTCTCAGATAGGTATGGATACGTTTAAGAGACGAAAAAGCACGTTCCGCGGAAGAACTTGTAGCCGGAATAGTTACAACAAGATACGCTAACTTTAACAGCTCGGGAAAGGCATCTTCGAGGTTATTCTCATGAATGAAATCAATTAATTAGAAAACATTACGATCTTTCAGATCAGGGCTAGAATACAAGCAAATCAATTGGCTTTTTAATGTTTGTTTGTCGAAATAGTTTGCATAAATGTCAAATAATGAATCTAATTCCTCTGTAGGAAAATGTGAGTGATAGGTAATTGTCAAATTTTTTGTTGTTGAGCAGTTGGAAAAACTTTAATTTATAACTTTCAGAATATCGGTCAGTAATTTCGGTATTAATGTTATCAATTACTTCTACAAAAAGTCGTCTGTATTCCGTTTTTTCACAGCGTACGTTGCGTCTCAAACGAGGAGCCGATTTATTTTGCAACGTGTTCTCATAAATTTGATCAAATTCGGATTGAAATTCAGCACGTAACCATGCCTGAAATTCCTTTATTTTATTAATACAATAACCGACATCAACTTGTGATTTTTGTAGAATATTGTACAAGCAGTCAGTTTTTTCAAATATCCGATGAAAGATAAAAAGAAAAAAATTGAAATTAAAAGATCGCAAAGTGTTTTCAAAATTCTCCGCAGCTAAAATCGTATCCCCGTCCCAGTTCTGTGGATTGTCGCACAGATCAGAAAACAACTCAATAAGTTTACTTTTTTGTTCAAAAACCGTGTTTACAACTCGCGACATGTATGTCCAACGAGTTGCGGGAGCATTAGGCAATTTTTTGCTGCAATGAGTATCGTAAAAAGCAGCTCGTTTTGTACTATTACTAAAAAAATTACAAAAAGCCTGAAGGGTTGAAAAAAATAAACTAACCTCCTGAATTCTATTGCATGATTTAGACAACACTAAGGCCAAAATATGCGCATTACACCAAATGTAAATTGCTTGTGGACAAACATCTTTAACTTTTTGTTGCACTCCATTTCTTACACCGGACATTACACTAGCACCGTCATAGCTTTGCGCTACTAATTTTGCGATGCAATCATGTCTATTCAATAATTCTAAAATAATATTAGAGAGTGAGTCTGCTGTGCGACTTTCCGACACATTAAGAAAGCCCAAAAAACGGTCATGAATTTCATTTTTATAATAATATCTGAGAATCAAGCACAGTTGTTCTCTATGACTAACATCGGGGGTTTCGTCAATAATAATTGAAACAAATTTTGTTTGTCTAACTTCGTAATCGATGCAAGTTTGCATCACATCGGCTACGGAATGAATAATATCGTTTTGAATTTTGTTAGATAAATAACTCGGCCCCGGTTTGTCACTTTCCTGATGCTGCATATGTTTTTCTAAAACGACATCGTATTTTGAAATTAACGAGACCAGTTCTAAAAAATTGCCTTTATTTAATGAAGTTTTGGACTCATCATTTCCTCTTAAAGAAAGTTCCTGTTGTGCTAAATGACAAACAATATCGACTAATCTTTGAAAAACACTACGGTTTTTTCAACGCGCGTGTTATATTTTGAAATTTCCTCAGATAACTGGCGTGATATAGATGTCTCAATTCGTTGTTTACCAAAATTACCGAAAGAAACCATTGCACACAGGTGTTTATGGGAATTTGCGTGCCTTTTAATGGCGCCAGATATGTTATTTAAATCATTATAACCAGATGTATTCCAAACGGAATCTTCATTCGAAAAAAATATGCAGCACCAGCAATACAACTTATTGGTATGCGAACAGCCAACAATCCAACTAGTTTTATACACTGATCTATTAAATTTTCGTTTATGCGATTTACTAGTCTGAGAAATACAGACTAGGCGTCGCACAGTGTTTTATAAACCCAAAAAAAGTGACATCGTCTTTTTATTCCAGATTCGTGTAGATTGATTCAAAAGAAACGCTAGAGTAAAATACCGAGGTTTCTAGTACATCTAGATGATGAGATATAAATTTTTGAAAATGCCTAAATTTTTATCCGGATTATTAAAAAAAAAATCATAATAAATTACTAGTTAAAATTATTAGCAAACTGATTAAATTCATGCACGAAGATTTTAAAGGCGCAAATTACCATGTTATCAAAAAATATTTAGGTTCATTTAAATCGACGTTATCATTTTTTTAAATATTTTCGATTTTATTTTTAAACTCGATTAATCCTGAATTTCGCTTCTTATTTTTTTTACATAAAATTGCTTTATATGTGGCCTATACACACTAAAAAATTCAAAGCCCGAATCCGTGGACTAACGAAGTTATAATCATTAGAAATTTATTGCTAGGGTTGGCACTTACAACCAATGTAAACCCGGGTATAAATTGATTATTTTTTTTTTATTATTTCACTTACAAAACGTCAGAAGCTAGTGCGTGATTCGCAATTAGTCGTTTCCTATGGAGAAAAACCGGCAAGAAACTCTATGGCTACTCTTTAAAAAAAATGGTTGATTTACAATATTTCCATATACATAATATGTGCTGAAATATATTATATTTTCACCCCACTTATTCGAAGAGGACGGCTTAGTTCGCCTCCAAATGCACCCAAAGGTGGTGTTTTCTGTAAGAAACTTTCAGCGGCCAGTGATGAGTATTCCAATTTCAAAAAGTGCGCGGCAAAGATGCAAGCTGCGCAGTTATTAGAGGATTCTGTTCATAAGTGCGCCGCAATTTAAATTGCCACGCACTTTTTGAAATTGGAACATCTTAGCGTTCAGCTCCAAAGAAATCGAACGAAAATATTGTTTGAATAAAGATTGGCTGGTATGACGGCCCTCAACTCAAAAATGTTATTTTGCTCCCCTAAAATACAATCTACTATATATATATTGTATTTGATTCGAACTGTTATGTCGTGATGGTCCTGTGGTTCAGGCCCGCTTTTTATGCACGAGGTTGCTGGTTCCGTACCGAGCAAGTACAAATGTAACTTTTAAATTCATATATACTGTCCAAGTTTAATATAGACTAGCCATGTCTATAATAAACTTGGACAGCACATGAAAGAAAGAGTTGATTTTATCTCATCTTGAAGTATATTGTGTATATAAGTGTAAATGATGAAACTTGTTGACCAAATAGATAACTAACTAAACTTTAATTGCAGATATTTTAAATATCAAAATCATCAAAAACCAAAAATAAATCAATCAATCATTAATCATTTTCTGCAGTCAACATTTCGTGGTCGTCTATATCTTCAGTAAATTCTTTCTCATTGTGATTTGGTTTAAGTAACGCCAAAGCAGCAGCAGGTAATGGACGTTTTTCAGATGTTTTCTTCTTTGGAGCTGCATTTCAGCAGCAATAATTGGGTCGGAAGACACTAGTGCTCTATGAAACAGATCATACATTGTTTGTTTACGATCAAATTTGCGTGTGTGGTGCTCCCGATCAGATCGCCAATATTTGTTTCGTGATTCGGCGGCTTGCTCGGAAAGCATACCGATTGGTAGTGGTGTTTTGTCAATAATAGATGCCCCATGAATTAAAATTTTATGAATGGAAACCGTCATAGGATGCCAGTCATAGACACTTACATATTTGTAGGCAAGGTCTTTACAGAATGTACCAAATTTCTCTGCATCTACGGGAATTCCACAAGAGATCACGATTAAGATAATGTATAAACCATCAAGAAGCCAAAGTTCTAATCCTAAAATATCTGCAAAAGTTTTTCGGTTTTCATCTGCCAAAACTATGCGGCTTGTGTTGCCATCATTCGTGGTTCCGGAATTAGGAAGAACGACATCTACCAATACACCAATGTTATCACGTATAGCATCTTGGATACGTTTTTTTCTCTCCTGTACTGCAAGCCCTTCTGGTGAAGATTGCTTGATACGCCATTTTTTCACTTCACATTTGTATCCGAGTTTGAGAAGAAACTCCAAAACTCGGATCCAGGCGTGCAGAGGATTGATACCATGCGCCAACGTATCTGAGTCAACTGTTTTCGAAAATGCAATGTCCAAGTTGTTAAATTGTGTTGCTGTAAATGCACAATATGGACAACGCATTTGCGATGGCGTATCAAGTATCGTATTAAGAACTTTACCGTCAATTGCCGCTAAATATAAATTGCTGGTAGCGTTGATTTGCTGCCCACTCGGTAATTTATGATCGAAAGGAGTAAGGTGTTCGATTTCTTGGTTAACTCTGTCTTTTTCGGATAAAATCAGTTCTTTAGATTCTTTTTTATAAATTATTCGCAATGGGCGGCAAGATCTGTAAGACTGAGCTGCAATGTTTGTCCACAATAATACCTTATAATTTTGGGTGCTTTGATGGTAAATTCTTAAAGGTACAAAAGTTGTAACAAAAATACTGGTTTCGTTTTCTCCTTGATCCTCAAATGCTTGTTTGTACAAAGCTTGCCCCGAACTACCATCAAAACCCCAAACCCCTTCAAAGACACAGTCTAAAATATTTGTTCCTATTTTGTTGCAGTATTGTGAGAATACTTCACCTTGCAATTGCACAATGCGGCTAAAAGTGTGCTGCAGGAGTGACTGTAAAGGAACAACCGCTTCTCGTTCTGTAATATTAACAAATTCTGGGTAACAATTTTGTTTGGCTTTCAAAATTTTATAATACGGTGGGTATGCCGGAAAACCCCGCTCTTGCAAATCTAAATGAATAAAATTATATGTTAGAGCTTCTTCTGCTGTGTAAGGTTTTGTAGTTGTTGTAATTTTGTTGGCTATTTCCGTGACAGCGACTTTCGACTGTAGGCACGACTCAATCACATTTGCAAATACCGTTGATGTATGATGTGAGACTTGCTCTCCACCAATGTGCAAGGTATTTGCAAAGGCTTTGATCCTTTTTTGTTGAGGCTCACATTCCAGTGTAGACTCTAATCTTTGGCGACTACGGATTTGCTGACGTTTGCTAAGTTTCCTGAAACTATCATCGTCAGTGTGTTCAGGTGGAGCGCTAATGTAGCCGCTAATAAACGTTTCACTTAGCCACTTTCCATGTTTTTTTATTACTAGACATGTTCTTACATTGTTTATATTTTGTATCACACTTGGACATCAGACTAGAAAGAGTTGATTTTATCTCATCTTCAGTACGAGAAATTTGATAGTCAGCCCCAATTGTGTTGACAATCAAATTTACTCGTTCTGAAAGAGATAAATGGCGTTTCCCTTTCATTAGTTGGAAAATATCCAACCTAGATACAATTTTTGAGCCTGAGGTTCCTTCACCAGACGCCTCTCCTAGCACTGGAGCGATCACCCCCGGAGGTTGAAGGATGTCGGCTGTGGCGCTATCCACAACTTCACTTGCCACTCGTGAACCAACATGAGGGTTGGCGCCCTCATGCCCTCCTAGCATTAAGTCCTCTGATCGGAGCTCAGAAGGACATCCCTCAGCAGCATGGGTCAGGTGCTGCTGAGGCAAAGTGGCATCAAGGGTCTGTGACGGCTCCATGATGCCTCACCCCCGTTCCTCCAGGCTACGTGTAATGATATGGGGTTTCAGCAAAAGCCTATCGAGGGTGGACCTCTTCCCATACCACACGTATCCCTTCATCAGAAATTGACACAACTACGGATTATACATAAACGTGTACTGGCTGATTCATGAAATAATTTTTACAAAAATAGTTTTCATCTTTCACAATGTAAGTGGAGATTATATTGGAGTGTTATAAACATAGATCGGAATAGGTAGGCCTATTTATGTACTTGCCATGAGTTAGAATAATATAGATATTCCCCGAATTCCGGGATTTCTTTTTTAAGTAAGTAAATAGTGAAATCATAAAATAACTATTCTCGCTCCGGGATAAATGAAAGATTCCTTCCTTTCCGAAAGAAAGATTTTTTCCTTTCTGACGGGTAGGTAAATAAAAGAAGGACGGAATTAGCGGCAACGTCGCGCGCTTATTGGCTTACATAATACATTTTTATACGTATTAACAAAAAGAATTAAGTTCAATTAAATGCCGTAGTATCAGCCGAAATTCCGTGGAATATCCATATTCCATATCAATGTTTGCAGTCAATGAACCAAAATAGGCCTACCTATTCCGATCTATGGTTATAAATCACAATAATTCTACATTTTTCGTTTTAATGAACAAAACAAACAAAATTAACCAAAAATATATTTTTACAAAATTGACAACCCTAACATCAATTCGATCCGGATAAACATATTATCAATCATAACTTCGTTAGTCCACGGATTCGGGCTTTGATTTTTAGTGTGTATAGGCCACATATAAAGCAATTTTATGTAAAAAAATTAAGAAGCGAAATTCAGGATTAATCGAGTTTAAAAATAAAATCGAAAATATTTAAAAAAATGATAACGTCGATTTAAATGAACCTAAATATTTTTTGATAACATGGTAATTTGCGCCTTTAAAATCTTCGTGCATGAATTTAATCAGTTTGCTAATAATTTTAACTAGTAATTTATTATGATTTTTTTTTTAATAATCCGGATAAAAATTTAGGCATTTTCAAAAATTTATATCTCATCATCTAGATGTACTAGAAACCTCGGTATTTTACTCTAGCGTTTCTTTTGAATCAATCTATACGAATCTGGAATAAAAAGATGATGTCACTTTTTTTAGGTTTATAAAACACTGTGCGTCGGTTTTAATGAAGAAATTAACTGTTTTTTCTGAGCAAAGTTTAAAGATTTTACCTTATCTTCACCAATCAAAACTTGAACGCATTTTAAATCCTCACAAGGTACAATTACCTCCATTGTTGTAGGTAAGTCACCAAAACAATTGTATCACTGAGGAAATCTAAGAAAACACAAAAAACTTTAACAACAAAACCTTTTTCCACTCAAGCAAATGAAACTGAAGTTAGTTGCACTGTCGGATGTCAGGGAACTACTCAGTGTTGTCATTTAGGCAAAAAAAGTCGCCTGGTATATGAAAAATCTAGCTAGATGTCGCAAATTTTTTATTTTTAAGATATTGCTTGAATATTTAGTTTCGTAATTTTAAAAAGTCGCTAGTTTTTATTGTTGCTAAATGTTAAAAAGTTTCCAAACTCTTTAAAAATCTCCAAGATCTCACAACGTGGCTAAAACGGCAACACTGCAGAGTTGACAAGCTGACAAGGTCACGCATACGCGTGCAACTTCATATCGAAAGCCCTGCTTAAATCTGCCATAGTGATCGATTTGTTCTATGCACAAGTTCTAACTCGTTATACGGCACATCGCTATAAGTGCGAAAGTGACAGATATAGTAATTGAAAGCCCGGTAAAAGCCGGTGCGTGTAAGCGAGATAGGTATATGTAGATGCTACAAATGCGAAACTCTGCGCGCGAACAATCGCGATGTGTAGTAGTGTAGCATAGGTAGATACTTTGTGTTATTTTGATAAGAATTAGGCGCGCGAACTTTTAAATAGTTCGGGTATGATATTGATTCTCTATCGAGCATTTTAGTAAGGCATCTTTTGGGCTTATATGAAGGTACCGCCACTGGGCGTGGGCCGCGTCACCCGAACGAGATACATAAGATGTATGTTCTACAGGATTGTACATCTTAACAAGTTTAACAAAAAAAGTCTGCGATAGCATAATTATGTCTATTTCCAAAGATGACCCACAGTAACCATTTTTATTTTTCAGAACTTGATTTAAATTTCATTGCTATTTCAGAGGCTATTTTAGCCGATATTATATTAATCCTTATCCAATAAAATATGTTATTTACATTGGGCATTTAATTTAGAATATGCCTTTACATCATGCAATTTAAATGATTGCTTTAAAAGATTTATCAGATTCAAAATTACGCGTAACAAAATCATTATTTTGTACATTATTTTGTACTCGCATACCCTCAGCCGAGCGCCGCGGCGCGGCGGCGCTCGGCTGAGGGTATGCGATCGCTTTCGTTCCCGGGGATATTTTCCGACATCCACGACAGGCGAAGCCGCGGGCAAAAGCTAGTTGCAAATAAATATATTTATTATATTCTAGACCGTTTCTAGCATACAAGTGAAATGAGAACGCCTCACAGTGGAACGAATGTATGGGAGCGGTTGGACGTAGACATGTCCGAAAAATAAGAGTAAAATTATGACAAACTAATGATGCCATCTTATTCGATTACTTAATGCCTTCATAAATTGTGGTGATGAATTTCTTCATAACTCCCATATTTCGGGAGTAATTTGAGAAAATGTGAAATTTTACTATGAAAATGAGTGTATCGAGCTCTCTCCCTCCTGATTCCGGGCTTGTTTCAAGTAGCGGTCTCTAATATCGTAATGCTATTACTAAGAGCTATATTTAATACTAAGACACATAGTGCGCCAAATGTGCACTTTCTGGGATAAAAGGAAATGAAAATTTAAAAAAAAAAACGTTTTTTCCCCATTTGTATTTCCTTTAAACCGCAGACAGACTTATTAAGAGGTCTATAAATATATTATATATATACAGAAATATATACTAACAAAAATATTCACAAGAACTGATGAGAGTATGACTTTTAAGTAAGTTGATAATAAATTACCTAGTTTCATTAAAAGTATAATAAATAATTAAGATGTAAGCTCTAATTTACTAAGTTACACATTTTAAAACAATAACATCATTTAATTATCTTCGTCATCTTCATCATCATCAATTAATTCAAATTCAGAATCGATGTCCGCTAAATCATTTATGTTAACAAATTCGATATCACTTTTCTCAGAATCCGTAAGCTCATAAAATTCCTTAAAAGAAGATTTTTTTACAAACTTATTTCCTTTTGGACGGATACTTGTAACAAGTGGATCAGAAGACAGTAAAAGATTGTGCATAATATCTTCATTGCATGAGATACTGCTATGCTTTCGAGAATGCCCCTCTCTATATTTTCTAAAATCTTTATTTCTAGCCTCAGATGCCTCTTCGGATAGAAAACCAATGGGCACAATTGACATGTTCTGAACTATGTCTGGCCCATGCATTAAAATTTTATGAAGTGAAGAAGGCATATAATACCATGGGTATAACTCCACGTAAAGCTTAGCAGTATCAAAGCAGAACTCTCGGAATTTAGTTACGTTGATCTTCTCTCCTGATGAAATACACTGCAAGATCACACAGATTTTTCTTAAAAGCATAGCATCTATTCCGGTCAGTTCAGCAGATTTAGTGTAGTTTTCAAAAAATCTCCTTGCCGAGTTGCCATTGTTGGTGGATCCACTGCCTTGTTTCACAACATCGAGAAGTAAGCCCGTTTCTCTTCTTACAGCCTCTTGAACTCTTTTCTTCCTGTCATCAACTTGCCTTTTTGCTATATCACCCCTTACTTGCCATGATTTTATGTCTAATTTGTAGGAAATGTGTAATAAGCATTCCATTGAGCGAATCCAAGCGTGAAGGGTGCTTAAGCTATATTTATACATGTCCTCGTTTGCGTGTTTATCTTTGATTAACTCTAAATTATTCATTTCTTTAGGACAAGCCTTGCATATGTCACACACTGAAGCTGCTGTATTGGATATAATGGAATGAATTTTACCATCAATCATTGTCAACAGCAGTTGGTGTTTGACACTAATTCCATCAGTGATGGTGGATGGAGTTAAGGCTTCAATCTCTGCTTCGATTTCAGCCATCTCTCTCTGCACATTTTCTTTGGTTTCCTTTATAAACTTAAACAATATTGGCCGGCAAAATGAAGTGGAAGATGGTCGCTCGTTTTCCCAAATTGTTACACCTTTTGAGACGAGCCGCAGTGGTACAAGACTAATCATAAAATTACTAGCAAGATCGATTTGCTCATCTTCACTCGTCCTTTGATGATAAATGCTTTGGCTAGATGATCCGTCAAAACCCCATTTGCTGGTCAATACGAGCAGTTGATTGGGATCAACAGGGGTTTCTAACGACCTAATAAGTCTTCTTGAGGTTAAATCCATCAAGGCTTGTAATTTGATTTTTGCAGAGCTCTCTGTAACTGTGAGATCTTCTTTGGCCGGATAGCACTTAATTTTTTCTTTAACCAACATGTAGTAACTCGGGTATTGAAGAGCTCCTTCTTGAGTGTTGAAATCCCGAAGAGTGTTATAGCGCCATTTCGATAAGTTCATCGATACATAAAGAGCCAATGCCTTCAAAGGGGATATTTCCCGTACCTGAATTGATTTACCTTCAATGAAGGCTTTGATTTTTGAGGCCTCTTCTGGATTCTCCGTCAAGTATTTCATAACATAAGCTGTATCGCTTTGTCCTGCCTTTTGAAGCGCCCTTTCGGCCGAAAACATAATTTCAGCGCTGCTACTGCTGCATGAAAGACTATCTTCAGTGCGTCTTCTTTTTTGCCGGTTACTAAGGTCCTCAAAAGATTTACGAGGACTAGGATGTGTACAAGTTGAAGCATCAGATTTAGCAGGAGAAATTATGGGCTCGATGACGTCACTTATATTTTCTGTAGAAGGTTCCATATTTTCATTCTGTAATTCCGGCCATTGAATTGCAGCCTGTAGCCAAATCTCATGTTTCTTCCGAAACTTATCTGTGCTTCTTCCAGACTGTGTCCATTTTGCATAAATGCGGTAGCAAAATCGACGACACCAGTCTTTTAACCGATAAAGCCCCAATGGCTCCGAATAGGAGCCCTCGCGGCGCGCGATTTGAAAGTAGTTATCGAATAAAAATGTTTTTTTTGAGATTGAGAGATGACGTTATTGAGCCACGGGCCTGAGCGGTTAAACTTGTTTCAGCACTTTCACATAACTGAACACAACTGTTATCTTTTAAAACACTGAACAAATAGTTAAAGTCGCGTAAATCTTTATGTGCGCGTGCGCATAAAGCAACGTGAATATCAAGATTTGTATTAAAATTTGGAAAATACATTGCGAGATTAGCTTGGATACAACGAGGTGAAAATCAACACTGATTTTAAAGTTACTAATAGTGACCTATTTATATAAAATCCAGGTATCCCAGGTATCCTTTGTTAAATATTGCAAGGTAATTAGTTATTGTGATAATTAGTAAATGATGCATGCTAAATTAGTGTATTAAGAGCCATTTAGTAATTAAATAATAGCAATGTTCTTATCAGTAATCATTAGTGCATCAGTTTTATATGTAAACCTTAAGTCCCTAATTATATATCCTAATTAGCTTATATCTTCTCTAATTGGCTGCTCAGAAATGTTATTGTAATAAGGTAAACCTTTAGAAAAACGGTTTTAATCAACAAAATAAACAAAAAATAAAAAAATTGTGTTATAAAATAAACATCACTCTTTATCCCAGAAAGTGCACATTTGGCGCACTATGTGTCTTAGTATTAAATATAGCTCTTAGTATTAGCATTATGATATTAGAGACCGCTACTTGAAACAAGCCCGGAATCAGGAGGGAGAGAGCTCGATACACTCATTTTCATAGTAAAATTTCACATTTTCTCAAATTACTCCCGAAATATGGGAGTTATGAAGAAATTCATCACCACAAGTTATGAAGGCATTAAGTAATCGAATAAGATGGCATCATTAGTTTGGCATAATTTTACTCTTTTTTTTCGGACATGTCTACGTCCAACCGCTCCCATACATTCGTTCCACTGTGCGCCTTGTCAGTACGAATATTTCTGTATTTATATTCTTGCACACGTACAAACTTGGTATAACAATATAGCAATATTTAACAAACTATTTAATTAGGTACTCAGTATAATATCAGTTTTGTTAGACTTCTTGAAGACAATCTTTAGATTCCGAGGCTCGAACAGAACTAACTTAGCAACTACGCGGCACACCAAATATATCATGTTTTCCATTCGGTTGTGTTAAAAGAACCAGTACTTTTACGGTAACTGTCAAAATAGACACTTTTGAATCTCACATTCGGCCATCCAACACTGTGTTGCCTCTTGGCACACACACAAAATTCATACATTTTTTTTTATTTTTTAATAAATCTTGACAAGTTATTTGATATGCGATCTTGAAAAGAGATCAATGATATATACTTGAACACTGTGCAGAGTACGTGGCAGGGCGGCGAGTGCGCCGACCTGGTGATCGAGATCCCGGGCTCGGGCGGCGGCGAGCTGGAGGCGCCGGACGGCGGCCGCTACCGGCTGGACTACCGGCCGCCGGAAGGCACGCCGGCGCCCAACTTCACGGTGCCGGCGCGCGCCAACACCATCAACTTCGTGGGGCTGCCCGGCACCAAGTACCACTTCATGCTGTACTACTCTAACGCCACATTCGCCGACCTTTTGACGTGGAATCAAACCATCATCACTGGTAGTTATTACATAATGCAATTTGCTGGTTTTCATTATTTTTATTGCTTGTGTATTGTGTTATTATCATAATGTCTGCTGGAGCTTATAAAATAATAATAAAATTGTTGTTGAACAATCATATAGTAAGTTTTAATGTTGACAATTATTGTCAACATTAAAACTTACTATATGATTGTTCATCAACAATTTTTTGCTAAAACAAGACGTAATGTATCATCTACTGTGAGTGTGACCAAGAGTACGCAATAATGAGTCGCAATCTATGTCGTACACAAATAACTAATAGTTTAATTTGCTTGCCATGTTTTATTCTGCCGTGTAAATAGAACAATTACATGAATTGCATCGTTGCTGGACACAGCGCCGGAGCCGCCCACGAACCTGACGGTGACGCTGGGCCGCAACAAGCAGGCCTCCATCTCGTGGTCGCCGCCGGCGCACGGCGACTATACCGGATTTAGATTTAAGGTATTTTTCAGTTTAATCTTAACTAAATACATCGCCAAGCCCCTCGTATCTATGTATACTAAAATCGTCTCAAGTCTGAGGGCGGCTTCCCAAGTTGCGTGATTTTCAACAAAGGAATTTAAACATTATTGCTAACATCTTAGAGATCGAAATAGCAGCGTACTCAAACCGCAGACGCGCACGGACTTTTAAATTTGATCATTGTATACGAGGGCTGCACTAAAAGTATCGGGAATAGAATATTTCCACTGTTCCTGTCATATTAAAATCTTTTTAATTAAAAACTCCTTGGTTTTAAAAATCGAATACCATTTATTTATTTAAAAAAAGATTCTCGGTCTTGTCACAAGGTTTTGTCAAAACTTGTTTAGTCGTTGAGAAAATGGAATTGACTCGAGAAAATTCATGAGCGATGATTTATTATGACTTTCGAAGTGGTTTAACACAAAAACAGTGTGTTGACCGGATGATTTCTGCATTTGGTGATGAAGCCCCATCCAAAACCACCATTTATCGCTGGTTTGCTGAATTTCAACGTGGACGTGTCAAGCTCAGTGATGATCCCCGTCAAGGTCGTCCAAAAACTGCAGTCACCCAAGAAAACGTTGATGCTGTGCGTAAGCTGATTGAGGAAGATCGACATGTGACATACCGCGAAATTCAGGCAACTTTAGACATTGGCATGCGTCAAATACAAATAATCTTGCATATACAATTAGGTGTAAAAAAGTTGTTTTCCCGATGGATACCGCATTCGCTCTGTGAAGAGCAAAAAGCGGCTCGCGTTATTTGGTGCGTCAGAACTCTCGAAAGATTCCACGCAGGATCCTCAAATGCTGTATACAACATCGTATCAGGTGACGAATCCTGGATATACGCGTACGAACCCGAAACAAAAACCAGTCACGAGTTTGGGTGTTCGAAAATGAGTTAAAGCCAACAAAAATTGTTCGTTCACGGAGTGTTGCAAAAAAAATGGTGGCTACGTTTGTCTCCAAAACCGGCCATGTTACGACTATTCCTCTTGAGGGACAAAGAACGGTTAATGCAGAATGGTATGCTAGCATTTGTTTGCCACAGGTCGTTTCTGAACTCCGTAAAGAGAACTGCAACCGCCGCGTCATCCTCCATCACGACAATGCGAGTTCTCACACCGCGCACAGAACAAAAGAGTTTTTAGAGCAAGAAAACATAGAATTATTAGACCATCCGCCGTACAGCCCCGACCTAAGCCCTAATGATTTCTATACTTTCCCTAAAATAAAGAATAAATTGCTTGGACAGAGGTTTTCATCATCTGAAGAAGCTGTGGACGCCTACAAAACGGCCATTTTGGAGACCCCAACTTCCGAATGGAATAGTTGCTTCAATGATTGGTTCCGTCGTATGGAAAAATGTGTCAAATTTCGCGGAGAATACTTCGAAAAGCAATAAATACATGTTTAAATAGTGATGTTGTGTCACTTCCTTGATTCCCGAAATTATCAGTGCCGCCCTCGTATTTAACAATTATGTGTAAATTCATAATAATACGGCGTATTACAAAATGTCTAGCCGAAATACATAAAGGCGCTTTTTTTTTGTATTACGGCTAAATAAACGTACGCCACCGTGCGTCTTACAATGCGGCTGATCAACGCTCCGCTATACTACAATTTAGCGCGTCGCTTTGTAGGTGTTAGTGCCAAAATGCTACCGCTAGTAGCTCTGCATTACCATAACAACAGCAATGGCGTCACGTGTAGAATCTGTGCCATAAAAAAGCAAATAATAATGATTTAATGAGTGGAAACGGACAAAACATGTGTGAGAACAGTGTGACAACACATATTTTTTGGAGTAAGGCGTAATCGACGGAGTCCCGCTCGCGGGGCTCCTATTTATGTCTGCAGGGTTAAGGAACCTAACCTGTCTGAATCGAGGTGCCCCAAGTCCCGACCTCGCTTCGCTCGCTCTTTTTTTGTAATGTTTTTTTTTTTAATTACCAAATGTGGTTACCCTATATTTTGATCTGTCTAAAATAAGGCTAACGGCTGGCCGCCGTTTTGGCGAACGTATCATTACGACATTTTGGCTGGACGTCAATCAGCTGTAATAAATAAAAAACCGGCCAAGTGGGTGTCGGACCACGCACAATGTGCCGTAATGGGATGAATTTATCTCGGAAACAAACTAAACATTGTAGTTGAAAAAAACATGTTCTCCCATACATACGATATACGTCACGGTCAATTCTGTAACTGCAAATGTAAGTTGGTCGACTATTACTCGTTAACTTGTAAAGCCTACTTGGCTGTGAGATTTTCCTTTTAATTTTGTTATATATACTACTGCCATGATTTTTTTCACATATCCAAATACAACCATTTAGCTGGCTTATTATTATTATTAAACATTTTTGAACGGCCTATCCAATGATACTCCACACGGATAGACGAGAAAAAAACATCCTCATTTTACGTGTAAGGTAGTAGGAATATTTTTTTTTGCCATAGTCTTATTTTACCACTTTGTCGGCGTGATTAACATGTATGTATACCCATGCCAAATAACAGCTTTCTAGTACTACGGAACCCTAACAAGCGCCTTTATGTATTTCGGCTAGCCGTTTTGTAATATGCCGCATATACAATTATACAATTCGGCTGCGGCATAGGTATGAATATGCACCCATATGATTCGCTTGCGTTAATGTACCTAATCCTAAACACCTAAAGTAAATTGTACCTGTACAAAAAGCGGACAAGTGCGAGTTGAACTCGCGTAGTGAGGGTTCCGTATAATGGATATGTTATCTACCATGTTTTTTTAACCCAAGAACAATCATTGAACAATCAATCAAAAACAATCAACAATCATTTAATCATCATCATCATTAAACATTGTAGTTTAAAAACATCAACTAGCAAAAACGTCGTATAATTCCAGTCTTAGAGTATCGTGTTATACTGCGGTTATACAGGGTGGCCCAAAAGTCGTGATCAAACGCAACTAGGGGTTAGATGGGGTCATCAGCTGCAAAAAGTTGTTCTACGGGAGGTCCTTTAGGTCAACCCCTGCAGAGTTATAATGTATTTTGTGTTTTTATGAGAAAATTGACTTTTTTTAACTAATTCTTATTAAAATTCGAAAAAATCTACATCCTGTATCTTTTTTATAATTTTCACTAGATTGGTACTGATGAGTACCTGCGTTAGACATGCTATTTATGGTTGTTTATTGGGATTGGGAAGATAATATTAAGTTTTACGATTTTTTTTTCTCATATCATAACTTTTTATTTAATACGGACCCCACTGTGAAAAAAATACTCTACCGAAAAGTGACCCTGTGTTACAAGTTTTGGCGCATTTAATAGGGATTCTGAAAAGGTATTACCATGAGTGGCTCTAATATCTCTAATATCTATATCCAGGACGAAAAAACAAAACAACGATTGTGAAATAATTGTTTTATTAAGCAAAACATTTTACAATAAATGCTCAAAATTCCTGCCTCTGACCATAATACATAATCTGCACCGTCTAATAAAATTCCTACGTAACCTACGAAATGCACCTCTGTTGTTGGTAACTTGGACCCTAGCAAATTCGAGCTTTTGTCGTAGTTCTTGTTCACTATTGTTCTCTCCTTGGTAAACTATTTCTTTAAAATAGCCCCAAAGAAAAAAATCTAATGGATTTAAATCGGGCGACCGTGGTGGCCACGCAATATGTCCGCCTCGACCAATCCACCGGTTGGGGAAGCGCTCGTTCAAATGATCTCTTAACTGCTCGAGCGTAGTGAGGCGGGGCGCCATCATGTTGCAGCCACATTTCTGCTATTCTTTCTTCTGGAACTTCAGCTTCGTTAAGAATATGGTTTAAATTATTTTGCAAAAAAATTAAATACTGAGCACCATTCAGCCTTGCTGGCATTTCATGCAGCACCAACTGCTGGCCAATTATACCAGCCCACATGTTAATACCAAACAGATGCTGGAATCGATCATTTCTTATGATATGGGGGTTCACTCTGGAGTAAAAATGTAGATTGTGGATATTGAATACTCCCATTCTTCTAAAAGTTGACTCATCCGTCCATAAAACCTTGTTGAAGAACTGCGGATCCTCTCTGTGGTATCTTAGCATCTCTCTGCAAAACCGCACTCTAGGTTCATAGTCACCGGGCAGCAAAGCTTGCACCCTTTGCACGTGGTAGGCGTGACATTTGTTTCTGTTAATGACACGTTGCACCGTCGATCTTGGAATCACGAGATTACGGGATATTTGGCGTTGACTTATACTAGGATCCAATCTTAATTGTCTCAGCACTTCATCTTCATTTTCAAATTGCACCACTGGTCTGCCTGCTCTCGGAGCATGCAGACCAGTGGTGACGATATTCCCTGGCAGCAGCCCGGGCATTACCGTCGCAAAAGCCATACAGGTAATGCATTTCTGCATACTCCCGTTGGGTGTATTCTCTCCTCGCAGCAGCCATCTGTCCACTTTTGTAGCCAATCCGTCAAGTTCCGAATCTAGTCCGATTCACACAGCACTGGTCACAGGTAGGCAATCTATTACAAGTCCGAAAAACAAAGCGTAGGTCAAAGGAAAGAAACTGATCACAAGTCGTCGTAAAACCGAGAAAAAGAACACGTGCGTACTCACAGGCAGGAAGCGAGTCACTAAAGAACACTAAACATTCTAAAGAAACATGCTAACGCGCATCCCCCGGGCCACGCCCCGGCCGGCCCGGCCTTTTGTTTCCTAGAAAAGATATCTACCTACCTGAACTGACGGGCGAACTGGCCTTTTATTGACAAAGGATTAAATGGTTAGTGTAAAAGAGAGGCAGAGAGTCTTTGTCATTAATTGTATTAGTTCCAGTTTATTTTTAAATAAGCCTAACCGAGTTTTATGGTTGGGTTAACATTGGCCTTGCTACGAATAATCGTCCTTGAAATATATCAAAGCCACGCATAGCCATGTGTAATACCTTTTCAGAATCCCTATTAAATGCGCCAAAACTTGTAATACAGGGTCACTTTTCGGTAGAGTATTTTTTTTTCACAGTGGGGTCCGAAGTAAATAAAAAGTTATGCTTTGAGAAAAAAAAAATCGTAAAACTTAATATTATCTTCAACACACCCAATAAACAACCATAAATAGCATGTCTAACGCAAGGACTCATCAGTACCAATCTAGTGAAAATTATAAAAAAGATACAGGATGTAGATTTTTTCGAATTTTAATAAGAATTAGTTAAAAAAAAGTCAATTTTCTCATAAAAACACAAAATAAATTATAACTCTGCAGGGGTTGACCTTAAGGACCTCCCGTAGAACAACTTTTTACAGCTGGTGACCCCATCTAACCCCTAGTTGCGTTTGATCCACGACTTTTGGGCCACCCTGTATAGTGATATTTCGCTATTACATTATATACGTTCATCACACGATGCGTCGACACATGACGAGTCGAGTGACTATAGTGTCTTATTATATTAGTTGAGTAAACCTTTTCCGGACTAACTTATATGACGTCGTATAATAGTGTGAGTGCATATGTTGCATATACGTTTTCAGGACTAACTTAAACGACGTCGTATAATGGTGTCAGCAGTCAGTGTATATGTTGAGTAAACGTTTTCAGGACTAAGTTATACGACGTTGTATAATAGTGTGAGTGCATAAGTTGCATAAACGTTTTCAGGACTAACTTAAACGACGTCGTATAATGGTGTCAGTGCTTAAGTTGAGTAAACGTTTTCAGGACTAAGTTATACGACGTTGTATAATGGTGTCAGTGCATATATTGAGTAAACCTTTTCCGGACTAACTTATATGACGTCGTATAATAGTGTGAGTGCATATGTTGCATATACGTTTTCAGGACTAACTTAAACGACGTCGTATAATGGTGTCAGCAGTCAGTGTATATGTTGAGTAAACGTTTTCAGGACTAAGTTATACGACGTCGTATAATAGTGTGAGTGCATAAGTTGCATAAACGTTTTCAGGACTAACTTAAACGACGTCGTATAATGGTGTCAGTGCTTATGTTGAGTAAACGTTTTCAGGACTAAGTTATACGACGTTGTATAATGGTGTCAGTGCATATATTGAGTAAACGTTTTCAGGACTAAGTTATACGACGTCGTATAATGGTGTCAGTGCATATATTGAGTAAACGTTTTCAGGACTAAGTTATACGACGTCGTATAATGGTGTCAGTGCAAATGTTGAGTAAACGTTTTCAGGACTAAGTTATACCAAGTCGTATAATGGTGTTAGCCATGACAATTATTAGACAATGTATTAGTCATATAAACGTTTCGGTTAAACAAAATGTTTTCTAAGATGACTGTTGTCGTGTTCAAAATCTTTTATGTCATTAATATGCCGCTTAAACGTCTGTGTATTACCTTTATATAACAAAGCTATTTTGGTCATATGGAAGACTAACTAAGACGTGTATGTGACTAAAATGTTGAATTTCAACGGTTACATAACTTTTTAAGTAGACTTTTAAATCATTTAAAGGGCAAATCCACACTTTAATTAAACCATTCCCATTTTGTTTTGTCAAAAGTGATTTAATTGATAAAACCGGTCAAGTGCGAGTCGGATTCGCACAAGAAGGGTTCCGTACCGTATTCAGATCGAGCAAAAAAGGCCTATAAAAAAATATGTTTCTTGTGTCGGGACCCCTTTAATTATTAACTTTATTTAATTTGTATTATTTGTTGTTATAACAGCAATAAAAATACACAATCTGTGAAAATTTTGGCTCGCTGACAGACAGAAAGACGGACGGACGGACGGACAGCGGAGGCTTAGTAACGGGTGGGCGGTGCGGGAGGGTGTGTGCTCTTACTGACTAAAACCTACCCGTGTTCCTTCCGGTCCCTGTGTTGCCAGGGGCCGCGGTATCCCTTTCGGACTTTCCCACGACCCCGGCAGGCATCGACCCTAGTGGACCCCTACACTTGTGCTGACGACATATCTTTGAGGCGCGCGTGGAACACAACGCGTCTCCACCCGTTCCTGGTCTTTACCGGCCCGGATGGAGGCGCGTCTTTACGGTGCCCTGGTCTTTACGGCGCGGGCTTGCGGACGGTGAGCTACCCATTGCTCACCGTCCGCAAGCCCGCGCCTACGGTGGCCGGAAATCCCGGCGCCCAGGGCGTCTCCTGCGGCGGCTAGGGGAGAGAGGGCGCGATTTTCCTTTCCCTCAACCGTCCCGACTCCTCCTTCGGCGTGGTGACACCCGGGCGTTTCTACCCGCCTTATCCGACACAGGAACCTCCCGAAGCTCCCGTGTCCCGTGAGTACCTGCGTCAGGCGGAAGATGAGGACGCCGTGGCGCCTCTCTAGCCACTCCTAAAAGAGGAGACTTGTCGCCGCAATGTGGCGTGCCCAGCACTGGGTTGCGACAATCGCACTCTCCATGTCGCCTTGAGATCCCGCCGGAACTCTGTCCGCTGTGCCGCGATTTCTCGCGGCAGCAGAGTTACGCCCGGGCGTTTCGCCTCCTCGCGCCACTCCTATACGTGCGCGAGGACTTTTGCCTCCAGATCTCATGGCGGCAATCCTCGCCGCGTCACCGGAGACCGTGTGGTATCCCCGGACCAGCCGGATGGCGATGACCCTTTGGGCCGCGCTCAATCGGCGGGTTGGTCGCAGCGCCAGGGAACGCCCCCACACAGGAGCCCCGTAAAGAGCCATGGACCGCACGACCCCCGCGTAGAGCCTCCGGTAGGAGGCGTTTGGACCCCCTAGATTGGGCAGTAGCCGCTTCAAAGCAGTCCCGGCCCGCTCCAGTTTGGATTTTTTACCCTTGAATCATAATGATTTTTCGCCCGCATCTTTAAACTAATTTGATAGAATTTAAACTGATTTAGTTATATTGTAACTTCTTTCTGAGAGTAACATAATATTCTAAAAATAATGCCTAAGTATTTTATCGCTCCTAGTAGTCATAATTGTGGTTATGAAAATCATTAAAATATAACTAAGTTTACTTAAGTATTGTGTCTTGCTGATTTTAGGTAGTCATAAAATAATTAGGTAACTTATGTATTTGTTCCCCAAACTTTAAACTTCAACATATTAACATTATGTGTTTTCGCACAAGCTAAAACGAATACATATAGTATTCGTTTTATTTTGTGCGAAAACACATCACTTATTGAAATTATGGTTAGATAGAAATGTGCAGAAAAAGCGGTGAGTTTGATGGCATTTAAAACCGTTTTGACTATTTTTGGTTTTAGTAACTTTTCGTTCTACGGGGACGATATTGTCGTGTAATTTGGGCCTGAATCGCATTCTATACACGTTTATATTTACGCTTATGCGACCAATCTTAAAAGACTAACTGAAAATGTAAAACTTTAACTTGACTATTATAAAACATTAATTTGTTAGTTGGATGTTCTCCTTACATTGCAACTCCAAATGTTAGTTTGTACCCACAATTTTGGGAGGTTTACCATGTTATTTTAACACTATAGACTTTATAGGTTTTCCTGTAATCTATAAGTAAAGCACTACTTTCGTTATTTTTATTTTGGCTGGGTAGTTTCGGAGATAAGGGGGCAATGGTCAAATTTCATCTATTTTCTTAACTAACTTTAAAACTATTGGTTTCAAAATTACATATTTGAGACCCTCACCACAACCATTTAATTTTTTAAGTCGCACGGTACAGTTGCAAAACTTTTTTTTTTTAAATTTTCTAATTTGACTCCCAAAAGTGACCCGCATATTCAAAATTCATTTATTTACGTTACACGTTTGTTTGGCTCACAAAAAAAAAAAAACAATATGGTATGGACATATTGGACATATCATAAGATAACTAGAACTATCCCTACCTTGTAGTATAAAATATGTAGTCTCATTGATGTTATTTCATAAATTCGTAATTTTCTTGAACTCATTGATCGGTTCCGCCAATCTCACTCATTGTTTACGAAGAATGTGACAAAAAGTCCGCGACGAGTCGACGACCAGGTCGCCGTGTCCGCGTGTTCCTGGTGAGTGCTCTAGCTTGGAGCCTTATTTAACAGCACAACATAGTGGGAAGAGGTTTTCAATCAAAATTGCCATTTTGTGGAGAGAAGTTCACTATCGTTTCGTGTGACTATTCACTTCTTATAAACTATATCTATAATAATATAATATTTACACATATAGTTCAATATGCAAATTGAGAAGTAATATAAATATTTACAACAAAAATCAAGTTTATATTTCACACAGCATCTTCACGAACTGCACACATTCTGTGAAGAATCGTAATCAGTCTTATCGATATTTTACCGGATCCGTAGGATGTCAAAGGCAAGGCAAATTTGGCTGAGCGTAATTCACAGGGTTTATTGTATGTGAGGAGCTGGGTTCCCGACACAAAGCGTATAGCCGGGTCTAGCCCGGCTCCGGTGGGGCCCGGCTGCGGATGATTGACGATGTGCTCGCAGGTGATCCCGCTGACGGAGCGCGCGGAGGGCGGCGCGCGCAACATCTCGGTGGACGGCGCCGGCAACTGGTCGTACGTGCTGCGCGAGCTGTCGCCCGGCGCCACCTACCAGCTGCACGCCTTCACGCTGCTGCACGACAAGGAGAGCGCCGCCTACGCCTCGCGCAACTTCACCACCAGTGAGTACCACGGCGCACACGAGCGCGGCGCGCGGCGGCAGCCCGTCGAGCCTGGGCTGCCCCTCTACGTTCACACTGTCCTTTCACAATGTTCATACATTAAGGGATGTTACCTCAAATACCTCTGTTTCTCAACATAAATGTAAACATAATCACTCGACATATTACTTTGTCGTCGCATCAGGTTCCCATCTTCAGTAAAGACAAGTAAGACTGAGTGCACATGTAGAGATTACCTCCGCTGTTTCTTTATTCACAACATAATTTAGGAGCATAGTTAATCGTTGTTTTGAAGTTGGTAGTAAAAAAATAGGATCGCTATGGTTTGTACGTTCAGTGTGGGATAGTTCGAAATAGATGAATCATACAGATATAAATACTCAAACGGTGGAATCGGTCGCCCTGGGCAGATTGCGAATTGTAAACTAGATTATTGAGCAATGCTGCCTTGGCATTTGCATGCGTGCCACTGTGGGAGTGTCACGTGACCCCCGCCACGCCAGACCACACTGTCGGCGTCCGACTGGTGTGGTGGGTTACAGCTGGTTGCCGGTACCTCGTGTGAGCTCTCAGGCTCGCGTCAGAGCAGCCCGCTTCTCATCGGAGCAGGTGCTAGCGGCATTTAAAACTTCGGCGGAAAACTATTTCTATCTGCTGAATCGGTCTGTAGCCGCAATAATAAGCAAAACTGGGAGTCGGGGAGTGGTCGCATATAGCTAGCACGCGAAACAATTCAAATTTTTTTTTAAAGCATAAAGTCCTTGTTCATTGTTCGGAAAAATAGATGAAAGTAATAATAACATTGTGTCAGATGACATAACGTAATACCCAATTTGATGGAAATGACATTATACATTTGTTTTATTTGCGTTATCCAAATGACGAGGTGATGTAAGCGCCGCCGCGCCGGACTCAGACTATTAGTGCATTCAAATGTTAACTGGTTGGCGGAAATGAATAGTAGGTGGCACGATTGTTTGGTGCGTCCAGCCACCAGTGCACCAGCGTTGCAGAACATTCCGCGGCGGCGCGGGCGTGGCGCTGCGGTAATCATGCAGAACTGTGACCATAACACAGATATGAAAGCTGTCACGCGGCTCATAGTAAGTGTAGGGGTATCAAACTACCAATCTTGATGACTTCAGTGCAACGAGAACTTATTGAGTAGTACGCTTTCACTCCGGACTGTTTTATCGTGTGCAGCCGCGTGTTTGCGGCAGTTTCATGAACAGTGTGGGCACTTTGTTGTGAGTGTAAGCACCAGTAGCGCGTGATGTAAGCTGAAGGTCGAGAGGCTCGTTCGGCGCAGGCGCAGGGCCCGCCGCACACCAACTACTCGCAGAAGGTCCTCGCGGGCAGCCAGCAGAGCGCGGCTGAAGCCTCGTGTTCATGTTAAACTAAAGTTAAGAAACAGCTGCGCGACCTTATTGTTCCCGTAACATCAGATGCTGCTGGTCAACACTGCTTTGCAACAGGTTTTCCGCAACACGGATAAATATTACTGAAACAATTCCTACGACTTTTGTTTCCATTGGATACGAGATTACCACGCTCAAGTGTTATCCTATATCATAAAGAGTCAGCCGCACATCGCTGGTAACCATTAAACATTGACGGCGCCTTTTTCTCTTAGCAGTGCGGCTGTTTCTCGTAATACTAGTGTGACCAGTGACGTGCGTAGTCCTGGCGCGCCGAGCGCGTGCTGGGGTTGTGTTTCTGCGCCACCCCCGCGCGAGCTGGGGTTGTGTTTCTGCGCCACCCCCGCGCGAGCTGGGGTTGTGTTTCTGCGCCACCCCCGCGCGAGCTGGGGTTGTGTTTCTGCGCCACCCCCGCGCGAGCTGGGGTTGTGTTTCTGCGCCACCCCCGCGCGAGCTGGGGTTGTGTTTCTGCGCCACCCCCGCGCGAGCTGGGGTTGTGTTTCTGCGCCACCCCCGCGCGAGCTGGGGTTGTGTTTCTGCGCCACCCCCGCGCGAGCTGGGGTTGTGTTTCTGCGCCACCCCCGCGCGAGCTGGGGTTGTGTTTCTGCGCCACCCCCGCGCGATGGCGCGAGGGACAATAGTTACTGCGGGTATTGTTTTATTCACCCATTCTTCCTTTTTCTGCGCTCATCGGGGAAGCGCTACTTTGTCACAAGATATGCTCACCTTAGTGCAGAACATAAGAATCAAATTAGTAGATATTATTTTATGTGCAAAATGTCATGTGTTCTTTCAACCCAAACAAGTACTTAAATAAACTTCATAAGTTAGTATCTACCGCGACATGCCCACCTATAGCACCTGTGCTAATTTGCAACATGCAAGAGTGCTGCGGCTAAGTGTCTGATAAAGGTTTCGATATCAGAAACTGCGTGTCTGAAATGCCGCTCCCGCCCACACGTCTTTCTGTTAAAAATGGACAAAGTTCTCTTACTTTTAACAGATCCTTTCTTAACAGCTATCTAGTTCGCAGTGAGTAGGATCCGACCTCTGAGTCCTCCGAGCGGCCGGGATGAGATCACCGCGGTGACGAGTTGCGTCATTATGTCATCATTACAAACGATCTAAAGGCGCTCCATGCGCCTGCAAGCACTCCTATGCGCGTACCCACGTGAGTATGTGACCACTGATGTCAAAGACAAAGTTGCGCTACTACAGCAGGGGTTCCACTGCGACCTCCAAATGCATACCATATAATTGCGTGCAACAACGATGCTACAATTCTAATACAGAAGACATTTCAATTCATGGAAAACCGTTGACGGAAACGACGTAATACGCGGGATTTGACCTTGCATCAATGTAACCAGAAGATTGTGCCTCACTGGAGCAACTCCGAGGAACGTGTGCCAACCGCAGACACTGAACAGATGCAAATGACTCGAGCCGACGTACAAGCACGTCAAGCAGCAATGACTGTATTCGGTCGTTTAATAGGTGTGATGGTCCCTCCAACCAAATGCGGCTTTGTAAAACAAATAGTTTAAACATGAAGTTTTTTAATTTATGCTTAAATTAAACTCGCAATGCTCGCACTTAAGTGAAGCACAGTTTTCCATCGTGTGATTCATTTTATTTGGAGGAAGTTAAAACAATTGAATATTTACAACTGAGAGGGAAAATCGCAGAGGTTGTAGGTTGAGAATTAGAAGGTTTTTTTATAAACAATCATTAAGTTGTTAAGTTTAAACAACTAAGTAACCCATACTTATTTAGCTTTAAACTACATGATTTCAAATGTGTTTACAATAAGGTATTGCTGATAATTTTTTCGCTGTGAAAGCATCTTACTTTGTAGACTAATGGCTCGGCACATCATCAGGGTGCAGCGCACAGTGCTCTGAAAATACTCATATAAACTTAAAATAAGGAATAAAAAGAAATGTAATGCCTCTGGTATACCCTTAGAATATTATTATTAGTATTAGTCGCCACCCGTGAAAAAAAAGTTTTGTATTTTTTTGTATGGGAGAAAACACTTAAAGTACATTTTTTACACTCGAGCTATTGTACCATACACGGCAATCAGGATCCACCTTTGAGTGCCGCTTTGCAATTTGTTAAAGTTTAATAATGTTACTTGAAAAAATGTAGATATAAAGTTATTACTGTTATTTTATCTGACCTTGTTTGACGATGTCGACTAGGAGGCCCATTTCATCACGGAGCTTGATTCGTTTTCTACTCTTCAATGACTGTGCAGCTTGCATTTCTGGTTTGCTATGTTTTAAAGTCCAGCCTATATGAAATATGGAGTAGGCACTCCATACACCTGATCCAAGCATGAAGAGTAGACAAACCACACTGGTATCTTTCTGTTGAAATCGGTTTTCTGGAAAGAAAGTGGTTAAATTAATAAAAATTATATATATTGCAGCACAGTGACATTAATTTATTAAATGATTGAAAACTCTCTCTGAGATCTTCTCCAGCTTATTCATTTCCGAAGGAGTAGCTCTACATATATCCCAGGTCTGCGTTGAGGTATTTGATAGCTGCGAAGTAATTTAGCCATCTATCGTGGTCATAAGCATCGAGTTCTAACAGCATGGCTTCCCATGATAGACGGCTGCAGTGCTGCAAGGTTCTGCAAGGGCTCGTCAGAGCCTGTTCTTCCGATGTTCAACTTGTTTTCGTTGGAATACTTAAAATAAATTGGATTGCAGAACATTGCGGAAGATGGCTCTGGATTCTCCCATACCTTTACTTCGCCACAAATTAAGCGCAGAAGCACAAAAGAACACATCAAAATACTAGAATCGTCTTCGTCTGTCAGTTTGTTTATACAAACTTTGCCCTGAAGCACCATCAAAGCCTCACTTGCATATAATTGTAAACTATTTGCTTGTTATATTGTTTTATACTGCCACTTCGAAAGCTTCAATGAGGTCAAAATACCTAAAGCTCTATCAGCGGAATATATAGGCACAGTTTTCTTTAGGTTTTTTTAAATTCCTTTATCATTGTAACCTCTTCGGGATGACCCGAGACCAGTGATATTTGCTAGATTTTTGTTTTGTGCTTTTAAACCAATTGTATGAGCAAGGCTTTCAGTGTTATGCGTTAGGAGCTCTTCCACTCTCCTTCTCTTCTGTAGCGGGCTTAGCTCCACGAATGGTTTTCTCAGACTCACAAGTGATGTTGATGTTCCAACACTGCACGTCTCCGGTGTGTAGGATGTTGATGCACCCTCATTTACACCAAAGTCAGAACTGGAACATGGTTGCTGCTCTACTGACACTAAAGAAGGGGTCATCTTTTCCTTCACGACCTCAGGCCATGTCATGTCTCATACTTTTTTATGAATGTACGTGTCGTACGATTACATCAGTTCCATTCGTCCCTCAACGAACACACATGATTCTGACAGAATGGTTTCAATTCCTTCTTTTAATTTCGCTTCTGACAAATCAACAGTTTTTTGACTTCAAATACACACACTAAGCTGTGAAAAACAACTGTTGTTTGCCACAAACATGAAATATTCAAGTTGGTACCAAAACCTTTCATCATAGCACAATAACTAATAGGACGTAACGTAACGCGCACGAGTGCTGAGAGATAAAAATAGTTTTAGCTTAATTTTATCAGTAGATAAAATTAAGCTAAAACTATTTTTATACAACTACCCTCATTAACGTTTGCTATTTTGTAATTAGGTACCTATATTACAGACAATAGAATTTGATTGTCAGTAGGGCCCATTTGGCCCCGCTAGAGCTTAACAGGTGCTCATGTCATTAGTATCTAATTATAACACAACCATAATCACGGTGATTAAAGGCTCCTGCATACTGGGGCGATATTGCGGGCGCGGCAGGCAGTAAGTAAGGTAATATGCCTGCCGCGCCCGCGATATCGCTCCAGTCTGTAAGAGTCTTAACAAATGAGTTACTTAGTTCTTGGAATGCAAATTTTGTAAAAAAAAAACATATGTAATGAATATGGTTTTTAACTATTCTCATCACAAAGGTCATTAGCAGGCTATAAACTAACTATAGTATAAGTAAATCGTTCGCAAACTTCATTTAACCTCGTCAAAGATTTGAAAAATCACATACCGAAAACTCAAAATTTAAAAAATTTGCTACGCTCTAAGTGGCGCCCTAAGGTGCATAAATTGTATCTTGATTTCCGTGCATGGTACAATAGCTCGAGTAAACACCCGCCCTACAGTTACAATCAGTTTAATAAAAATGTACTTTAAGTGTTTTCTCCCATACAAATAAAAACACAACTTTTTCGCACGCGTGGAGTTACTAACCATCCATACGTTAGTATTACGTAAAGGGAGACGTTCATTTCTATTTAATTCTTGCTTAACGTTTCGATGAGTATAGAGCTCGATTTTCAGAGCACTGTGCGGCGCCGCGCTGTACCGTGTTGATTGGCCCTTATCATTATCATGTATATCATTTCTGATAAATACAGGAACATCCCTTAAACATATTCTAATTGTAGAAATACAACAAATGCGGTCTCTGTGTTAAGCGGCCGTGCACGAAATCGACTGATTTTGATCAATTTTGTTCATTTTATCTGAGAAAAATAATTTAAACAAAATGATTTGTGATTTGATAAGTCGAGTTCTTTGTTTTGCATGTGGCTGCAAGGGATTTTTGAAATAAATTACGTATTCACGGAAAAACTAATATTCGCAACAAGTTTTCCGAAAAGTGACGCAAGACTGACGTTTGATCATTTTGTTACAAGAACCAATCTTTTATTTTGAACATGAAAAAATAACATCAATATCATTACCTATATGGACTACTTGCGTGTGGCAGAAGCACTTTTTTCAACTTCTATACAAAATAAAGCAGAGAAATAATGTTGAAAAACCATTTTTTTTAAACCCAGTCAGTAATGTATTTTTTCAGACTGTTTAGCAGACCTATATCAAGAAATTTAAAAATCAAACCGTCTTCAGTCATCAGTCAAAAGTTTATTTTATGATTATACAATATCTTCATTAAGGCGTAATAAACTATATTTTGGAGAGCCCAAAAGTGATGAAACTATTAACAGGTGCTGTGACTGACATGAATGGTTTAGCGCCACGAAAACAGTATTTTTATAGTAACACAGACTTAATGTTCCAATTATTTCAAGCTATTTCACAATTAGATAAGAAATTGACAAAAAAGGGTTTTTCGTGCACGGAGCCTTAATGCTAACTTTGAGTTTCATATGTGAGAACAGAGCTAACTAACGGAAGTGATACTCATAGGTGTCAGTGTGAGTCGTGAGGGTTTCAGGGCTCGCACGCATGAATCTTGTGATAATATAATATGTTTTGTTTGTCCCCCTTGCGCAGGATTCCCAGGACACTGGTGAGCAGATGGCATGTTGTTCCTCGTCACTTCCCTCCCTCATGTTACGCCTCTCTCTGCTAACGCCGCCCAATAATCACTCTTGGACCATAGTAAAGCGAAAGCCGTACTTCACTACACAGTAAACGCCGTTAGAAAGCTGTTCCTTAGACTTTATTTAGTGTTGTGTAGTGTGATTCGTTTTTAGGGTTCCGTAGTAAACAAGGACCCTTATAGTTTCGCCATGTCCGTCTGTCTGTCTGTCTGTCCCCACTGTAGCTCAGAGACGCTTAGTACTAGAAAGCTGTAATTTGGCATAGGTAATATACATATTAATTACGCCGACAAAGTGCTAAAATAAAATCTTGAAAAATAAAATGTAGGGCACCTGCCACCTGCCTCGCACGTAATGTGGGGATAATATGTTTTTTCCGTCTATCCCATGGTGTGGGGTATCGTTGGATAGGTCGTTCAAAAATATTGTGAACACCTTTTTGCCATTCAGGGATCCGTTTGCGTAATATTAAGCATTAAAGTGCTAAATTATAGTTAGAGTCAAGTGCCCCCACCCTGCCAGCTAAATGGTTGTTTATGAAGATGTGAATTCATGGCAGTAGTACAATAATGAAATTAAAAGGAAAACGTATCACAGCTAAGTACGAGTAATAGTCGACCAACTTAAATTTGCAGTTGGAGAATTGGCCGTGACGTATATCGATGTATGGGAGAGCATGTTTTTCAACTACAATGTTAAGTTTGTTTTCGGGATAAATTCATCCCAACTTCCTAACTTCATTGTGCGTGGTCCGACACGCACTTGGCCGGTTTTTAATAGTATATCATAGCCAGATCGTAGATTTCGTAGATCAATAAATTGAGTCATACGTATCTTTCTTGAAATCCCACCATGTTTTAGTAGATAATTCGACGATGACGCTAGCACCTATATAAGTGGTTTTATTTTCTTTTCGGATGAATATTAAGAAAATTAAAATCACAAAGCAAAATATTCGTAGAATCAAGGAGACAGAGCATCGAAAGATTCATGTCACATGTGATTCGGGTATCGCTTCTCCAATGTAAGCCAATATTGGAGTCACGATCGAGACTAGGTCGCGTGTCGACGTCTCAGCCGGCTGACGTCCTGCGCAGCAGATGTGGAGCTGACGTCCTAACAGTTCACAGGCGATCGCTGAGCTCATTCATTAATTAGAAACTTTTCTAATAGCTTTGCAAAGCTTGAAATTATAAAATGAACAGATGTTTTCTGTAAGAAAGTAAGTCAGGCGTAGCATGAGGGACGCTTATTTGTGCATGCTTTTCTTTATGCTTCCACGAGTAGCTGTCGGTAAAGGACTGTGTGGTCCAAGTGTGCGTCACGCGAGCAGGCCATTGAGGCCTCCGCACGGACAGGGCCGTGTATCTGTGTGGCTCACACGGCACGTGAATGGCGGATTGTATTCGTATCAAGGTCGATAAGTCTGTCTACTGACCACGTGTTATCGTAAGCACTCAGTATGACTACAGCAATGTGTTTAGTAAGAGTGGGAACACTTCACATCGTTACTTCTTCGTGTGCCACCATCATATTTTCACACCTATTTGCATAAAAACGACTCGTCCTCATATAATATTCATGTCATGTCGGAACTTTGTCAACCATTCAACAACAAATGATGAACGATTACAAATAGGTACAAAGAGATTATAAATAGTTGACTAACTATATTAATGTTTAATTCATTATAACTACTCCCTGTTTTTATTAGTTGAAACATTGAAGATACAATGTATTGTATGAGAAGTTGTTATTATGATCCAACTAATATGTAAAATTGTTATGTTCCTCATGAACAGTCATGCATTTATAAATATGTACATAAATCATTTCGGTGTTGCTCTTAGAGTAACCGGTCTGGTGGTGGCACCACACGCTTGTGTCAACGTGAGCTCGAACATATCGAAACGAACCAGTTTTCAGGATTAACCTTGAACTGCTCTCAATGTTCCATGTGTCCATAACGTTTATTTTCCTGCACCCTTTAACCGGTTGAAGCAACAGTCTGCTAGAAGTTAGCCGAACAACGGGTTGTTTCGGCCTTTCTTCTCAGAGTAGTCAGACAGGAAACGCCGACCTCATCTAGTTTTAAAAGTGTTAGTACAAACCTACAGATATAAAATCGTTTATCATTTATCACTTATCACAACAGTATCAAATATTGTTTGCGTAATAGAGCATCCAGTTAGGGTAGGCTGACTGACGGGTACTCACTGTACCTCATTCATAGAATTGTTTGCGTAATAGAGCATCCAGTTAGGGTAGGTTGACTGACGGGTACCCACTGTACCTCATTCATAGAATTGTTTGCGTAATAGAGCATCCAGTTAGGGTAGGCTGACTGACGGGTACTCACTGTACCTCATTCATAGAATTGTTTGCGTAATAGAGCATCCAGTTAAGGTTGACTGACGGGTACTCACTGTACCTCATTCATAGAATTGTTCGCGTAATAGAGCATCCAGTTAGGGTAGGTTGACTGACGGGTACTCACTGTACCTCATTCATAGAATTGTTTGCGTAATAGAGCATCCAGTTAGGGTAGGCTGACTGACGGGTACTCACTGTACCTCATTCATAGAATTGTTTGCGTAATAGAGCATCCAGTTAGGGTAGGCTGACTGACGGGTACTCACTGTACCTCATTCATAGAATTGTTTGCGTAATAGAGCATCCAGTTAGGGTAGGCTGACTGACGGGTACTCACTGTACCTCATTCATAGAATTGTTTGCGTAATAGAGCATCCAGTTAGGGTAGGCTGACTGACGGGTACTCACTGTACCTCCTTCATAGAATTGCTTTAGAAAAGGGAATTACCAAAGAATACAGACTCGAAAGTCGATTAACACAGTTAATCAACACCAATCATCATATAACTAAATTGACATAAAATTATATGTATGTGATGATGTATTTTGCCTCAATAATAATGAAAAACTGAACTGACTGTATTCGTTGACTGTTGTTGCTGATTGTACGGTTAAGGTTAAGGTGCAGGTACCTAAAGATATTAGCGATGCCTACTCGGAAAAATAATACGATGCGAGTAAACATTAAGCTTAGGTGCTTAAGTTTTCGTTCCTTGATTGTACGTACTTACCCCATATTGCAAGGATAAGATGACAAAACACAATTTCATTTGAACGTAATAATTCAATAATAAATACAACAATATGGTTATTCCCATTTCATTATCATTGCACAATTTGCAATCTCTCATTAGTTGCATACCAACCAACAATACCTATTCATTTTATAGGATGCATGTCGTACAAAGGTGCTCAATCGTTTTCATTATATTTGTATTATCTGTAACGTATAGTACTCTGGCAATCCGAATGAAAAAAGAACATGAATTTGTCTTTCTGTACCATAATTAATATTGCAGAACTGTCCAATGGCCTATTCAGAAAGTGTTCTATTTCGCTGGGAAGGCCCCCGAGTTAGCAGTAAGGTATATGTTGACCGTAGCTACGTGTTGTGTCTGTGTCGTGACGTGTTGTGACGTGTCGCCCGCAGAGCCCAACACGCCCGGAAAGTTCATCGTGTGGTTCCGCAACGAGACCACGCTGCTGGTGCTATGGCAGCCGCCCTACCCGCCCGGCGCCTACACGCACTACAAGGTATGTACTCACCGTACGTCCGCACACACACACCCACACTGTTTACTCATGGACTAGTTAGTACACTAATGCCACGATTGAGTTTGACACCCTCAGTTCGCTACTGTGCAAACGGTTAGCATCAGTATCAAATGTTTCTACAGTACGCGGCCGTTGGTAGGGCAAATGAAGTTTATGACGCTCTAAAAGCCGAACTTTTTCTAGAACTCCGTGTGCCATGGCATATCACCTGCTGGGTACGCATTGTAATAATCCGCTCGTGTTCCTAGTACACAATGTTAGTTCGGGGAGCTTGCTTGAGCAGCGCGTGTAATGTGCGCAGGTGTCCATCGTGCCGCCGGATGCGCGTGACTCCGAGCTGTACGTGGAGAAGGAAGGCGAGCCGCCCGGGCCGGCGCAGGCCGCCTTCAAGGGGCTGGTGCCGGGCCGCGCCTACAACATCTCCGTGCAGACCGTGTCCGAGCCCGAGATCTCCGCGCCCACCACGGCGCAGTACCGCACCGTGCCGCTGCGCCCGCTCAACGTCACCGCGCCGCTCGCGGACCTCAAGGAGACCTCGTTCACGGTTACGTGGCTGCCGCCGCTCGACAAGAGGTAATACAACCAAGTATACAGTTGCGATTTAAAAATGTTTATCAGTTTTAAAATTAGCTTCTTTATCACACCTGGAGCTGTAATATTGTCTAAAATGCTATAACTGGATACTTATTACGTTTTAATATTCTAATACTCATTTTATTTAAAAGTTGACCCATTGACATAATAGTCTGTTACAATTTTTTATTTTTTTTATCCTTTAAAAAAATAAAAAAAAAACCAAAATATTTTTATTTCACATAAACCTACATGGGCACTTATGAAACGTCAGAAGCTAGTAGCACGGCTCCAATTGGTCGTTTCCTATGGAGAAGAGCCGGCAAGAAACTCCACGGTTACTCTTTTAAAAATAATTGGCTTTTACAATGTTTTCAAATTACAGTGTTAGTAGGTATGGGAGGACAGCGTAGGCCTGTCGAGATGTATAAGGTACTTAACAAAAAAAAAGAAAAAGGTCTACAAAATATCTAGTCTATTAAGCCTACAACGTTCTCACATTCACAAGGTACTTTTGAATATATGTAAAATATTAATAAAATAATAAAAACCTATTTAAACCAAATGACATGTTTTTCATTACGACAAGTCTGAAATCAAAATTCTAAAAACATTATGTCAAAAAGCATGTATAAAAAAAAAATAAACATCGTAATTTGGGTGCAGTTATAGACATTTACATAGTTATGCCGTTTATGAGGTACCAGGGAAGCCACATGTGCAGAAGGAATTATTGCTAAACTTCCTTGTCTTCAACGTAGTCTTTAGTCCTAAAATATGCGTTTTTGATAAAGACACGTTTGATGTGGGTTTTGAACTTTCCATCGCTAAGTTCTGTAATTGACTTTAGCAACTTGTTATAAAAGCGGATACTGAAAGAACCAGGTTCTTAATAATTCATTACAATCTAGCCTATAAGACTAATAAGTAATTTTAATGTAACTTAATTTTTTACGTGATAATTATTCTAAAACTTAGAATAGTGTTGTTTGTACTTTACATAAGTTCGTTCCACTTTCTTAGAGTCTGATATAATAATATAAACCCTTAGTTCATGTGTTATATGTGTGTCATTGTCACTGATATGTCTAAATTTTTTACAATACACTTAACTCAAAAGGTTTTGTTCGTTTTAGTCTTCGCACTATATTTGTTTGGATTGGAACAACTGGATTGCCTCGATGTTCACATGTTGGTGGAGTCGGTGTTCATGGGCCTCAGCAAATTTTTTATGTTGGTGACGGGTTCCATTTTAAGGTCACGATGGAGGTCGTCATTTCTTATATACCAGGGCGCATTAACAATACTCCTGAGTACCTTATTCTGTAATGTTTGAATCATTTTGATGTTGGTCGGTTTAGTACAGCCCCACAGTTGGATGCCATATGTCCATATTGGCATAAGAATATGCTTATATAATAAAATTTTGTTATTTATCGATAGGCAAGAACCCCGTCCAATCAACCAATACATGTTTTTAAAACGCATGTCTAGTTCCTGTCTTTTCTTTTTAACGTGCGCTTTCCAGCGCAGTTTTGCGTCAAGCGTTATGCCAAGGTATTTAGCTGTATTTGCGTATGGCACTTGCTGGCCATTTATGAAGATTGGGTGGTAATGACAATTCCTATTGGTGAAATCAATGTGAAGTGACTTGGATTCATTCAACTTGATTCTCCATTTTTGTGCCCAGTCGTAAACTTTATTTACAGCGATTTGTACCTTTTTTATTGCTTCCATGCACACTACCTTGGGGCACGCCAGCTTTAATCATTTTTAACGTGGAGAAGGCATCCTCGTGCCTTACTCGAAACATTCTATCTGTAATGTATGATTGCAAGATATCGGCAAAATCATTGGGCAGCATAAGTCTTAGCTTGTATATCAAACCCTTATGCCAAACTCTATCAAAGGCTTGTGTCACATCTAAAAATACTGTGGAGCAGACTTTTTTTATCTTCAAGCGTTCTTTCAATGATGTTGGTAATTCTATGTACTTGGTCTACTGTTGAGTGTTTTTCTCTGAAACCAAACTGATGGTCAGGGAAATTATATTTACATAGTATTTGGGTATTATTATTTTAGTATTACTTGGGTATTGTTGTATTACATAGTTAAAATAAATGCATTTGGCGTTGTTGGTAGGGTAGGCTAGGCCTAATTGCCTCTATGGACGGCACGCCCCTGGCCGATACGAACCCCCGCTCAAATAACTGATATGGTTCGACATTGCGAAGAGGTCGGCTTCACACCAACTAGTCAATTTGCTGCTTTGCATGATGTGAGTCCTAGGACGGTCCGACGAGCTTTGCAGCGAGCGGGGCTAAACCACATAATCAAACCTCACCAGAAAACTACCCGATTTAATTTTGCGCTACAATGGTGCCGATTCCCTTGTTCACAAACTAAACTAAATAAAGTTCAGTGCATCTTTTTCTTTCTATTTCATTAAGTAAAGGACAGAAGGTAAATTTTAGTTTCGTCCTGTCAAATTAATCAGCACTTGACGTAAATTGACGTAATTTTAGTAGGCAAGTTTTTAATCACGTCTAAACTTGTATGGAGTAGTGGCAGGCGCTGATTAATTTGACAGGACTAAACTAAAATTTATCTTCTGTCCTCTTCTTAATGAAATACAAAGAAAAAGATGCACTGAACTTAAATTTAGTTTGGTTTGTGAACAAGGGAATCGGTACCATTATCTTGATTTTGATTGATCGATTGTTATAATTATGTACCAATGAAAAACTTTTAAAACGAGTCAAATCGGAAGATTAACTTTATGGCACTCTGAGCTCATATCGTGCCTCAAAATGAATCTGGTCGCATAACAGTCAACTTAAGGGTGAGCCTCTGGGCAGAGCACCGCCGTGTCCTCGTGGAGGCGATCGGCGGCAGAGATCTCTCGCGTCCGGCCCTGGTTCAGGCCATGGTACGGAGCGAGAGGGCATGGGCAGCCGTCACCTCCTTCTGCGAAGCAGTAATGCTCGCGAAGGAGGAAGCAGGACGGTTGAGGGAAAGGCAAATTTCGCGCCCCCTCGCCCCTAGCCGCTGCAGGAGACGCCCTGGGCGTCGGGAATCCTGGGCGGATTTCCGGCCACCATAGGCGCGGGATTGCGGACGGTGAGCAATGGGTAGCTCACCGCCCGGTAAGGACCAGGCCCGGGTCGACGGCGCGTTTTATTCCATGCGCGCCTCAAAGAGATGTCGTCAGCACAAGTGTAGGGGTCCACTAGGGGCGATGCCTGCCGGGGTTGCGGGAAGGTACTAAAGGGTCACCGAGGCCCCTGGCAACACAGGCAACAGGAAGGAATACGGGTGGGTTTTAGTCATCAAGAGTCTGACACACCCTCCCGCTCTGCATAGAGCGGGAGAAGTTATTTGATGATTTCCCATCAAAAAAAAAAATAATGGTGAGCCGACGTCGGAGAATTGACGTCGTTAGAAAGCAGGGCTACTGCGAATAATTATGTGTCGCTTTTGGAAGGATGCTGCCTGCTGTGCGCCTTGTTTATCCTGCAGCAGAATTCCCACAAATTGATTATGTTCAGGATAATGCACCGATGCCCGGTCTACTATGGCGTGGTTCAACGGGCACCATGACAATCGTCTCATTCAAATGCCTGCTCGGTCAGCAGATATGAATGCGATTGAAAATTTATGGGACACAATAGTTTAACGCTGGGATTGAAAGGGGAACAAACACAGGGAACGAAAGAAACCCTGAAGCTCTTAGATCACGTTGTGCACGGGTGTGGGATGATATCAGAGGGACTGATGCATGCGCGCGCCTGGTCGCGTCCATGCGAGATAGACTACGTACCGTCATGGCGGCTGATGGAGGCAGTACTAGTTATTAAAACAATAAATGGTTAATAGAATTTAAATAATACATTTCATTTTTACACAAATTTATCATCGACCTTGTGACATAGATGTGTGCATGCATTTATAAACTTTAAATTGGTGAACATTTTCAGACCGCGACTGTACTGGACTTTACATAACAAATTGTTTTCAATTGATAATCCTCATAATATTTGGACGAAAATATGCAGTTTACTCATGTATTTGTACCGATCTGACCCGACAGACATTGTCTTGTCGAAATTTCAATAATTCCTACAAAATTCCCATAGAAAATGCACTTTCAGTTTTCCCGAAGTTTCCAATTTTCCGACAACTTTTAAAACTTTTCATTCCGTAGGAACCTGATTTGGATTAATACAAATATTTTAAAACAAAAATCTGCCAAATCCGCCCAGCCGTTCTGAAGTGATGCGAACGAACAGCAGTTCATTTGTAGGGTTCCGTTGTCAACAAGGAACCCTTTTAGTTTCGCCATGTCCGTCTGTCTGTCTGTCCGCGGCTTAGCTCGGAGACTTGTTAGTACTAAAAAGCTGTAATTTGGCATTTGGCAAAAAAATATTTTATATTTTTTTTTTGGTACCGCTCCTCCTTGTAAAGTGAGGATGATTTATGTATCTCGTACATCCCGTTGTGTGGGATGTCGTTTGGAAAGGTTGTTTAACGATTTTTCTATTCAGAGATCCGTTTCTGAAATATTAAGCTTTAAAGTGCTAAGTCAAGCGTCGTCCCCTCCCTCTGCCAGCTAAATGGTTGTTTTTGGATATGTTAAAAAAATCACGGCAATAGCATATATAACGAAGTGAAAGGGAAAACTATCACAGCTAAGTGGGCTTTACAAGTAAACTACCTACTAGTCTACCTAGTCGACCAACTTACATTTGCAGTTGGAATGTATGGGAGAACGTATTTTTCGACAACAATGTTAAGTTTGTTCTTGGGATAAATTCATCCCAACTACGGAACTGTTCATTTCATAGTGCGTGGTCCGACACACACTTGGCCGGTTTTATTATATAGATGTAGTTCGAGCAGGTGCTACATAGTTTTTCGCTTAATACTTAGTTTTGTAATATTTATGTTACCAGCGAGTTCGAGAAGTACCAGGTGTCGGTGAGCGGGCCGGGCAGCGGCGGCGCGCGGCGCCTGCCCCCGCTGGTGCGCGCGCGCAACGACACGCCGGCCTGCTCCTTCGAGGGGCTCGAGCCCGGCGCGCCCTACACCGTCACCGTCAAGACCATGTCCGGCAAGGTCACGTCCTGGCCCGCCACCACCGACCTCACCCTCAGTAAGTATAGTGCCGTGTGACCTAGTGTCAGTGTGTGTGGGCACAGTACACAGATGACCAGTATCTCAACTAAGCCCTTTTTGTGAAATCAAAGGTGCATGTTAGGGTTTTGAACCAAACTATTTGTAAAACTATGCTATTGAATTGCACAGAGTTTCTAACAGTAAATGCACTAGTACTTGCCTACACCATTACCGCCATTTTGAACTTAAAACTCAGGAAACTCAAAGCATTTATTTCAAATAAACCAATTAAACAGAGCGCAAGTTTACCTAGTCCGTAATGCTCAAGTTTCAAGATTAGTAAGGTTTCTTGATTTACGCAGCCAAATGCCTTGGAGAGGTCACAAAAGATTCCTATGGTATCTTGGGCTTCCTCTCACGCTGTAAATATGTGTTTTAATAAGGTGACTCCGGCGTCAGTCAACAACGTCCTTTGTTGAAACCATATTGCTCATTGTGTAAGAATTAATTAGTGTTAAAATGATTAAGAATTTGGTTGAACATTACCTTTTCGAACACCTTGCTGAGCAAAAAACTAAATGGCAGACATTTTTCCCAATTTAAAACTTGCGATACAGGTGGATACTGAATAATCCATTTAGAAAGCAATCTGTCCAGAAATTAAAAAAAACAAAATAGCGGCCATCTATTTTTTTTAATTATTACTAATCTAGACTTATATACTAAAGCTGCAGAGTCAGTTTTTTGTTTTAACACCCTCAATTTCTGGATCTACATAGTTGGATTTGAAAAAGTTTTTTTGGATTTGATAGCCCAATTCTTGAGGAAGGTTATTTTGTATCACGTTACGACTCTTAGGAGCCGGGCAAAAAGAAGAAGTCAGAACGAATGCTAAGCGAAAACGGAAGGGGGTGATGCGTCAATATATATAAATAGTATAAAATTTATGTTTATTTCAGACTTACGTCCACATTTTTTTAGAAATATAGCGTTGGTAGGTTTGTTATTAGTACACAGTAAAATAAATAAGTAATAATAATTAATTCAATAATAAGTAATTTGTTACGAGGGTGACACTGAAAGTTCTTAGAAAATAAAAACTGAACAAACTATCAAGTTATTAGTTTTATTATATCTTTTCAAAATAGTATCCATTTACATCAATACATCGCTGCATCCGATGGAACCACTGAGAAAAGCACTTTACCCACTCGTCCTTACGGGTCTCTTCGACGGCATTTTGAAACGCAGTCACTGCGTCCTGGGCGTCCGTAAAACGTTTTCCTCGAAGTTTTTCTTTTATTTTCGGAAATAAATAAAAATCGCAAGGTGCGAGGTCGGGGCTATAGGGCGGGTGACCCAGTAATTTCACGTCTGACGTCGCCAAGTAGTCGATTGTTTGCTTGGCGGTGTGCGACGAGGCGGTGTGCACGTTGTCGTGGTGAAGGAGGATCCAACTGCGAGGTCGTTTCTCCCAAACTTTTTCCAAGACAAGTGGCAAACAATTGTTAGTGTACCACTCTGCAGTAACTGTTTTTCGATCCTCTAAAACCATTGTTGCGTAATGACCTGTCCTTCCGAAGAAACAGGCCACCATCTTTTTCCCACGCTTCGACCGCTCTTCTAACTTTAGTTGGCAACTCCTCGGAAGGAAACACCTAGACAGCAGCCTGTCTCTTAGTTTCAGGATCATAACAATAAATCCAGCTTTCGTCACGCGTAAGTATGTCGAATACAGTATTTGAGTCACCTCCGTTAAATCTTTGAACTATTTCACGACACCAATAAACACGACGGAGTTTTTGGGCCTCTGTCAAATTATGAGGTATCGACCGGGCACAAAGCTACCTGACCGATAAATGTTCATGGAGGATTTTGTGCACTTGACTCATACCGATGCCTAAGCTTGTCCGAATCTGCTGATAAGTCACTCTTTTGTCAGTCTCTATCATACGCCGCACAACACTGATATTATCTTCAGTCGTCGCCGTAGAAGGCCGTTCCTCACGCAGATCATCGGTGAGATTAGTGCGATCACGTTTAAACTCATTAAACCAGTTGTAAACAGTGGCACGAGATGGGGCTTCATCGTGAAAGTTCAATCGAAGTCTATCATAACTTTCTTGTTGAATTAAATGACATCGAAAGTCATAAAAATCATCGTACGAAAACTTTCTCGCATTAAATTCATGCTGACGTGACACAGACAATTTTCAATTTGCCGCCAAATCGTAAACAAATGACAAATGAATACAATACTTACACAATAATATTGGCAGAGTTCCATTTTCAAAATTTGAACTGTTTTTTTATTATATCGTTTACAAATGGCCAGTTCTAAAAACTTTCAGTGTCGCCCTCGTAGTAAACAAAACAAGTTCAACAATAATTACTACAGTCTATTTTTACTAAAGTATATTTCTGTGGAGGTGTACACCTGCCCAGTACACAGTAAAATGACTATCGATTTTGGACACTAACGTTCTGAGGAGAATTAAGATTAAGTATGTATCATACATTTTATTTTTATAGGGGTGGAAATTGTAGGAGAAAATACGAAATTCACGCGAACGAAGTCGCGTGGGAAGTGCTAGTAATAAAAAAATCGAGAAATCGTTTTGAGACATTCGTGAACGTGCCATAGTTAAAATAGCGATGTACGAGGGCTGCACTAAAAGTATCGGGAATGTAATATTTCCACTGTTCCTGTCATATTAAAATCTTTTTAATTGAAAACTCCTTGGTTTTAAAAATCGAATACCATTTATTTATTTAAAAAAAACATTCTCGGTCTTGTCACAAGGTTTTGTCAAACTTGTTTAGTCGTTTAGAAAATGGAATTGACTCGAGAAAATTCAAGAGCGATGATTTATTATGACTTTCGAAGTAGTTTAACACAAAAACCACAACCACAAATGAAGCCCCATCCAAAACCACAATTTATCGCTGGTTTGCTGAATTTCAACGTGGACGTGTCAAGCTCAGTGATGATCCCCGTCAAGGTCGTCCAAAAACTGCAGTCACCCAAGAAAACGTTGATGCTGTGCGTAAGCTGATTGAGGAAGATCGACATGTGACATACCGCGAAATTCAGGCAACTTTAGACATTGGCATGAGTCAAATACAAATAATCTTGCATGAACAATTAGGTAGCCGATAGATACCGCATTCGCTCTGTGAAGAGCAAAAAGCGGCTCGCGTTACTTGGTGCGTCAGAACTCTCGAAAGATTCCACGCAGGATCCTCAAATGCTGTATACAACATCGTATCAGATGACGAATCCTGGATATACGCGTACGAACCCGAAACAAAAAACCAGTCACGAGTTTGGGTGTTCGAAAATGAGTTAAAGCCAACAAAAATTGTTCGTTCACGGAGTGTTGCAAAAAAAATGGTGGCCATGTTTGTCTCCAAAACCGGCCATGTTACGACTATTCCTCTTGAGGGACAAAGAACGGTTAATGCAGAATGGTATGCTAGCATTTGTTTGCCACAGGTCGTTTCTGAACTCCGTAAAGAGAACTGCAACCGCCGCATCATCCTCCATCACGACAATGCGAGTTCTCACACTGCGCACAGAACAAAAGAGTTTTTAGAGCAAGAAAACATAGAATTATTAGACCATCCGCCGTACAGCCCCGACCTAAGCCCTAATGATTTCTATACTTTCCCTAAAATAAAGAATTAATTGCGTGGACAGAGATTTTCATCACCTGAAGAAGCTGTGGACGCCTACAAAACGGCCATTTTGGAGACCCCAACTTCCGAATGGAATGGTTGCTTCAATGATTGGTTCCATCGTATGGAAAAATGTGTCAAATTTCGCGGAGAATACTTCGAAAAGCAATAAATACATTTTTAAATAGTAATGTTGTGTCACTTCCTTGATTCCCGAAATTTTCAGTGCCGCCCTCGTATTTAAAAAAAATGCAAACACAAAACGTAACCACTTGTCTCGATGCAACAGCCCGCCGTACTGCCGAATAACCTTTTACCTGAATTATGCTTAGAATTCTGACCATCAGTTCGTAATGTAAGGAGTGTAAGTCAGTAGTAACGTGGCGTGTGTGCGCACAGAGCCGCTGGCGGTGCGCGAGCTGCGCTGGGAGCTCGCGGGCGCCGACGTGCAGCTGTGGTGGGCGCCGGCCGCCGGCAGCACGCAGGACGAGTACAAGGTAGGCGCCCGGCCGGTCACGCTATGGTGATGTACACACTCCAATTTACAACGTCAAATAAATATTTTTTACAGGGTACGAATTTTGAAGGAGCTATTTCCAAATTTACCCTTTGCATTACCTACATAGCCTAGCAAATGATAAACTTGAGAAAATTATTGTTGTCTACTTCGATCCTCTGAATGACGCTGGAATAAAGCGGTTTAGAATAGGAACTAGAATGTGACGTAACACCGTCATGGTCAACACAGACAGAGGCCCTATTGTGAGTTTCTTGTAACCATCTCGACTTCACACATCGACCACGTTCGGCGCTCCGATTGGCCCTTTACCAATCGGAGTGCTGAACGCGGTCGATGTGTAAAATCGAGATAAGGGGAACCCCTTACCGATTGATATGTTAATATTAGTAAGTATACTATCATTACTGTCGCGTATCACATTTTGACCAACATTCGACATAATACAGAACTGCAATTAGTAAAAAACGCTTGAAAATTTGAATTTCGCGGGCTACATTAACGGAACCACCACCAAAAAGAAACACACTAGGGCCACAGATAGAGAAATGTTAACGTCAGATTTATATATAGACCAAAACGGATCAAACCATAGCGAGCGAAAGGTATATAAAGTTGTTGTAGCCCAGGTATTATTTACACCCTATCAGAATTTATATGTAGTAGGAACTTAATTTAATAAAAATAATTTTAATTTATGTTTTCACACCTCTCACACCCTATACATACACATATTTGCATCGGGGGTTAAACATTAATTTTAAATAAATATGCATCTAATAGTTATGTAATCCTCTTGGATTGTGGGTTGCATAACAACAACACAAGAAAAAACACTTTTTTAATAATTTTTTTTTTGAGAAATCGCTTCCGTACTATACACCCGACTTAATATGTATTCCCGGTGTTCCTGGCATCCCGGGATTTTTTATATAGAAAAAAAAAATTAAGAAGCCGCTCCCATACTTTCCCAGATAATAATTAACTTTAGGTAAATATGCATCCGAAAATCCGATCTCTGGTTATAACAAGTGAAGTGTCCAGCGGTAATACCCCAAGCAGTAATAATTTTATTAAATTTCCTAAAAAATTAAAATTGTAGCTTTTACCATGTATACAATCGATAATATTCGGCGTGTTCAAGCCCTTCCCTACATTCACCACACGAGCCGCCCGCCGCAGGTGTCGTACCACGAGGAGGGCCCGTCGCGCGACGACAGCAACGCGCTGCTGACGCCGGCGCCGCGCGTGACGCTGCGCGCGCTGCTGCCGGGCCGCAGCTACAGCGTGGGCGTGGCCGCCGTGTCGCGCGGCGTGGCGTCGGAGCCGCGCACCGCCGCGCTGGCCACGCGGCCGCTGGCGCCCGTGCTGCTGCCCTCGCGCGCCGCGCCCGCCGGCCTGGCGCTCGCGTGGCGCTCCGACGTCACCAGCCGCCAGGACCGCTACGAGCTGCGCTACCGCCGCTACCGGCCCGGCCTGCCTGCCAGCGACGACCCCGACGACTACGAGACGGTCAGTAGTCACAGTCGCTATTTGCTGTTTTATGTTCCCATGAAATGTATGGGAAAAGTTTTTTGCGATTTGTGGTCTTTCTAGTTCTCTAATCTCAGTTTATCCAGGAGAGTCTTTTAATCTTCATACGAAACTGTATCGATTTGCATCATGAAAATTGAAACGTCAGAATTAAAGTTTTTCTAGTTGTCTCGAACAATTTTCCTAAATCTGGGAATGCAATTAGCAATTACTCGAACGATTATTATTAAGAACGATTTACTGTAGCTACAATGGTCCAGAGGGTAGGTACCTGAACCATTGTAGCTACAGTAACACGGTCTCACTGCCCCGCCAAAAATCCATTCTGTATACAGGGTCAAATTAAATTAGATGACGAAACTTCATGGATGTGATGGTTATCGTCATCTAATGAATATAAAGTAATGGTTTCGAGTAACTACAGCTAACTAACGGGTCAACGGCCGTTTATAGTTACGAACTTGACATTGTGAATTCAGATTTTTTTTTTTGTTCTACCGTCATTTCATGGTAATACCGCCCCGGATGTGCTCCTCAACAATGAGCTCTGCCTCTACAATCCCGGGAACAGCATTACTGCACGGAGTGTCCATTCAGCGCTGAGAGCACACTAATCTTCATTCATTCAGATATTATAAAAACTTTCACCAGTTTCACGGTCTGTATCTCCCGTCGGTGGTGTTGATCCTACGACCTCTTCTAACACCCCGATCCATAAAATGGCTGCTCGTGGAATATGGGCAACTTAATTTTTTTAAACATTTATGTACCAATTACCCATGTTTACATGTGAATGTTGTAGTTAACGACGACTAATACGAGCGCCAAGCTGGAGGGCCTGTTCCCGGGCGCCGTGTACCAGATCCAGCTGGCCGCCGTCAGCTACGGCCTGCACAGCGAGCAGCACACGCTGCTGAAGCCCGTCCGTGAGTATACTGATGTGGGCCGCTTTCTGTTGCACTGTTGTAGGACACAACGATGATGTCTTTGTAAACCCTACGAGTAAGTTCAGCTTGTGGAATGCTATAGATATATTGAGTATTGTGTATAAGTGAAAAACAATTATTATTGGTCAGCGGGCGTCACCATTCACGTGGGGGTGCGTTTACATAGCCAAATACAAGCAACATTCATAATTTTTCAACTCACTTGCTTGTAAATGGACTCTTATGGCAACGCATTTGGGTTCATAATTTAGCTTATTATATCCTCGTAAGGCCCAACCCAAATTTAGGTCGATATATATTTTTATGATTAGATATATAATTTAAATGATTTTAAATAGTGTCTCGGGCCGGAGTGTCAAAATTTTTTTGTCATTAAATTAGGTCGTTGGGCCTTACGAGGATAAACAGGGTGGAATTTTGTAATGCCACCTGGAGGGAAAGTACTCTTAATACTGCAGATAGAAAATTTTACTCAAAGGAAACATTCCTTTATTTTTGAATAGAAAGCAAACTGCATTCAAAGAATTTCGAAAATTCTCTTCTCCCACACCCGGGAATCGAACCGGCTAAAATCTGAAAAAAAATATAACCTGTACTTTTATTGCATCGATCGTTAGGGTCAATTATAAGGATGAAATCTCTCTAACAAACATGATAAATTAAATGAAAGGAAAACCAGGAAATCTGAAGTTACAAATTCAATGAGTCAAGTTAACGCTCTTTAACTAACATCCATCTTTTGTAATGCAGACTCCTTTGCGACATACTCGTAGCTGCGTGTATGAGGTAATTTAAATATGGAATGTTAGATTAAAATTTGAAAATTAGATTGTCATAGTTGTTATTCACATTTGATTGTTTTTACAACTCATTTCACATTTTGGCTCACGGTGAAAATGGCTTATCAAGAACAGTTTGGTTTAATGGAAGCTTATTTTTGAAATAACAAAAACGTGAATCTAGCTCTGCGGTGGTATGGAGAGAGATATCAAGACCGACAGGCACCAACTCGGTTCGTATTGAAAAGAATGGTAGAAAATTTGAAGAATACGGGTGGTTTCAAGAAGAGACGGCAAACTATTCAGCAAAACTATTTCGATTTTGAACTAGATGTTTTAACATACTTTGAATCATTTCCAAAGGCTTCAAGTAGAGATGCTGCCGATGAATTAGGAACAACCCACACTCGCGTACTTAAAGTGCTGAAAAAGTATAAGTATAAATGCTATCGTGAAGGTCGGTTGGTGCAAAAATTGCATATTACAATTTTGTGAAAACATGCTTGGAGAAATTGACCGAAACTCTAATTTTTTGAGTAACATTGTATGGTCTGACGAAACCAACTTCAGCAATAATGGCATGTACAATCGCCGCAATAACCATTATTGGTCTCGAGTGAATCCTGTTCGTGTTCATGAAACTAACAATCAAGTAAGATTTTCTTTCAACGTTTGGTGCGGAATTATGAGAAATAATGTAGTGTTAGTCCACGTGTACGAAGGTCATTTAAACACTGTCAAGTATATTGAAATACTGGATCTCTTAAGAAACGAGTTAAATGGTTTCCCCGAGGAAGAGCGAAACCAAATAATTCTACAGCAAGATGGTGCTCCAGCACATAACAGCAGAATCACTACTGCCTACATTAATAACCATTTTAATACCTGGATTGGTACAAACGGCACAATCAGATGGCCTGCGAGATCGCCAGATCTCACCCCATTAGATTTGTTTTTGTGGGGATATGTAAAAAATCAAATTTACATGAAATCTTATGCGAATGACAACGAGTTGAGAGTTGAAGTTCAGAATACGATTTATAATATTTACCACAACACTTTATTAAAGTTACTAGAAATGAATTCGTTAAAAGAATAAATTTGTGTATCCAAGAGAATGGAGCCCATTTCGAGCAACTAATTGGTTAGTTTACCATTTTTGGTAAATAATTAAATTAATTTAAGATTTCCTGGTTTTCCTTTCATTTAATTTATGTTTGTTAGAGAGATTTCATCCTTATAATTGACCCTAACGATCGATGCAATAAAAGTACAGGGTATATTTTTTTCAGATTTTAGCCGGTTCGATTCCCGGGTGTAGGAGAAGAGAATTTTCGAAAATCTTTGAATGCAGTTTGCTTTCTATTCAAAAATAAAGGAATGTTTCCTTTGAGTAAAACTTTCTCTCTGCAGTATTAAGAGTACTTTCCCTCCAGGTGGCATTACAAAATTCCACCCTGTATACTAGTGTTTTTGTTGCATTTTCGTTTTTTCAAGAGTTTTTATGTTTAAAAACAATGAATATTTTTGTGAATAAATAAACTATTTTAGGTTACATAATTATGATAAATCTTTCATCAAAATTGTCATCATTTCATCAAAGTATATATTTTTCACTACGTATTAACCTCAATTTGCGTATTCAAAATAATATTTTGTGTTATTATATTTTTTATATTGGCTGTTTAGTGGTTTTGCCTTTATTTTACACCTGCGCGCGCATCGCTAGAGCGGCGCGCGGGACAAACCAAAACCAGTGCGCCAATGTCCATACATATTTGTTAAGGTAGTAGTGTGGTTAATTATTATCAAATTGTCGACTTCACCTAGGGAAGAAGAGCAATACGTAGATGACCGTGCCGGAAATACTAATCGAGGCACGAAACGGGAATGATAGCCTGTGCGGCCTCCGGAACTTACATACAGGGGAATAACAACAATACAAGTCTGTTTTCCTCGCAAGTATGTTGAAAAACGTCGTATGAAACGCGTGTGCATTAATCTTTACAGACTCAGCTCCCTTATCGAATAATAGTGCCTCGAGTGTAATGACCAACAGAGCACATGTGTATCATAATGTATTATTTCAAACCATTTTCTCGATAAAGTCAAAGTATATGTCATGCAAACATAAGCTTAAGTAAGTCATAATAGCCCTGGGATCTAGCCGGGCGATAATATTGTACTGAATTTTATTATAACCCGCTGGGAAATATTGTGATTTGAATTTGGAACCATATCTAATGCAACAAAAATTCTTCATCATCGGTAAATCTTTTTCCTCGAAGCACTTTTTTTTATGAAATAAATAATAATCTGATGGGGCTAAATCTGGACTATAGGGAGGGTGGTTCAGTGTCCGGAACCGGAGCATCGCTCCCTGGCCGCGGAGGGTATGTGGTGGCCCGTGAATACGGACCCCTCATTTTGAGCGCCTGTAGCGGCGGTTTAAAAACGTCGGACGCGTTTTAACGCGTGTAACTGGTTTCTATGTGTAAACACATACATACATTAGCGCCGCTTTCTTCACGACTCCACGGCGGTCAGTCCCCGCCAGGTGAGACGCGCCGGTAGGGGCGGCAATAGCACTGTCCCCTGCGGCTGCGTCGTAGTCGCCGCTTGTAAGGCGCTTTGTATGCAAGCAGTGACGTCACAGGCCATCTGTTCCAAGTCTGCGGAGGTGACAATGGGCCGAGTAGGCGTAGTGGTCTCTAGCTCTTCCTCTAATTATGTCCAATCCGTTAGACGACGTGGCGCTATGGGCTTCAGTCGGGTCCGATACATATACATTATGGCGCACCGCATCGGAGAAGCTAGGCAATTTCCCCCCTCCCCCCCCTCGCCTCGCGGTGTCGCCGGAGCTTCTCCGCCGTTGGGGTCTGACCTCGAGAGCGAACTCGAAGTCGAAGCCCAGCGACGGTGTTGGTGACGCCGGCGACATCGGGGACACGTCGTCGCGACCGGATGCGGTCGAGCCCACCGAGGCCAGCGACACGCTCGACCCCACACGGGGCATGGCGGGCGAGTCGTACGCGGAGGTGCGGGGGGGCGTCGGCGAGGCGAGCACCCTAGGCATCGTGCGTGTTTGCCGGTAAGATGGGCCGGCACTTGCTGGCCGCTATGCTCAGCCGTTGCCGGTTCCGCCAGCGAGCGGCTGGGACCGGAGCTGGCGGTGCTCGGAGCTGGCACAGCTTGTGGTTTCTTTTGCGTCTGCGCGGCCGCACCCCGGAAGGCGCGGGCGGCGTCTGCGTCGCGTCAGCGCGCGCAGCGGGCGCAGCTGCGCGCATAATAAACCGATTGGAATGAAACTTAGTATTTATAGTTGTACTGAGTTGACAATTAGTGACAGGTAAAAAAAAATACCCCCACCCCTCTTCAACTCCTCCGTTCCGCGAACTTTTTAACCCGCCCTCGTATAAGTTCCTTAATCGAATTGCTTTTTATTACTTCGCAGGTGTGAAAAGTAGCACTAGAAATCTTTCGGTACACTCGGGATTCAATATAGCGCCTGTGCCAAAGACACTGCTTTAGCCCTCGTTGAATAAACTACTAATTCTGAATAACAGTTTGACGTATGCCGTGCTCGCAATGTCGCAGGCCCGCTGGCGGCGCGCTGGCTGCGCGTGGCGCGCGCGTCGTCCAACAGCGCGGCGGCGGCGTGGGCGGCGCCGGCGGCGGCGCGCTCGGCGCTGGGCGGCTTCGTGCTGCGCTACCGCACGCGCGCCGACGTCGGCTGGCTGCAGCTGCCGCCGCTCAAGCCCGCCGACACCGAAGCCGAGGTAAACCTGTCTGATTGTTTAATAAAACCGGCCGAGTGCGTGTCGGACCACGGACAAGGTTCCGTAATGTGGATTTATATATATAACTTTACATTGTAGTTGATAAACATGATCCCTCATACATTCCGACTGCATATTGTAGTGTGGTTTCAATGAAACGCGCTGTGCGTGGCAAATAAACATACCTAATATTTCTAAATAAAAAAAATACAATTTGATTCAAATAAAAAAATTTCAGATTCAGGTGTGTCAATTAAAGGTTGGGTGATGATAGCGACCTAACTGGATAATAGCAATCAACCCCTTAGGTACTGAAGACGGCCATTAGCCGCAAAGAAAAAAAAAAAATCTGAATAATCCTGTGGTTTTAACCTAAACACCATAAGCCAACAGTTCGGCTTGACCGGCTGAATTGGGTCACATCGCGAAGTCGCAAACCACACAATGATGCCCAGCAGCAAAGTGGAGATGGAGACCGGTGCGTGGTGGCGAGTGATGCGATGGTGGACCGCTGCGTGGTGGCGAGTAACGTGATGGTATACGGCCTGGGCGTGTGGATGGGAATCGCCCAAAGCCGGACTCTTGGTGATTTCCCTAGATAAATGGTTATGGTAAAAAAAATGGAATTACCAAGCCGGGACATTCAAAAAAGGGAATTACATACCAAATTGAGTCAAACGTCCCAGCGTTTTACTCAATTTATCCGACTCTTTATGAGTGTGTACGACGGCACGCAGGATGAAACAGCTATAAATAACATGAGAATTGGTAAATAGCCAATATTATAATATCCGAAATTAAGAAAAATAGGAAATACGTACCAAATAAAAATTGTATATATACTGAAAGAGATATGGATATACTAAAATGTTATTTTAAAAATAACATAACATTTTAGTATAAATAAATTCCGAGAAGCATTGGTAAAGTTCTTCGTAAGAGCACACCTGATCTGACATATCTTCTAAAAAAAATTGACGTTCCACCTTTGCGTCAAAAATTCCAGAATTTCCATACTACTAATACTCGAACGATAGAAACATGTATGCCAGTAGGAATCCACAAAAGAGGTTGAATGTGTGGTGTAAGAACGACTGTCAAATACAAAAAAAAATTGTAGAATTAATAATTCAAACTCAAAGCATTTATTTCAAATAAACAAATTACAGGCACTTGGATTGTCAAGGGTTCGGTTAGTCAGTCAGAAAGATGAAGCTAGTTGCCCATTCCAAAGCGTAGTAGGTACCTATGGAGAAGAACGGGCAAGAAACTCCACGGACACTCTTTTAAATGAACGTATTATGGTCACAAAATATTGTTTACATCATTCATTTTGAAATTATACATGTGAGAACGATGCAAAACGTAAAAGCCTTAATAAAAAGATGAACAAAACAAAAAAAAAAGCAATTCAAAAATTAAAATAAGCCGTGGCAGCTCAGAGATGACCGGTCATTACCGACGGCGCCCGTTCACGAACATTATGCATGGGTCAGCACCATTCAGCTCAACCATTTTGATGGGAGCTAAATGATCCAACACACGCGCCACCATCAGCGAGACATTAGAGTGAGCACGACATACTCCCAGCCGCCAGGGCACATTCAAGTCAATGAAAGACGTATCCAGTAAATGGCAGCTCTATAGTACATAGTACTCACATTACAATGTGCTGGGCGCCTATACAATACTAAGAGATTGAATTTATACAATCCAAAGAGAGTTTATAAAATCTTCAGCAGCTCCAACACTATTTTCAATATCTGATCAATTAGTTTTTGCGCCCTTGTGGAGCAGGACCAGCGTTGAGCCAAGCATTTTTATCAGCGATGTAAACCCCCAACTTATAATATTGGAGGGACAGGCGTATAAAATAGCCGTGTATCCTTGCGGGTCGAGGACGACAGAAAAATTATTATCTGGAATGCATAATAATTCAATTTGCCTTTTTTTTGAGCAAACTTTCAAAGAGGAATTGGTGACGGTCAGGTGGCGTTTGTAGCCTAACTCCAGCAAATAATGCAAAAGCGGTACCTGTGCTTCTCCTGGCGAAAGTCTTGAAGAATCCTTCTGGGCAGGTGGCCACCTTGCTTGCCCGTACACTGGTCACTTGAAAGTCTATATTTTGGATTTAATCGGACGCGGGTTATTATTTTTAATTTTGAAAACGTAGCACAGTATATCCCCAAGGATTACGGGATAACGTAATAAAGTTTTGCGGTTTTGCGGGCGCGATGAACTGAGATTGAAAAAACGTGGTTTGCGGTGAGACGAAATGCTTCCGTTCGGCGCCGGTGCACTATGACGTCTGACAGCCATCATTAGCTGTCACTAGCCGCAGAATTCTCTAAATCCCGCGACACACAATATCCGCGGCTGCAATATAAGCCTAAGACAGACTACAGACACCTTATAAACCGTCCACAATCAAAAAAATGTAAGGGGCAATAACTTGCCACACCATACTCCCCGCCTTGAAAGGTCCCGAGCTTTCAAAGATGATAATCTATACGCTGAAAAGCTGGTGCGGTTGGGAGGATGAGATGATGTTTATATATCTGGCAGTCTGAAAGCATCAAGAGAATCCCAAGCAGCAGTTCAAAACACCATTACTAGGAAACGGCGTTCGAAATTAATTATCAGATTCCAAAGAATGAAATTGCAGTTTGATTAAATTAAGACAAAGTTGAATTACTAAGCTAAAATATAACTATGTAATGGCGTACCATTGAGAAAATATACTATTGTAAATTATAAACTAAATTAAACTACGAAATAATATAGTTCTATTGGGTTGGCAAAGGATATAACTTGGTGACAGGACGTTTATATGTACCTGACGCGGTTTTTACTGAAGCTACTCGAATTACACCATCCGATCCCGGAAAAACTTCCACTATGATACCCAATGGCCAAGTCAATGGTGGTACGTTATCTTGACCCAAGAGAACGACAGTACCGATCTCTATAGGGCGATCGGGAGTGCACCATTTCTGGCGAACTTGCAACGTGTGCAAGTACTCAACTCGCCATTTGTTCCAGTAGGATAACACAAGCTGATCCAAAAGCCTTTTGCGGTTTGTTAAATTTATGTTTTCTTCTGTCAATTCAGAAGAAGGCAAATGCTTAAGTGGACTGGACATTAGAAAATGCGCAGGCGTGAGCACGCCCGGATGTGGGTCTGATGAGAGAACACTAAGCGGTCGAGAATTTAAAAGGCACTCGATTTGTACCAGTACGGTAGAGAGTTCCTCGTAAGTGAGAAGCTGCTTTCCTATGACTCTATACAAGTGAGTTTTAACACTCTTAATGTTCGACTCCCAAATACCTCCGAAGTGCGGAGCTCGCGGCGGTATTCTTGTCCACTCAATGCGAGATTTTAGAAGCTCATTTTTAATATCTGTTTGAACAGACGCGTTCAATAAGAAAGAATAAATATCATCAAGTTGCGCCTTAGCGCCAACAAAATTGGTACCATTGTCTGAGTACATGACAGACACTGGACCGCGGCGAGAAATAAATCTTTTAAATGCGGATAAGAAAGCCTCGGATGTGAGGTCCGATACGAGTTCGATATGTATGGCTTTAGTTACCATACATATGAACAAACATATATAAAGTTTTTGCGAACGTTGACCTCTACGGCGAATAGGTGTGTAAGCAAGCGGCCCGGCGAAATCTACTCCAGTGTGCACAAAGGCTTTAGTATCACGGACACGGTATCCAGGAAGTTCAGCCATTTTAGGTGTTAGATGCGTAGGATTTAGACGGAAACAAGTGTTGCATTTCCGACAGCGGGAACGTATGACTGTTCGTCCATCTAATATCCAAAACCGCTGCCTTATAATAGACATCAATAATCCGGGGCCCGTGTGGCAGTACGTATTGTGATAGTGATCAATAATTAGATCAACTACGCGGTCACGTTTAGGTAAAAGCGCGGGATGCTTGGCTTCATATGGTAAGTCAGATTTAGACAATCTGCGAACTTCCATCTAAGAAGTTGCGCTGTTTGTCTGTCTTTATTGATAGCTACGGAATCTTACGTATTGGGGATACGTAAGATTCCGTAGCTATCAATAAAGACAGACAAACAGCGCAACTTCTTAGATGGAAGTTCGCCTGCTTTAATTAAATTTAAATCGTTAGAAAAATGCGTATTTTGAACTATTCGAATAATGAAATTTTCGGCGGTTTGTATATTTTTAACAGAGCTATGACTAAGTAGTCTGTTCGTAAATTTAAGAATGTACATAAATACACGTAACAATTTATTCCATGAACAAACACGGTCAGCTATTGTATCTAAAATACGCGGTTCAGTATTTCATGTTTCTACAAGAAAAACCTTTGATTTAAACTCTGGCAATGTTTCACATTCAGTAGGAGAGAATTTTAAAGGCCACTCGCTAATGTGTCGATGGAGCCAAGTAGGACCGTTCCACCATAACGAGTGTTCAATTAAATCAGATGGCAGCATGCCGCGGGAGAGACAATCGCTAGGATTCTCCTTTCCGGACACGTGATTAAAACTAGCGGCAGGTAGGTTTTCCTGTATTTTAGCAATGCGATTACTGACAAAAATAGACCATCTATGGGGAGATGAGTGGATCCACGAAAGAGCTATGGTGGAGTCCGAGAAAGCGTAGACACCTGCAATAGGTACACGAGCGGAAAGTTTATCTTTGACCACGCGAACAAGCTTAGACAGAAGTAAAGCGACGACAAGTTCTAATCGAGCTAGCGTTGTTATTTTAGCGGGGGAAACTGGACTTTGCACATAAAAGCCGAACGCTGATATTGCCTTTAGAGTCAGTTATGTGTAAATAAATACAACAACCATAACCACTAAAGCTGGCGTCGCAAAAGGCTACGATATTCACTACAGCTTCTCTAAAGACGCCAATGTGGCGAGGAACCTTTAGAGAAGAGAGTGAGGGGAAATCGCGCAAAAAAACGGAAAACCGATTGGTGATGGAGTCCGGAGGAACCTCATCCCAACCTATTTTAGCTAACCAAAGTTCCTTAATTAGGATTTTCGCGTACAACACGACGGGTGCTACGAGGCCAAGTACGTCGAACAAGCGGGCTACTAGCGATAGAATCGCACGCTTAGTGCATTTATCATCTACAGCGACTGTTGTCAAAGAAAAATAATCATCAGCGGGTTCCCAGGTTAATCCAAGGATTTTGAAATTATGTTTATCATTATCCATGCCAGAAAAATTAACTGGTAAGCGGTGAGACTCTGGGAGAATCTCCAACAAAGCGGGTGAGTTAGTAGCCCATTTGACCAGGTCAAAGGATCCTAACTTAAATAACTCAATTAAATCGCGGGATAATTGTATAGCAATCTGTTCATCAGGAACAGAATAGACATAATCGTCCATAAAAAACTGAGTTTCTACTAATTTAGAAGCCTCAGGATAGCGGTCGCCATGCTCACACGCTAAATTGTGTATTGTGCGCATCGCTAAATAAGGACTAGGCTTTAATCCAAAGGGAACGCGGTTAAAGTGAAAAGTACGTATAGGTTCATTTTTGTTGAATCGATATAAAATTCGTAAATATTTGCGGTGGTGCTCATTTACACCGATCCGTAGGAACATTTGTTTTATATCCGCTGTCATTGCGACAGGGAGGGTACGAAAATCGAGTAATAATAAAAACAAGTCGGCCTGTAAATTAGGTCCGACATGCAGAATGTCATTGAGTGACAACCCCGAGTGTGTTTTGGCACTAGCGTCCAAAACCACTCGAATGCTGTCTTTGTCCGGTCTAATAACGGCGTGATGCGGTATGTAGTAACCCTCTTCTGTTAATTCAGAGTCGGGTACCTCCGATAAATATCCCTGAGTTATATAATCGGTGATAGTTTTATTGTAATCCTCGCGTAGGGTTGGCACGCACGTGAATTTACGCTCGAGCGCAAGTAGCCGCCGATGAGCGACACCGCGTGAATTGCCTAATTCGGAGGGATTGCGCGCGAAAGGTAAATCGACAAAATATCTACCGTCTTTAAATAAAACTGAAGAATTAAAATTATTTTCACACTCTAATTCGTCCGGACTAATAAAACGCTGAGATGGAATTTCCTCTAGCTCAAAAAACTTCTGCAAACTTGACTCGACGTCAATGCTAGCAAGCGCGGTAAACGAAGATGTCATGTGTGTTACGTCACTACTATGACAATCAATATCACCCATCAGTACATATCCGAAACTAGTCAGTATAGCTGGGGGTGCGCGGGTGCCTGAGTCAACCCTATCACCTAAATAAATAAAAGGGAACAGCTGTGCTCCAAGCACAACATCGATTCCACCAGGTACATTCCAGGTTTAGTCAGCAAGCGGTAAATTATTTAAATATGACATATCGTCATTTAATCTGATAAAACTAGCGGGAAGTCTATCTGTAATGCAATCAACAACTAATGCGTGTATATAATACTTATTGTGAGGATTAATCCGAGATTCTATATTGAGATAAATAAAGCCGTGTACAGGTCGTGAGGTCATACCAACACCTTGTAAAGACGAATTGCGTAATTTAATTATGGGTAAGTTCAAACGTTTACAACAGTCCACAGTAATTAAATTATTTTGCGATCCATTGTCTATTAAACACCTGACAACAAGCTTATCTCGGCCGCTGCTATCATATACGTATATCTGCGCGGTAGCTAACAAAATAGTTGTCTCTGTCGGTAAACATATTTTAGCGGCGGCACTAAGCGAGACAGACGTAGCGGCAGGCTCGCTCGGCGTTGAATCACTTTTTACTTCGGAGAAATGTAACAATGAATGATGTGTTTTCTTACAAGTTTTACAAACACTCCGTGATTTACATTTAACCAAAGAGTGGGATAGACTTAAGCAATTTACACAGCCATGTTTCTTTTTAATAAATTCGAAACGAGCTTGCGGAGAATTCATATTTTTAAATTGTGGACAATCAAACAGTCGATGATCGACGTTATCGCCGTCACACAGCGGGCAGCGGTTATTCGAAGCTGGTTCGCTACAAGATACAAACGCTTTAGCAGTACTTTGAGTATTACTTCGATTGTTAGCTAAACTAGACTTAGCACGCGATTCCGTCTGTGAATTATTAACGTGTGAGCGCTGGAGTACCTTAACATAGTCTTGCATAAATATTATAAACTCCGTATAGGAAGGCAATTCCTTGCCACTCACACGGCTTTCAAATTGTTGAACAGTTTGTGAGTCAACCTTTCTTAAACCACAGTGTAATATCACAAAATCTAATAAGTCTGAAATGTCTAACTGCTTCAATGCAGCGACAGACGCTGAATATCGTTCTACAAATGCATTCAGACTAGCAGCATTGCCGGCGCATCCTTTAATGTCCAGTATATTATTGAGATAATGAATACCTAAACTACGTTTATCTTGATACCTTTTGACAAGACTGTTCCACATAACACTGTATGTATCTCCTGTGGGAACAATGCCTGCAGTTAGTTTTAAGGCATCATGAGTTAATTGACTTATTAAATACTGCACACGCTGCGAATCCGTCAGATCAGTATTTAAATGAACATTAGTACGGAACATTTCATAAAACATGGGCCAATTTTCAGTTCTACCGTCGAACGATGGTAACTCGATTGGTGGTAACTTTATGCTTCTACCTCCCTTTTGATCTGATGTTAATGTTTTGCCACTTGAAAGAATGAGATTACGTTTGTATTTAATAGTTGAATATAAGTCTTCAATAGAACTTAGACTCCCATAGTCGGGTGGGGTTTCATCAATTTCAAACTGCAACTCATTGATCTGGTCAATTATTGTTTCAAACTTGCTGTAAGATTCACCAATAGATTCAGACTGCGCTAGGAATAACTCGTTCGAGCGTGAATCATAATTAGATATACTTTTGGAAGAATTATACAAGCGATTAACTCGCTCAAAAATTACTTCTTTTTTAGCAATAAGCTGAGCTAATTTAGTTTCTTGTTTTTGAGTTGCCATTATAAGGCACTATCTAATATTAATTGCTGTAAATTATCGTAAGTACTTGCAATGACTTGTACTTATTTAACTGATACCTATCCAGGCTCGAATGGACCATAAGTATGGAGGGACAGGCGTATAAAATAGCCGTGTATCCTTGCGGGTCGAGGACGACAGAAAAATTATTATCTGGAATGCATAATAATTCAATTTGCCTTTTTTTTGAGCAAACTTTCAAAGAGGAATTGGTGACGGTCAGGTGGCGTTTGTAGCCTAACTCCAGCAAATAATGCAAAAGCGGTACCTGTGCTTCTCCTGGCGAAAGTCTTGAAGAATCCTTCTGGGCAGGTGGCCACCTTGCTTGCCCGTACACTGGTCACTTGAAAGTCTATATTTTGGATTTAATCGGACGCGGGTTATTATTTTTAATTTTGAAAACGTAGCACAGTATATCCCCAAGGATTACGGGATAACGTAATAAAGTTTTGCGGTTTTGCGGGCGCGATGAACTGAGATTGAAAAAACGTGGTTTGCGGTGAGACGAAATGCTTCCGTTCGGCGCCGGTGCACTATGACGTCTGACAGCCATCATTAGCTGTCACTAGCCGCAGGATTCTCTAAATCCCGCGACACACAATATCCGCGGCTGCAATATAAGCCTAAGACAGACTACAGACACCTTATAAACCGTCCACAATCAAAAAAATGTAAGGGGCAATAACTTGCCACACCAAATATGCTTGGCTGCATAGTGTGCGTTTTGTACTAGATTTAAATTTTGTTTCATTCAGTTGAAGTACGTGGGAAGGTATTTTAAACAGTACCCCATGAAAGATGAGTCTACTTTAGCCAGCCTGAAACCTGGTTGAACTAATTGGTCCCTATTTCTAGTGATATAATTGTGTCTTTCACCTCTTTTACTAAAAAATGTAGATTTTTACCTTACGTACATGATGTTTTCATAGATATATTGACAAGGTACCGTCATGATGTTAATTTCTTTAAACAGTTCCCTTAGACAGTCGTACCTGCGGAGGCCATATGAGTCGTCTAGTTTCAAAGCCCGCTAAAACACTTTTATTTAAAAAAGTTAGCCAAGTATGACATTTGAAAGTATTCTTAAAGTAGTACAAATTCGTGAATTTGTTTCCTATCAAATCCCGCTATAAGCGGTTGTAAAATACATTAAAATAACAGTGTTCGGTGCAAAGTGCTCTAAAACAGTGTGTGAGTTTCAAATTCCTCCATAACAAATCCAACCAATGGCAGACCAATATTTGGTCCCGTCACACAGTAAATTAGTATAGCCGATTCCGTTCCTTTTGTTGCCATAGAAGTAAATGAAAATTGTCTAATAAATTAAAGTTGGTTTTATTTCAAACGTTTTTTTTTTTCTTTTCAGATTTTTTTATAAAATCGTTTTAGAGGGATTTGCATTTAGAAGATTCATATATGGCTCCGATGGCTCTTTTCTGCAGAATCAAAATAGACTCGATGTCTGCAGCCCGTCCCCATAGTAAAATACCGTACGACATAATACTATGAAAGTAACTAAAATATACTAGCCGTGCGGTATCTACATCAGTAAATTGACGGATTTTTCTCACAGCATATGCTGCTGAACTTAGCTGTCCTGCAAGGGAAGTTAAATGAGGCCCCCATTGAAGCCTTGAGTCGAGCGTAATCCCCAGGAAAACAGTTTTTTCGACGAATTCTAATTTCTCTTGATTCAATACTATACTCAATACTATTCTTCAATACTATTCTCACAAATACTACTTTTGACATTTGGTAAAGAAAATCTTATGACCTTAGTTTTTTTTCGCATTTAATACTAAATTATTAGCAGTGAACCAATTTTGGACCTGCAACAGGGCGTTATTTACGTCGTTAAAATTTGAGGCACGTCTATTAATTTTAAAAATTAAGGAAGTATCGTCAGCAAATAACACCATTTGTGGTTGGGTTTTTAACAAGTGTGGCGGATCATTAATTTATACTAAAAAGAGGAAAGGACGATTCTATGATGATATCTATCTATGAATAATTATTGTAAGGTGATAGACATTTTTTATAGATTTTTCTGTAATCTTTATGTAAAGAACAATTAGCTGTGCTTTTTTCAAAATTTTAGGGTCAGAAGTTTCGGAGATAAGGGGGGAGGGGCATAGTCAATTATCAACTATTTTGTTAAATAATTTTAAAAGTATATCGGAGCAAATCAGCTGTGACAGACAGACCCGAGTGATCCTATGAGGGTTCCGTTCTTCTCTTTTGAGGTACGGTTACGTTATGTAACCGTAAGAAATTGGTATAATACATTAACAATTCTAGAACAACCTAGGTGCCGCTTGTTTACAGCACGGTTACGTGATGTTTTTTTAAGAATTGTCAATTCAGTTTAATTTTCGACATGAAAATAGTAGCTTTGGACAATTCACTTACAATTTAAATCATTACCATCTTGAAATTGAGAAGTGTTTTCTGTATCCTTAATAAAAACTACGAAAATGGTATCTAGCTCCTTTTTTTTTTGTTGTCGCCAACTTATATTTTTTAATTCAAATAAATATAAATTTAGTAATTCAGAAACTATTTAGTACCCCGAATTATTTGATTTCAACCAACGTAGTTAAAACTACCTCAAAGACCTTCCTCCTTGCCGCAGATCAGCAACATGACGCACGGAGAGCATTACATCATCCGGCTGGACACGCTCAGCGAGGACGCGGACGGCGAGACCGTGGAGAGCGACCAGCCGCTGCTCGAGGAGCACACCGTCCGTACGTATACTGTACAGTGTACACCACGTGTGCTATGGAGTTAGTCCTAAGAACGTCATTAGAGCCACGCGTTGAACAACAGGAAACAAATTATTTTGTAGTAAGACCTATAGGGTCCTTCTACAGAGATATAAAATAGCGACCTTCGTCCTCCTCTTTGCCGTCTCCTTGTCTATGTATTAGATATCGATCACATCGTAACACGAGCCGTCCCCGGCAGGGCCCAACCCCGTGAGCAACGTGGAGCAGCTGGTGGACACGCGCAACATGACGCTGGAGTGGCCGCGGCCGGGCGGGCGCGTGGAGTGGTACTCGCTGCGCTGGTGGCCGCTGGAGCCGGGCGGCGCGGCCGGCGCGCGCAACGTCAGCGCCGCGCCCGGCCGCGTGCTGCGCGCCGCGCTGGGCGGCCTGGAGCCCGGCCGCGGCTACCGGCTCAGCATCGCGGCGCACTCCTACAACCTCACCAGCGACCTGTTCACCATGGACACGCGCACGCGTACGTACGCCCCGCGCCGCCGACGGCTGTTACCGAAGTAGTGCGACTTTAGTTCGAAAGAACTGGCGCAGGCATGAGGCGGTCTGCGTTACGGGTCGAAGTACAGTCACGTCCTAAATATGTTCGTCCCCTTAATGGCTGTTTTTGTCTGCTCATTGCACGAAGAAATCTGCTTTAGCATTTAGCCATCTTCTTTACATGTCAGACCAAATTAAAAAAAATGTGACACTGACAGACGCTGCCAATAAAAAAAACATGGTTTCCGGTTAATGTCTATTTTAAACTTTGTTTTCAAGTAATTAAATACACGGTGGGATTTTTGAGACGGCTCAGTAAGGGCAAATACCTGAACCGTTAAAGCTACAGGACAACGGTCTTAGGAGACTGTCCTTGACTTTCTGAGATATTAATATCTGCCTTCACCAAGAAAATGGGCAGTTTTCACAAAAACATTTTTTGGTACCAATCGATCCTGTTTCTTACAGGGATCAAAAAACTCTATCAGACCAACAGATGTTTGACTGCTAGAACATTCGAAAATCGCAAAAGACTTTTTCTATACATTTCGTAGGAAAGAAACTCAAACTTGCTTTTTTATGATGAACAAATTTGTCGATAGTAAACAAATAACTACGAATTAATCCGCGTTATAAATTAATTTACTTTAAGAATAAGATAGTTTGTTATTTGTGATTTCTGAGAAGAAAATGACCTTAAATAATTTAGAAATTTTAGACTTGTTTGGGAAACGTTAAAAAAGCTTGTCCGCTACAGAAGTCAGATATCGTAAAAAAAGTGTTGTATTTAAAAGTTTTTTCAAATGCAACAAACTATGTAAAAGAACGAAATAAAGAAAAATAACGATATATACAAGGTGACGTTTTGCATATTCGTTAAATTCAAGGAGGTAACTATGCTAATGATTCTCGACACGAATCAATAATATTTTTTTTCTGATTTTCGGAAATCGGCATGTGTGGGACACACATGTTAAAACGCGGCCTGTGTGATACCGCACTGTAACTGCCCTTTTACACACACACACTACCGCATACGCAACGGGGTGATTCTGTTCTGTGAAAGTGGTGTATTCTAAAATACTGTCAAACTTAAATAACTAAAAACCAAGTATGTATTAATTATTGAGCAGGTATCGTAATTTTATTTGATTATATATATGTCTTTCATAGCAGCCTCCTGAAGTTTGACGAGGATGCTAAACGACACCTATTATATAGTATTGTTTATAATATAGGTAAAATGTTATTTGTCACAGAAACACGTGCATACAAAAAGACAATGAACTCCAGTATCTGTATTTTTTTTTTTCAAAATTTATGATTGCAGATCATAACATCTCAAAACGTTAAGGGCTGTCTCCTAAGACCATTGTAGCGACAACGGTAAAGGTACCTGCCCTTACTGCCCCATCTCAAAAATCCACTCTATATAGTTTTCTATGAAATAGTCTGCTCAGTGCCGTAGCTTTAAAAGGTATTATGTATGGGTTGATAAAGGAAAGAATTTGATACCTGACGAAGATATAAAAGACGTGATTGAACTTTTCCATCCCGTGAGTGACTCGATGGAATGTTTAAGTTGTGTCGCGGAGCCCGGCGCCGCTCACGCTCTGCGCTCGTTTCAGGCCCGCTCATACAGTCGGAGATGACGATCGTGAACGAGCCCGGCACCGGAGACGATAACGACACAGTGTCTACCTCTCTGGTGAGTACCGCGATTACTACACTCGACGATAAATTACTATTAATTAAATCTAATAGTTGATTTTAACATTCTGCTGTAATTATATATTTAAATTTGTAATTAAATATGATTGAATGGCGGGAGCAGGCCGCGTGATTCACCATAGTCATAGTTTTCTGCCACCGCCAGACGTCGCCCTGTCCAAATTTCAAAAAATTCCAAAGTAAATGTATTGACTATGGACGAACATTTTAATAGTTATTTGTACGAACATTTTAATGACACTAGTGCGGTAAGTTAGTTTTTTACAAACAAGTAGACGTTTAGAGAATAGAATAGAGTTCGTCTACTCTTGGTAATAAGCAACTGAGCAGCGACAGAAATTAACCTCAAAGTTTTAAAAAGCTTAATACTGAAATATTTATTCGAATAGTTATTCATTAAGTGGGCGACCACTGGTCGAAATTCGACCCCCTCTATTTACAATCTATATAGTACTTACTAATTCCATGAGTGCACTAAATCCATGCTATTATATAGTACTTGCTAATTGCATACTATAAAAAAGCACTTACTTATTCCATCCTCAAGCTGTCACTTGCTGTTACACATTTCCTTGCCTTTCGTCCCTTGTCACGCAACCACTCGCACAGAAAGCGACGGGAAGGATGTTACCCATCCATAACACGTGAGACCGTCGCCCTTACATTTGATATGTCACGCGGTACAGATTGCGAGACATTTTTTAATTTTCTAATTTTCCCCCAACAGTGACCCTCAAAATTCATTTATTTACGTTACACATCTGTATTTAGGTCACAGAAATTCATATTATGTGTACCAAATTTCAACTTAAGCGATCCCGTAGATTCGGAGCGAATGGACTGTGACAGACGGACACACGAGTGATCCTGTCAGGGCTCCGTTTTTTCCTTTTGAGGAACGGAACACTAAAAACCCATTTTTTGTATCTAGCAAAAACGTTTTTGATCCCTAGACACTTTTGATGTGTGTGATCCAATGCTGCTAATTCTTTCTTCCAATTTAGCAATTCATCAATATAAATTCCTGAAAAATTGACTTCCCTGACAAGCCCAATTTTAATTTTATCTAGTTCAATGTCCATAGTAAATTTGTCACGCGTAGTAGTTTTAAATAACACAATGTTGGTTTTAGTCGTATTTATTATAAGCATATTCGCATTAAATCAAGAATTATATATTAATGATTACATACTGTATGTTGTTATTTTTTGTTTTGTTAACTTAAAAAAAATATATGTACCCTTTGACATTTGATGATTATTTTATAGGTACACAATGACATGAATATTTACCTTGTTGAGTATAATATTATTATTTTAATTATTGTGAATAATGTGAGGACTATACAGGACGTTGTTTTTTTTTCGCTCAGTTAGTTTCAATGATGGCCTGGCTTTATGCGGCCCACTCAAAGGTCCTTTCTTTTGTATTGTTCGTCGAATCGTTGAGCTCCTCAAGTTCTGAGACGAGCTACACGATTACTGACAAATGTGTGCATTGGCTGGACAGGTTCACTCAAATGTATGGTTCTTTCCTCAAAAGACAATTTCAGACACCAATCTACTTGGTCCTCAAATGATCTTACCAAGTTTATTTCTGTATTTTTACGAGGGCGGGTCAAAAAGTTCGCGGGATGGAGAGGCTAGAGGGGAGGGAGGGTAGTTATTTTGACTCAATAAAATCATAAGTACTAAGTTTCACCCCAATCGGTTCAGTGAACTTTGAGATATCGCTGGATAAACAAGTCAATCGGGAAGAGAATGCTCACAGCGCTTCAAAAACAGCAGCGCGTCGAGTATCCGCGCGAGTTTTTGGAGCTGTGTATTGAAAAAAGGGATGATATTATGAACTAACTGTGACTGGAGAGGAAATTTGGCTTCATCACTATGAACCTGAGTCAAAGTAGGAGTCAATGCCGTGACACAAAAAAGGCGCAGCTCCGCCTAAAAAGTTTAAGGAGTTACAATCGGCCGGAAAGATTATGGCTTCAGTTTTTTTTCGAGGGATTCCGAGGGGATTTTATGGATCAATTATAAAGATAAAGGTGTCAATATCACGGGAAAACACCACGCTACGCTACTAGAAAAAACAAAAGAAGTAATTAAAGAAAAGAGAAGGGGAAAATGGTCTCGAGGTGGGCGTCATTTGCAGGACAACGCACCTGTTGACAAGAGTCATGTTGCCATGGCTGCCTTACACAAGTGCGGCTTCGCAACTTTAAACCACCCTCCGTGTAGTCCAGATTTGGCCCCTTCTGATTATTATCTGTTCTCAAACATGAAATAATCGGCCAAGTGCGTGTCGGACCACGCACATCTCGAATTTCATCATAGGAACAAGATTTTGGTTTCTTATTTTGCTCACTATTTACGATTTTCGAAATTTCATTCGGAGTTGTAAACCAGATATCCATATCGTTTTGCACTCTTTCCGTGCTTCGTTAAAGAAAAACGACAGCATCTTGACTTCTTCTGAGTTATCTATTATTTAGTTATTTGCTTTAAGTCGAATTTCCGCCCGCATTGCTTTAACCCTATTTGTACTCTTATTTATAACCATAATCCTAATCATTTATTTGCAATAGGTATTTGTACAGTGTTGGTCTTATAGTAAGTAATTAAGTCAGATATTTGACATACAAAACATTACAATATATTTTATGTTAGAGATTAATATTATGTCCAATGGCATGCTTTAAATGTTAATTTATATTATTCATAAATTTTACTACACATTCAATATTAATTATCGTCACATTAATTTAATATATCAGATTATTTAGCATTATTTATAAATAACAACAGTAAATTTCCAAAGGAGATGCATAACGGGTAGCTGTATACTTTTTTATTGTACTTAAATAATGTGTTTGTGTCTTTAACTAATGTAATTAATTTGTCTTTTACGTTTTATGTTAAAATAAATAAATAAATAAACGGTCCCATACAAGCTTGGCCCAGGAATTAACACAAATATAACAAAATGTATTATGAAGTTATAATAGTGTCCCATAGCCCTGTATATTTTTATTCATCGTAAAACTTTGAAAGACACATACCTGGAAACTTCTGAAACCCGATGACTTCAAAAAATAAATTCAAATTGGTCGATCTCGGAGTAATCCGCTGTCTTCCAGCAGATGCATTTCACTCAAATCTGACGACTGTATCCTAAATGATTCGTTTGCTATGCCCGAGTTTATAGAACGTTGGATCTCCGTTGGAAACCAGGCATAATCAGAGTGGTTCGAGATGTGAGTTAAAGGTATTGTTATTGAAGTCCAAAAAGGCCAAGTCATTTAGAAATGCTAAAAAGATAACCTGAAACAGCCAATGATCTTTTAGAAGAAGTCACAACAAAACATTCATATAATGCTGACACACGCATCACCACAGAGTTATAAATAAAATAGAAATCGTCAAAGACCGACCCCAGTCGGGTCGGTCTTTGACGATTTCTATTTTACAAGAAGGGTTATGTTTTTGGCACATGTGCTTACTCGCACTTGTATAGTACGTAGTTAAGCCCTATGTATGTAGGATTATTTATTCTCTCGTAGCATCCAGACGTCAGGATGCACTTGAATGATTTACTTGTCGTTAGGTTTGTGGTACTGCCCAGCGTAACGCATTTGACTTTCGATCGCAATCCGATGGATGTGAAGGAAACTAATCCTATAGAAATCGTTATAGTGCTTGTGGCACACCTAATGTTTATGGGGCATGCGGTTCTAACCTGTAAGAAATTGTTCCACTTATCTTAGATTATGGTAGATATTATTTCAACTATTTACAGTGTAAATAAACAATTGTTGGTTGGCCAATAAAGAAAAATAAAATATATAACCTTATCTCAATAGGTGAAAGGTGAGGTTACCAAAAATCAACATGGCGGACTATAGAACTAGAGTCGTGAAAAAAAGTTTTTGTTACGTCAAAATAAAGGTCTTTAGGAGACGATTCCAAAAATATGACTTATGACCTCAGGGTCATAAGTCATATTTTTATAGGTTCACCTACAATTGTTTACACTGTTTTTATGCTGAAAGTAACATACAAAAGTGTGACGCAACAGTGCAACAATCACTTACTGTCACAAGTCATATTTTAGGAATACATCTAGTGTCTACATCCTACATCAAAAAACATCTAATGGCATAATTATACAGGATGTTTGGTGCATCGTGTGCCAAATTGAAATGGTCGACTGGGGGGTCATCTGCTATCCTTTCAGACCCCTAAACACTTCTCATGCCCTGTGGATTATTTTCCATCGCCTTTTTATTGTTTTATTAAAAAAATACCCAAATTTTACATTCAAGTACATATTTTTTTTAAAAGTACAAGTCGTAGACTCTGAATTTTAATTTTATATAGATGTGTATTGTATTACAGTACTTTTAAATTCAAAATTAGTGATATTAGCCATCTAGTTTATTTTTTTTTTTAATTTACTCGCAAAGTTTCGGACTTCAATTAAAGCTGTCCATGTTACAGCTATTTACATGGCTATAAAAAAAAACCTAAAGCGACCGGAATCTTCCAACTCCCTCAAAAATTCTCTAGTCTATCCTCTTGCTAGTGATGTGCCACATGCCATAAAAATCTTTTTACAACTTTGTGAATTCGCTAGAATTGTGAATCGAGTCACAAAATTATAAATTCCAAATTCTAAAGGAAAAAAGTCTTTTTGCGTAATTGTTACTTGAGAAACAGGTAAAATTTGTTTTACATCCCGTACGCATACGCGAGACTGGCAGTGTCACTTTTCATGAACCAAGAGGCGACGACGTTATGTTGAAGTGGACGAGAGAATACTGGCACTTTTCGAGAAAGACCCTCAAATCAATCAAATCAAAATATTTTTATTTAACATAAACCTGCATGGGCACTTATGAAACGTCATAAGCTAGGTGCACGGTTCCAATTGGTCGTTTCCTATGGAGAAGAGCCGCCATGAAACTCCACGGTTACTCTTTTAAAAATAAAAATACTACAAGAAGAACAAGAAGCCCTACAAGAAGCATTAGAAATGTGGCAGTACATGTTGATATTTCATCTTGATTGAAATCCTTCTACATAAAAAAGGACCTAGACAAAGATCGTTAGAAACGAAAGACAAAATGACAGATTGTAAAAGGATTTCTACGGTGAGATGTCAAAAATGCAGAAACGAAATGTCACTTTGTATAGAAAGAGCCGTGTCTATTCTTCTAAGAAATAGAGAGCGTCATGCTAAGCCTGCAGATCGAAAACCGTATTGGTTCGCTGAAATTATATTCTGTGAGTTTAGGTAATTAAGTAGTCGACAATTTATAATTTTTTCTAAAATTGTAAGAACAGAGATAGGTCTGTAGTTATATTGACACTGCCCCTTTCCCCCCACTCTTGTAGATGAGATGTACAAGTGCTCTTTTAAAGACAGCCGGGAATACTCCTGATCTGAGTACGAGGTTAAATGTGTGCGAAATAATAGGGATTAAGGTGTCGCGGGCAGCCCTGATCAAGACAGCAGAAATGCCATCCCAACCCACGCCGCAATTGGCCCTGAGGCCGAGGATGATGCGTTCAATCTCTATGCAGTCTGTTGAGAGAATGGCCATGGAGTTAGGACAGGCATTGTTGTCGGAGGAGTGTATGCAGTGTGCATTAGCTATTTTTGACGCAAGGATCTTCCCCACATTCGCAAAGAAGTTATTTACATATGATCGGTTTTTGCTAAAGTAGGACAGCTACATAAGTGCAGTACTTATGCTGACAATGCATTTGTCAGCATAAGTACTGCACTTACGCGCATAAATGTTTATTTTAGTAGTTGGCAGGTAAGTATTTCTAATAGTAAATAAAATGTGTTTGGTTTTATCTGCATTTAGTGTTAAGCCTCTGCATATGACATTAAGACACCATTTTGGAGTGACAAGCTGCAGGTCATTTATATATACTAGGAATAAAGTAGGACCCAAAATACTACCTTGTGGTATTCCGTAATACCGTACTCCGCTCCGATCCGTACTTGTTGGTGAAATGTGAGTGTACCTACTACAGGTACACCTCTGCCCAACCCTTCGGGGAAACAAGGCGTGATATTATGTGGTATTCCGTAATTACTATTTCGAAGCTCAGAACTGACGTACTGACCAATTTTGACACATTGTTCGCGGTCAGTGAGATAATCAGAAAGTAGTGAAAGCGTTGTTCCTCTTATTCCGAGTGTTTCAAGCTTGTGCTATTGCACAAGTTTGAAACAAGATACAAAATTACTATTGTAAAGGACAAGAAATTGTGTCAAAGGCCTGGGCGAGGTCTAGGAAGATCCCGATGTTGTGCATGCCCTTATCCAAATTAGTCGTTATATAATCTGTCATTTGATGTACTGCTTGGTTAGTTGAATAAGTATGTATACACACATCAACAGTAACTAGGGATATTTTATATTTCATCTAATATGATCTAGAAATCTATGAAGAATTTTCTGATATAGTAAATTAAAGAATGATAGGTTATTTTAAGGTCTTTAATAATTAATAAAAATATTTCGTGATTTTTTTGTTTTCAATAAAATATTTTTTTTTAAATCGCCGTAGAAAAATTAAAATTGAAAAAATCTTATAAAGTCTAATTATTAATAATCAGTGTTGCCACCTCTTACATTAATTACACATCGACATCGATTGTTCATACTTAAAATTAAATTGTCAATGTCTTGTTGCGGTATGAGGTCCCATGTTCTTTGCAAGTGTTCGTAAAGTTGTTGTTCCGTCGTCAGATTTGGCGAGAAATCTCTCAAAGCTTTTCGTTGTAACATGTCCCAGGCATGCTCGATAGGATTTAAGTCGGGCGACTGTGCAAACCAATCTAAAACGCGAATGTCGTGGTCTCAGAGAGCGGCCGACACCAGCCGCGCCGTATGAGAAGGAGCATTATCGTGCATGAGTGGAAATTCCTGGCCCATTTGGATTCTGCGTGGGACAATAAAAGGCTCTACTACCTCCTCGTGGTATTTTTGTGCAGGCATGTTGCCTTGGATCCAAACGAGCTGGGTTCGTTCGCGAAGACGAATTCCTGCCCACACCATGATTGTCCCGCCTTGGTATGAGTGCACATCCTGAGGGTGCCGTAGACGGCTAACTCTCCCTGGAGTTTTCCAAACGCGTGTTCTTCGTTAATCCGGATGAAACTTAAACCAGGACTCATCGGTGAACAGCACCAAATACCGTTGTTCGTCACTCCATGGTAAATGCTCTCGAGCCCACAAAAGCCACCGACCGCGATTGCCACGTCGCAATGCTGGAACACGTAGCGGTCTTCGAGCATAATGACCAACTTCATGCAACCTCCTTGGCACGTTTCGGTCGCTTACCAACAGTTGGTGGTCCTCCTGGAGCCTTTGTACTAGTTGCATCGCTGTGATATTGGGTTGTCTTATGGCGGTCATTTGGAGAAATCGATCCTGTATCTGCGTAGTAACGCGAAATCTACCCGTGTGCCGTTCAGCCACATCCCCGGTACTGCCATAACGTGACCACAAGCTTGATATCACGTTTTGGCTGGTGTATAGGGCGTCAGCAACGGCGCATTGAATAGCACCATTTTCTAACATACCCACGGCTCGTAACATTTCATCTCGACTCAGATGACGACGTGACCTGACTCTTCAAGCTCACAAGGCACGTTAAATTAAAAAGAAAAGCAATCTAATTCCTTTTCATTAATTAATATTAATAAAAAAAAAAACGCGTTAATGTAACGAATTACTAACTATTTTGCCGCCGTATTTTGTTGTTTCTTTTGTTTTTTTATTTTTGAAAATAGAATAAAAGAGGTTTCGATCTGTATATAAACTTTTTATGGAAACTAAAAAGTTTTTAAACTATAAATTCGTAAATCATATAGGATTAAGGTATCCCTAGATTCTGTTGATGTGTGTATGTGTCCGTTTGTATCCCAAGTAGCACAGAAATGCATTATACATTTTCACATAAGGCCCCACAGCTTCAATCTGAGCATTTCTAACGACGTATTAAAGTTCACCCAGGCTGCAACAGCTGCATAGAAAAAAAACGAGGTTCAACATAACGCTATTTTCTGTTAATCAGCTTTTAGTAGTGCAGTACTCTATTAGCTGCAAGAGAATATGATTGAGAACACAATGCAATTTTCTGAATAAAAGTCCACGTATTTTAAAACTTGCATTTTATGAGGGAACATATGAACTACTATAATGTAAGCTGTTACTTTGTAAAGTTACATAGCGAAGGTTGAATGCTATAAGCTGCATACAGATAAACTTTTACTCCATTAGTCAGGTGTACTATACACTTGAATAACAGCATTTATCTAGGCCAAGACAGAACGTAAGGTGAACTTTTATGCAGTTATGTACATAGCAGCGAACATGTCAGCTATTCTGTCTTGGGTTGAATAATTGAACTTACGTAGGCGTTTAATCTGCTGATTGAATTATATGCAAACTGGATATTTCTACACAAGGTCATTTTAACAGCATCTTGACGTATTTAGTGTTGTTTCACAAAATGTCTAAAGCCAAAGAATATTTGATGAGACAGGTTCCGTACCCAATATTTATGATGACGAACGTAGTCTTACAGATTGTCTCAACGATCCAGACAGTTCAGACATGACTGGCTGTGATATATTTATTAATTTAATACTTTAAGCATACAAATGTACAGAGGCGGACTTAATGTCGTATTTACCTACACAATAAAAGGAATTTTAATAAAAAATAAAAAATTAGCAATTTTAATATAAGAAACCTTTTATTAATTTCAAGGGGTATTTAGTATCTCGGTGGTCACCGTAGAATCCGTTAGCTTCCCACAGTGCAGGACCGACTGACAGATTGCGACATCTTCCTCTATAGTAAAAAAAAAAATGTAAGGCATGTTCTGTAAAAAAAAACAACAAAAGCATGTATGTATGTATGTATGTATGTATGCATGTAGTATGGGTAGGTATTATTCAAGAAAATAAAGGTATGAGCAGAAGGAATTGGCGATAAACTGATGATCTATGTAAGTACGAAAGCAGAGTAAGAACGAATGTAGAGTAAGAACTAAAAATGAACTAATTTGTTTTAGCAGAACCACAGCGGAACCCTAAAATCTTGGATCAATAAAGGTGGTTCATTTGGTTAACTGGCGTAAATGTGAACCACTGCTAGTCTGCACATCGGTCCACGGCTAATTTTTTATTCACAAGTGCTTAACTATTTTACTCAATGCTGAATTATAGGCCACATGCGAACACTCGTACAGACTTTAGCATTAAATTCAGATTAAGACTTCACCTGCCTGTCCGCCATTTTCACTGAGTGACCGTGTATTATTGTAAAATTGTATCTTTTTATTTTGGTTTATATTAGAAGATATCAATTGGAATTGATTTGCATAACAAAGCATTAACACGTAAACAACTTTACATCAATTTCTTTGCAAAAAACGAAAAATATTATTTGATTCACAGTCCATTAATGTTAGATTTTTTTAGTATTTAGTGATAGATAATATGAGAGCGCGTTGAAATTTTGAACTAAATATGTATGGTATTTCACAGTAAAGTTACCTTCCCAATAAAGACTTCAAACTTACAAGATGATTTTTAACATTAACTAAATTAGATTAAAACTAAGTTAAACCTCAAAAAGGCCCTCGAGGCATTGTACCGAGGATGCTGGCGGCATTTCCTCGCTGAATTGCAATGCATCAGCATTGCAATTCAGCGAGGAAATGCCGCCAGCGTTGAGCGAAAAAGCCGCCAGCTTTTCGGTCACCAATTACATCAACTGGACGTTTCGCGATTTCCGCAAATAACTTATGCGCATTGGGACCCCACGGACCGAGGGTCTCGACGCCAAAGGGCACAAAGTTGTTCTCTCTGCCAAAGCCTCCATATATAAAAACTATCAGATTTTCGGCATTTTCTGCCGCTGCACCCGCTTTAGAAGTGGTCAGTTGGAGGTAGGACCGTGCCAGTGTGTCTGCACAGGTAGCGTCCCACACAAGCATCCTTCCCAAACTCCACGAAACCAAAGACACACCATCAGGTCTTTTGCGATCATCTCTGACAATACCAGTCGGCTCAAGAAGAGCAGGCACATTGATGCTGGCAAGAGACCGGCGGAGACTGCACTTTTTTCACAACAAATTTTACTTACCTTATATTTATTTTGTCTCATAAATGGCGCCTGAGATCGTGCACCACTTCATGTTTAACACTGATTATATATGTAACCCATGATATGGCGAATCGACTGATGTACAGTCGCAGGCACATCAAGTACCCCAAACTGCCAAATTTTCTCATTCGATTTTGAACTTAACCATCAACATTATATCACATAATATATAAACATTATATCAACAGCATATTAGCACCCGACTGTTACGCACATAAATGTGCGTAACAGTCGGGTGACTGTTACTCTGTTACAGGAGCAAGTACACGCTCGTGTGGTACTCCAGCTTGTATCTGCCTAAGCTCTGAATAAGCGTTTCTTTTTCTTATCCTAAACAATCTGTTTGATGTATAGGAGTCTAAGATGTCTGAAAATTGTTAAGGCAGCATTAGTTTATAATAAAATGAGGCCATCATGCATGCCATACTCGAAAGCCTGTGCAATATCAAGGAAAACCGTGGAGCACACGTTCTCTCCTCTAGTGTTCTTTCAATAATATTAGTAATTCTGTCGTACTTGGTCGAGCGTAGTGTTGTTCTCTAAATTCGAACTGGTAATCGGGGATCCGATTTTTAGTTTCAATATTGAATTAAATATTATATTTTTTAATTTACGGTAAATATAAAGATAAAAAAGTACCTATAGTAGTTGCTTTATGCATAGCCCGATTATCCTACAAAGTTTCAAGACCTAATTACCCGACTGCCCCAGAAGGATGGTAATGTTTTTCAAGAGTATGTATGTACAGTCTATTTAATTTCTTTGGCACGCTCTGTAGCCCAAACGGCTTGATGAATTTTAACATAAGAGGTGTAAGAACACCTCTTATGTTTGCTTGAATTAAAACAAATTATTTTAAAAACAAAAAACCCGACTGTTAAAACACATAGGTACCTGAAAAGAGACAAATATTTAAGCACTATAATCTATAGAAGTTTGGTATCGCAGGCGGGCACAAAGCAATAACCTGAAATATTCTGTAACTTTTGTTTGCACGCGATACCAAAATTCTATAAATTATAATGCTTATTTTTCTCTTTTATGTGTTTTAGCAGTCGGGTGTTTTGTTTTAATTTTTTTTTTTTTAGAGGTAACTTTGTGAATTCGTTTTATCGGTAAAATTATATGTAATCGTGTATCGCAACCGACGATACTTAGCAGTAATGTTCAGTATCTTTTGTAGTTCAGTATCTCTACTGTATATTAATGACAGTGTGAATGCTGCAGCACTGTTGGATCTACGGCCATTCATGCGAACACATTCATGCGAACACATTCATGCGAACACAATTTTCGCAACCTGAAGTAGTCCCTTAAAGTCAAATCATTTATTTCAATTAGACACATAAAATACACTTTTGAATGTCAAAATTTACAATAAAATAGGATTGATCTAGTGCCTCTTCCAAGAGGTAGTTTCGTATGGAGAAGAATGGACAAGAAACTCCATAGTTACTCTAGTTTTACAATATTTTGTTTACATTAATTACCTATTTGTGTACTTAATTAAATGTGAAGATTGAAAAAAAAAACTAAACTACAACAGGTACAAATAATGAAAAATGACAGATAAATTAATTAAGACATAGATACATGGTGCTCACATACTTGCAAATATTGTAAACCACAGACGATTTTTCAAAAATTTTAACAAAATATCTAATCAGTGTGTGAGTGACATAATTCGTCATTCTGTGATAAAATAATATTTAGATTGTCCTATGGAGCAGGACCAGCACGTGTCCAATCCAAGGTGTAGTAATGGTTCGCGGGGATGTAACGTGTTGGTATATATGCAGAAAGTGATCTACACACGCACGCCGGAGTCGGCGTCGCGCTTCGACTCGTACCGCTTCCGGCTTGAGGGCGCGGGCTCGGCGCCGCGCTGGCTGGCGCGCGCGGCCGACGCGCCGGGGCAGGCCGTGGAGTTCGGCGCGCTGGTGCCGGGCCGCCTGTACAACGTCACCATGTGGACCGTGTCCCGCAACGTCACCTCGCACCCCGTGCAGCGCCAGGCCAGGCTCTGTAACTATACTAGTCTTTTTTTCTTCTTTGTATTTAGTATCACAATTCGTGATACTTTATTTAAATTACAATCCAGGCGATTAGCTAATAAGTAGCTTAGTATTACTTAAACTGTTGAATAACTATAAAATTAAGAAATCGTCCAATTACGTTTTTCTTCTTCACAAGTGTAGGGGTCCACTAGGGCCGATGCCTGCCGGGGTCGCGGGAAAGTATGAAAGGGTTACCGAGGCCCCTGGCAACACAGGGAATGGAAGGAAAACGGGTGGGTTTTAGTCAGTAAGAGTCTGCAATACCCTTCCGCTCTGCCCAGAGCGGGAGAAGTTATTAGATAATTTCTCAACCAAAAAAAAAGGAGTCGATTTGACAGAATGAAAAGATGAAGCTAGTTGCTCATTTCTAAGCGTAGGAGGTTTCTATGGAGAAGAACGGACATAAATCTCCACGGACGCTATTTTTAATGAAATGAATGACATTCGCAGATCCGCGGCCGATAACGCAGCTGAACGCGACCGAGATCGGCGCGCGCACGATAACACTGGCGTGGGACAGGCCCGCCGGAGACTACACGGACTTCGAGGTGCAGTACCTCATCGGCGCCGACCAGCTGCAGACGCACACCACGGACGAGCTCGGCATCACGGTCAGTACACTCTGTGTTATAGCTTGGGGGCAGTGGTGGCCCAGTGGTAATGGCCCTGACTTATGGCTTACTTACGTAGGTCGTGGGTTCGAATCAAGGCAGGCGCTTTACTTTGTGTAAATAATTTCAAAACGGTAACGGAAAACATCGTGAGGAATCCGGCATGTCTCAGAACCAACAATTCGAAGACGTGACATCTACGAATCGGCACTGGGCCCGCGTGCTGGATTACACTCCCTCTCGAAGAGACGAGGCCACTGCTGCCTGTGTCCCAGCAGTGGGGACATCATAGGCTGATTATGTTAGAACTTCCGAGCGGGCTGAGGTCGCTCGTATACTCAATAAAAAAAGTTAGGTGTACAGGTAAAAACATATTTTTACTACACTGCTAATATTTATTTGTATCGCGTGTGAAATATTATTTGAAACACAATCTCAACATCGTTCAGTCGTCGTGGCCAGTCGCTGCCATGTCCCCGGTGTGTAGTACAGCTGAAAGCAGCCAGCCGATGGTTTAACTGAAATGATCGCTCGTCCCCCGCAGCTGGGCGCGCTGCGGCCGCACACGCGCTACACGTTCACCGTGGTGGTGCGCGCGGGCCGCGCGGGCGCGCTGCGGGCGGCCTCGCGCGCGCACTCGCGGCGCCTGGCCACGCTGGAGGCGCCGCCGCCGCCGCCCGCGCACTTCCGCGCCACGGCCGCGCAGCCGTCCGCGCTCAGCTTCAGCTGGGAGCTGGACCCGGCCGACGCCAACGGCGTGCTGCGCCGCTTCCTGCTGGAGTACGCGCCGCAGACCGACCCCGAGCGCATCACCACGCTCGAGTTTTCGCCGGAAGGTAAACTTACGTTTACACGCCAATAATATTACAATGATCGTTATTTATTTTGTTCAGACGACAATAATCCACAGTTAGTAAGGAACTTAAAAGTTATGTTAGTGTGTTACAATTACTCTATGTGCCTAGCAATTCAATGCACAAGATTTTGACGACGTAAACAGTGCTCTCTCAATGGTTACGGATTGGTTTAGGACAAATAACCTAGTTCTCAATATCAAGAAAACGAAATGTATAAAGTTCGCCTTACCGAATGTTAGGAATCCAGGTCTCAAAATCGTCTTAGAAAATGGGGTGCTTGAAACTGTAGACTCGGCAGTTTTTCTTGGTATAACAGTAGATGCCAACTTCAGTGGGGCCCACATATATCAAGCCTAGCGGGCAGGCTCAGTTCGGCCGCCTACGCCGTCAGAAAAGTTTAGACAATACACTGACGATGATACAGCTCGATTAGTTTATTTTAGTTATTTTCATAGCGTTATGTCCTACGGTATTCTGCTGTGGAGCAAAGGCGCTGACATTCAAAATATATTTATTTATTTATTTAAACTTCTCGCACACAATTAAGTACAAAGGCAGACCTAATGCCTTAGGCATTCTCTACCAGTCAACCAAGGGTGGTGAAGAGATAAGATGGCAGGTGCTCTGAGAGGAAACAAAAATAACGAAAACTATTAAAAGATAACATATTAGATTATAAATAGAATAGTTACAGAAATACATAAATAGGTTACACACTTATAATACAAATACATACATATTTACTACAATATATACCTACATTATAAATATATATATATACATACATATTCAAGGAAAAGAGATACCTAAATGAGATGTCTCTGCGGTATTTGTTTTGATAATAACTCTGCAATTTGCGCTTAAATGCATACCGACTGGTGGCCGTCCTAGTATCAAGAGGAAGCGCATTCCAAAGAAGAATGGACTGAATATGAAAGGAAGAATGAACAAAGTCAGAAGTATGAGAAGGACAGAGTAGAAGAAGATTGTTGGAAGAACGCAGACTTTTAGCGTGCGAAGAATATTGGGAGTGGGGCATAAGATAAAAAGGAGGGGTGGGAAACGTGCTAAAAAACGTGCTGTTCGAACAATTTGCCAATTTGGTGCCAGAGTTTCTTTGAGAGACTTTTTTAAAGATATTGGTATTCTCACGGTGGCATCACAATTCATCTTCGCCAACATCTTATATTATAAATATATTAGGCAAAATATACACTAATACACTAAAAACAGTGATATTCACAGTATTCTACTGGGGAGTTTGTTGGCCACTTCTTCTTCTCAGCTAAAGCACTAGGAAGTGGCGAAGGGTGGGCGTTTTGGGGGACCGTCTTATGTAATTTTGACGTTCGAAAAGTGCTGATCTTTAGCCTAGTTTGAATAAATTACATGAATTAGAAAAAAAAAAAACCATTAACACCAGAAATAAGGACAAATTACGAGCTCGATTTCACCGACTTCATAAGGTTCATAACTCATTTGTTGGGCTTGGTATAACTTTTTATAACATGCTACCCTCTTCTTTGCTAGATTTGCCTTTTAATGCGTCTCAAAATATGTTCAAAGGCATACTATTGTATCAATGACTACTTAAAAGATAAGAATAGTTAGTCGCTGTGAATCGGTCAAGGACAGCTAATGAGACACAATTGATTTTCTATTGTTTGACACCGAATCGGTGACGCGCCGGCTTCAGTCGGCCAAGACAATGTATATGTAAATTTATTTTAATTTTAATTTATTAGTGACATCATCTACTCATTACAATGTGTTTTTATTAATGAGTTGTATTGCAATAAGTGGTTAGCTAGCGGCCCCGACAATTGATCATACTATTCTTGCCTGAGCAACCGGCAACATGTTCGTCATGGTCCCTTAGATGTCACTGCCTGCGGTAGCGTCGGAGGTCGGCCATCCTTCCATTCCCTCCAATATGGCGAGGAGGGTGATGGCTGATCTTTGCGTTATGCTCGTGAACGGGTGCTGCTTGTGGTGACTGGTCCTCTTGCTGACCATGGTTTTATTATTGTTATTAGTGATTAACTGTTTATTTATTTTACTTCGATGATGCTATTTTATCATTTCTCACTTCGAGTTACAGCTATAGCATTATTTAAGCGGGCACGGCCTTTAGATCTGGAGGCCTTTATTTAGGTATTAAGTTCTGTTTACGTTTTTATGTTGTAATTTTTATTTCTGCTTGATTCATCATTCTCCTGCCCTTATCCCAATTTATTTGGGGTCGGCGCAACATGTCCCTTTCTTCCATACTTCTCTATTAGTATAGTAGCCATATCATCTTTCATACAGTTCATCCATCGTTTCTTTGGTCTTCCCCTACTCTTATAGCCATCGACATTCATACCCAAGACTTTCCTCACGACATTTTCCTCATTCTTCCGCATCACATGTCCATACCATGGCAACCGATTTCCGCACAACTCTTCAGCCACCAGTGTCGCTTTCAGACTTCTTCTTATGTACTCGTTTCTTATTCTATCCATTCGTGTCACATCACACATTCCTCTTAACATTCTCATCACAGCTACATGCAATTGCCTTTTATTCGTCCCTTTTGTGGCCCAACATTCTGATCCATACAAGACAGCAGGTCTTACCATTGTTTTATATATCTTCCCCTTAAGTTTAAGGTTTAGGTTCCGTGTGGTGTCGGACGTAAAGAATAGCACCATCCCATTTCTTCCCATGGGTGTCGTAAAAGGCGACCAAGGGACTTACTAGAGAATGGGCAGCAGCGTTCTCTATGCATTTTAACACCATACTACGATCGCCAACCCGCCTGCCAAGCGTGGCGATTATGGCAAACCCCCCCCAATATTGGGGGAGGCCTATGTCCAGCAGTGGTCGTCTTTCGGCTGGAATGATAATGATGAGTTTAAGGGGAGGAGTCGCAGATTCGCAGATTGTTTCGCGGGAGTCGCAGATTGTTCCCGTGACCTGCTGCCATTTCATCCATCCAGTGTTAACTCTATGCTTAACCGTCCGATCTACTTCGCCATCGCTTTGCACGAGTGAACCGAGGTACAGAAAGTCAGAACAGACTGGGAGAAACGCGCCATCAAGCGCTACGGCTCCAGAACTGGAGAGACCGCCGAAATCGCAGAACATATATTCAGTTTTGGTTCTGCCAATTTTCAAGCCAACATTCTCCAGTTTCTGTTGCCATTCCTCCAATCTGCTCTGGATGTCAGGTCCATCTTCACCGACAAGAACAATGCCATCGGCGAATAGCATGCACCAGGGTGCCTCTTCCTGTATGTCCGACGTCAGAGCGTCTATAATCAACAGGAAGAGGTACGGACTTAAGGCGCTGACAAGACCCAATGTACCAAAATTGGCTTCTCTTAAGAAAGAAAATTGTCAAATCTATATAGTTTGTGGTAGCGGAAGAAATATATGTTAATTTTGAACATATTTCCCAGAACTTGGTTGTTACCAAAAAACGTTTTGAAAAAAAATGTGGATACAAACTAACGTTAAACTAACCTCTTACCTTGAGTTCTAATCCAAAATATCTGTATTAAATATCAACATACGTTACGTATTTAATTAATAACAAGAACTTCTTATTTGAATGCAGAACTTGGTTGTTTTTTATTTTCGATTACTCAACTCAATTTTGAGTAAGTAGATAATTGCTTCATATTTTGCAATAAATTACAAGCGTTGTGTCATCGCGCTTCTCTTTCTTTTGTATGCAATCTGACAGTGACCGCGGTTTAGGTGTTGTCAGCGTCTTAACGACCCTTGGTGTAAGCCTACAGCCACGCTGAACCCGTCGGTATTGCCAGCAGTCGACCGGATGTAGGTACAAGATTGGCTGTACATTGCACGAATTAACTCCACATACTTCCCGGTCAAACCTTTCTCTTTCAAGGCCCAGCCACATCACATGCCGAGGTGGTTATCATACGCTTTCTCCAGATCAATGAACACCATGTGCAAGTTCTTGTGTGCACGTCTGTACTTCTCGCACAATTGGCGGAGTGCAAAAGTGGCGTCCACTGTTCCTCGACCTGGCATAAACCCAAACTGGTTCTGGGTAATCTCACTCTCCTCTCGCAGTCTTTTCTCTATTACTTTCTCCCATAGCTTCATACTATGTATGACACGAGCTTTATCCCTCGATAGTTGTTGCAGTCCTGAACATCACCTTTATTCTTGAACATGGACACTAGCGAACTATTGCACCATTATTGTGAGATCCTTCCTTCATGCAACAACTTATTGAAGAATAAAGTCAGCCACATACATTCACCTTCTTTTAAACACTTCCATACTTCTACTGGTATATCATCTGGGCCATGGCCGTTCCATTTTTCATACTTCGAACTGCCTTCCTTACTTCATCCATGCTAATTTCCCTCACTAAACTCATATTTACCTCTGAGCACACCATTACATTTATTCTCTTTGTTCATTAGCTTTTCAAAATAAATCATCCATCGTTCTTTTATTTCGTCATCTTTGGACAGAACCTTACCGGCGTCGTCTTTCATACATTTAATGTGAATTATATCTCTCATTCTCCTTTCTCTTGCTTTTGTATCCGATAGAGCTCCTTCTGGCCTCTAGAGCCCTCCAGTGAATCATACAACTTTTCCTGTGCCTTAACCCTCGAAACTGCTACCACCTTTTTCTTTCATTCTTTATAAACCTTTCTCTTATTATCTTTCAAACTATCATTCCCGTTTTTTGCACCCTGCCATTCTTTAAACGCAGTTTTCTTTTCTTTAAGCATCTTTTGCACATCTTCGTTCCACCACCATGTATCCCTTTCTATCATACCTTTCCCTTTCGATTCTCCAAACACATTTTTGCTACTCTCCTTATACAATCCGCCATCTCTTTCCAACACTCATTCACAGATTTTCATTCCATATCCTTCATTTCAATCATTTTAGCTACCACTTGTCTCTTAAACATATTGGCACATTCCTCTTCTTCTATCATACGCCATCTAGTTTTGGATGGGGGCCGTTCCTTGTTCCTACTGGACGAGACACTGACTTTTAGGTCCATTATTAGGAGTCTATGTTGTGAGACTAAATCTTCACCTGGGAGCACTTTACAGTCTTTGACTCTTTTAAGGCTGTTCCGCCTTACCAGCAAGTAGTCAATTTGTGTCGCGTGGCGAGCAGTTTTGTAGGTTACAAGATGCTCATTTTGTTTTTCGAACCACGTATTTATTATTGCCAGGTCGAAGGCCGAAGCAGCTTGCAGGAGTGTCTCGCCATCAGTGTTACGGTCCCCGTATCCCCAACCACCATGCACTCTCTCACACCCATCCTACTGTCTTCCTACATGCCCGTTAAAATCACCCCCCACATACACATCTTCACTATCTTGCACATCCATCATCACCCGATCGAAGTCCTTCCAAAACTTCTCTTTTACAGTATCCTCACACCCAGACTGGGGTGCATACACACTAACTATATTAACCACCCGACTCTCCCCAATCACTTTAACAGCTATCACTCTATCACTTACTGTTTTAACATCCACCACACATTCCTTCAACGGATTATCCAAAACTATACCCACACCATTTCGCTTGCCATCGCTTCCACAGTAATAAAACTTATATTCTTCTCCTATATTTATAGCCTCCGCACCCTTCCACTTCGTCTCTTGCAAACACGCTATGTTCAGTCGTCGCCTTTTTAAAACGTCTGCTAGTTCCCTTCCTCTTCCAGTCATCGTACCTACATTCCAGCTCAAAACAATCCAACTTCTACAACAATCCAATCTCACTTCTCTTACTTTCCGAGCTTGCGTCTTACGTCGCAACCACCCCGTTCTGGTGCGACAACCCTTGTCCATTTCCCTCAGAAGCCGGGTGCTGGCCCTGCGCGTCGCCTGTGGTGTAATATGTAATAATATGATGCGTGATAGGGCTCACGCATCATATTATTTCCACTCATGTTGCTTAGGGTTTTGGCAAAGTTTTACAGTCGGCCGCCTACCGGACACCAACCCTCCATGGGAATGCTTTTGTTGGTGGTTTACCCGCCACCACGCGGGAGACCCAAGGTGCTATAATGGTATGCACCTGGTCTCAGTTCCCTTAGTCGCCTCCTACGACACCCACGGGATGAGATGGGGTGGCCATATTCTTAATCCGCGTCTGCTTGAGTACAGTTTTCATTATTTTGTTATATTGGCGTGTGCTAGCTAACATAAGGGCAAGTAATTTAATTTAATGTTTTGTTTCGTAGTGTTTACTTTGCATACGATTTGTATAGAATCAAGTTTATATAACTAAACAGACAGGTGTGCCGCTGGGGAGTTTGTTGCGCCACTTCTTCTTCCCAGCTAAAGCACTAGGAAGTGGTGAAGGGCGGGCGTTTTTGGGGGGACTGTCTTATGTAATTTTGACGTTCGACAAGTGCTGATTCTCAGCCTAGTTTGAATAAATGACTTGATTTTTGATTCCTAAAGTCACACACATCATCATTCTCTCATCCCATTCCAAATAAATTGAGATAAGGGCTCCTCGGCGCAACATGCCGCTTTCTTCCATACTTCTCTATTAGTTGTCATCTCGGTAGTCACCCCCTTTCTAGCCATATCATTTTTCACAGCGTCCATCCATCGTTTTTATGGTCTTCCCCTACTCTTATAGCCATCGACATTCATACTCAAGACTTTCCTCACGACATTTTCCTCATTCCTCCGCTTCACATGCCCATACCATGACAACCGATTTCCGCACAACTTTTGAGTCACCGGTGCCACCTTCACACATCCTCTTATGCACTCATTTCTTATGCTATACATTCGTGACACACCACACATCGCTCTTAGCATTCTCATCTCAGCTGCATGCAATTGCTTTTCATTCATCCCTTTTGTGGCTCAACATTCTGATCCAAATTCAAATTTAAATTTAAATTCAAAATGTTTATTTGCACTGAAAACATAGTTTACAAGGGAAGATCTTACAGCCTTAAAGTCATTGTATTCTGCCTGCAAGCAAGCGTGCAAATTATTTATGTTTAAATGTCATAAATTCATAATTATTATGCAGATTATATTATTATTAGTACTTACATTATTATTACATTATCATTACATTATTATCACACATTATTATTACACACAAATGTCATTAATTCATTTAAAATAGATTCATTAATTAATACTCTGAAAATTTATGTTCTAAAAAATCCTTGATACTGTAGACACACTTTTTTTGTAACCACTCTGATTATTGTGTTTTAAAAAGATTACCCTGCAACAATTTAAATTTGTTTGGTATGGAATTTTAAATTAATATATACATATTGAACACATTTTTCTTATAAATATCTTTATGTCCAGTTGGATGAAATAAGAGTTTGCGAAACATAGTCCTTTTCTGTCGTGGTATAATCTCGGTATGTTGCTTAAAATAATACATGTGGGTCTTTGTAAAAGTGCAGATATCTCTAATATACATACAGGGCAGTGGAAGAATTTTCCATACAAGATAGCAGGTCACACACTCCAGTCACATTGTGTGCATAGGCACACGAGAATTTTGGTAGAATAAGAACTCTAAGAGGGATTTCTGATTGAATGAAGTTCGAGAATGTAAAATATGCAGAATGTAATGAGATTATAAAAATCATGTGAGGAAAGTGTTGAGTATGAGTATATGGTAATATGAAAATGGGTCAGCGTATATGGAGCAGCTAAAGGATTTTTTCAGGGAAACGGGTGATTTCCGACTGATGACGGCTCATAAAATGTATGGAAGAAGTATGTCAACTTCAAATTGAAATGGATGATGATTATTTAAGACTTAATTTTTTCGTGTCGTGTCCCGCAGCGCGCGGCGGCGCCGTGGCGGGGCTGGTGCCGGGCGCGGCCTACGTGTTCGGCGTGCGCGCCGAGACGGGCGCGGGCGCGGGCGCGGCGGCGCGCCTGCTGGCCACGCTGGACATCGGCGCGCCGCCGCCGCCCGCGCCGCACGCCACGCCGCACGAGGTGCGCCGCTCGTCGTCCACCGTGGCCGTGCGCTTCCGCGCCGACTACTTCTCGGCCGCCAACGGCAACGTCACGGCCTACACGCTGGTGCTGGCCGAGCAGCCGCGCAACGACACGCCGGCGCGCCTGCCGTCGTGGCGCGACGTGCACGCGCTGGACGCGTGGCCGCCCTACCAGGTCACGGAGCCCTACTACCCCTTCCACTCGTCGCCAGTGGAGGAGTTCACGATCGGCTCGGAGCGCTGCGACGCGGGCGGGCGCGCCTACTGCAACGGGCCGCTCAAGCCCGGCACCAAGTACTTCGTCAAGCTGCGCGCCTTCACCGCGCCCGACAAGTTCACCGACACCGGCTACACCGTCGTCTCCACCGGTACGTACCCGCGCCTGGCGCGCCTCCCGCGCCTCTCTCGGCACGGTATCATGACTATCTCCAAACATCACTTCATCGCTCAACTGATTCACCGATTCGAGTGTGTACAGGGGCCTAAAACGGCCACATTAAGCAATTCTTCTAAAAACAATTCATTTCCTGAATTCCCAGCCATTAGCAATTTCTCTAATTTATAAAATGGTAAATTTCTAAAATGGTGAAACATTAGCTGAATCATACTCAATTCATACCAGAATCATATTTGGTGTAAATATTACCGCATAAAAGACCATAATTTTACCGGTAACTTTTTTTACAGTTTTTATTAACCAAATTATTTTTTTATTTGTACAGTTTATATTTTATTTCAATATAAAATACTTATAACTGTTGAAAAGACCGCAGATAAGCCGTGAAAAGGGAAAATAGAAACAATAAAAACTTTATAGGCTGGCAACGCGTACAAAGGAGATTTTAGTTTATCCCTTGAGTTAATGCAACTTCAACTACACGTGCGTAATTTGAAACTTCAATATTTCGTCAGAGTTGGATCGTATCTAATACAAAGTAAGTGCACACTTGTATGCATAAATTATATTTTTGGCGCCCATTTTTGTACAAATGTAAGCTATCTGCCCATGCACAATATTTATCTCTCCTATCATTCGTTTAGAATTTTCCTTCTGGAACAACGTTACTCCAGTAGGAAACGCTTTTTTTTTTTCAGTTTTTTTCCAAAACGACAAAGCGCACAAATTATTTATGTGGCGCACATTCACAGCAGGTCACGCACTAATTATACGTTCCACTCATACCACTTTCCTGCTGGAGTAACGAACACCTTTAGGACAGCCACATTTCGCCAGTTATGTTGTCCCATGTCATAAGGCCTATGTCCCATGGAAGTAAGATGACATTACATATATATGAATGTCCGCAAAAACAGCTGGTAACTGTACGCGGCGGGTACTCATAATCTGAGTATTTATAGTGACTAGCTTTTGCCCGCGGCTTCGCCCGCGTGAATTTCGGAGAAAATCTCGTGGGAACGTACTACCGGGATTAAAAGTACCCTATTTGTTAATCTAACTTATAAACTATAATTGTGCCAAAATTCATCTAAATCCGTTCAGCCGTTTTTGGGCCAATCCGAAACATACATCCAGACAAAAGAAAGAAAATTCTAAAAACTATATTTCATCAGACTTGTTCCCACACCTGCAGGCTTAGCACAAGCACTGTTTTGTCTACGGAAGAATAGACAAAAATGTCGTTCCGTGTAGAAAGTACGACGGCAGCAAAATCGAAAGAGTCAACTGAACTTTTTACGAAATTGACTCTTTTACATAATTCGACTCAGAATTCTTTGTTTTGTCATATTTTTTTTTTACTGTTTGATTCTCAAAATATACTGATATTAAGTCACATAAATAAAGATAACTAATTTTTTTTTTCTCAAAGTGTCGAAGTACCGTATTTTGGAACAAAAATATATTCTAGAATATTGGCCTTCACCATTTCCTTGGTAATGCCCTATTAACAAAATGATGTAAAATAGAAGAAGATAGCCTAGTTCTTCTATTATTTACCATAGTTTTGCGTTCAAAACGCTCTCATGTCATCAATCATGATTTTGTAGATAACCTTGTGGCCGTCGAATAGAAAAATGCAAATTGTCTTCACTACCTTAGACAACTGTCAGTTGTCAGTGTGATTTTGACAGTTTGGTATAGAAACTTTCTTCTGAAATAGTCTACTTATAAAAGGACCTAGACAAAGATCGTTAGAAACGTAACACAAAATTACAGATTGCAGAAGGATTTCTACAGTGCGATGTCAAAAAAGGGCGAAACGAAATGTCACTTTGTATTATAGAAAGAGCTATGTCTATTCTTCGAAGAAATAGAAAACGTCATGCTAAGCCTGCTGGTAGCAATTGCTTTTTTGATGGTATTTGATTTGAATACCGACTTAGTTTTGTATGACATGACATGACACGTATATTGAACAAGTATGTTCAATATACGTACATGTCATGTCTGAGTCTATTTGTAGTCCAAGAAATTTTGTACCGTTTTTTTTTTCTACGTTTTGTTCTTAAACAGTAATTTATGTATACCAACTTTTGAGTTATTCAAGGCACTCAGTAAAATTCTCCTCTAAAAACTTAATTACCCCTTTTTCCCCTTTTTTTTTTCCTTTTCCCCGTTAGGGGTCGATTCTCGAAAACCCGATATACTCGTTTTTTTTAAATATTATTAATATAATAATAATTTTTTTTTTTTGTCAAAAGTAAGAGCACCGTGTTTTGAGTTAATCGGACCGCGCGTTAAGATTCTTCCACACAAACTTTAATACTCCTTGAAATTCTTTTGAGAGGTAGTTTTGAAAAATTATAACAAACTTTGTTATTTATTTTAGAACGTATTCTCGCAAAGTTTCAAGTTTATTAACTCAAGAAATAAGATTTACAACTTAAATTTTCACCCCTTTAAAGGTCCAATTTTAAAAAACCCCTTAACAGCTCGCCTACAATGTCTGAAATGTAAATTTATTCTGAAATAAAATTATTAGTAATAGTAATTCAAATTTCTTATGTTCATCAGTCAGCACACCCCATAATTTTTTTTTTTTTTCATATAAATGGGCTAATGGCTAATTTTGTGAGCTCGTCTGTTGGAATGTTTGATTTCATTTTAAATAGGTTGCATGTGTGACAAGTGTCCACTTTTGGTTTTTTGGAACTTAAATTTAATTTATGAAATTCTTTGCGCTATATCTTATCACTTACAGGATCTTCATGTGATTCTGAATAAAGAGAATACATTTTTGATATTGTCAAATGCGATGGTAAATATTTCCGGGTGCTTTTACATCTAGTGTAATGACTTTCACATAGCGGAAAGGAATTGATATGATTAATCACCTCTTGAATTTTTTGTTCGGAATGTTTGTTTATTGGTGTATTCTTTTCACGTTTGTCTGTTTGTATAATTCCAATCGAGCAACCTTGACACACGGATATGTTTTCACTATTGACGTTAAAGTGATACTTATAAGTCCACTGTCTATTTTTGTAAACTAGGACCTTCGGCCTGACGACGCTCGGATTTTTTCTCTTGAATAGTAATCAAATATGAAACGAACGCTGCCCTTAAATCATAAGACCCGAGATTCCAAACCTCTTTGTGAATTACAGCTCGTTTCTCATCACTTAGGTATTTTGGACGGCACTTATTTCGGCAATTAGGTAATTCCTTCATTTGACGTTTGTCGATACTTTTCCCACAAGCTGCCACATAGGATTGGCCTAAATTTCTTTTTATTTTGTTATCTTGCTTCCTTCTTCTAAGGGCAAAGATTTGTTTTGTTGTAGTAACGACGTACCTTAAATACTTTCAGGTATTTCATTTTGTGGTGTTATCTGTACATCTACTGATGCATCATAAACAGTGGTTTCCATCTCATCTTGTGTGTGCAATGTGTAAGCAAACTAGGACTGTCTGGAGAGTAGGTAGGATCAGCAACAGAATCGTCACTAGAATAGACTAGCGGTTTCATCATGAGTAATTTGTTTTGTTGTTATGGGTTGTAATTATGTCAGCAAAAACTATACATTTATATTGCATAAAAATGCCAGGAAAATATTCAAAACTTACCTTTATTCTCATTATTTAAGGCGAAATTTACTAACTTTCTGGCTCTTGAATCTATTATGAATACAGTTAATGCACACCACCACTACGACCGTCACACCGAAACACTAATGAAAAAATAGGAAAAAAAAATACAATTTTACCCACAACGTTCGTCACCTTATCAAGCACTTCAAAAAAGAAGGTAAAGTGAGTACTTGAAAATAGAATTGACAACAAAAACGCATCACTGTTACCAAATTACTTAAGTCAGTCGGCTTAAGAGTTGCCATGCTGGCAAAAAAAACTTAAGTCAACTTAAGGGCGCGTTTGCAAATCAGACAAAATTGTGCCGTTTTTCGGTACATATTGTGACAAATTAAACCAAATCAAATACAACTAATCACTACCACATATGAATTGGTTCTTCATCTTCAAATAATAGTAACCATTTTGTTGAAAATTATAGATTTTTATAATGTAAAAACGATTTTCGTTTCCCGTTTTTCACAAAATTAACGATACCGGGTTGAGTTTCAGTACATTTTTTGTTTTATTATCAACATATTTTAAGGTTTCTAAAAATACTAGAAGTAGGCAGATATATTCAATTCCAAAAACTAGTACAAAAAATATCAATATGTCACAAATAGTCGCAGAAAAAATTAAAAACTGAACTTATTTTTTCACATATTTTGCTATTACGGATGAATCTTAATCGGTTGCATTAGGGGTTATTTTATTTTTGTTCCTGTCTTGCTATATATTGCGCAAACGTTTCGAATGCAACCTCAGTCCGCGCTTGGCCGCCGTCGTGATTGGACACTGTCTCGCCTGTTAGCCGCGCCTCGTGTTGAAAAAGATCGCTGTACATGTACAAAGTATTCGTTAAACCAAATTAGATACTTGATACGATGTTTTTATAATCACAGGTTTTTATAAAAATATTCTTTTTCGCTAAAAGTAAAGAGGATTTATAAATGCCTATTCGTCTCCGACTTGATGGAGTGACCTGATGGTGTACTTCGGTGACTGCTACTGGAACTCGTCGACCAGTAGATCTAGGTGTGCCGAATTTGGGCTCGTTTTGATAGTTATGATGAGACCTTACCTCCGGACTTGATGGAGTGACCTGAAGGTGTACTTCGGTGACTGCTACTGGAACTCGTCGACCAGTAGAACTAGGGGTGCCCAGTTTGGGCTCGTTTTGATAGTAATGATGAGCCCTTACCTCCGGACTTGATGGACTGACCTGAAGGTGTACTTCGGTGTCTGCTACTGGAACTCGTCGACCAGTAGAACTAGGGGTGCCGAGTTTGGGATCGTTTTGATAGTTATGATGAGACCTTACCTACGGACTTGATGGATTGACCTGAAGGTGTACTTCGGTGTCTGCTACTGGAACTCGTCGACCAGTAGATCTAGGTGTGCCGAGTTTGGGCTCCTTTTTTATAGTTATGATGAGACCTTACCTCCGGACTTGATGGAGTAACCTGAAGCTGTACTTCGGTGACTAGACATAGAAGAAATTTTCATAAAGGGTTAAATCTGCTTTTATTTCAATATTTTTTCACAAAATCTTCGATATGATTTGTAAGATGTTGCTTTTGACTAACTTCTTATAATTCAGTTATTTGACATTAAACTTAACAATAAAACAATTCATAATGTGTGGACTATTTTACGAATCTCCATACAAAACTGTCAAAAAGATGAATTGTTTGCTATGAATTGTATGCAGATAATATTATGAATTGTCAGTTTATGATCATTTTACGATTATTAATATGATTCATAATATTATCCTATTATGATTCTGCTAAAGCGGCCTTTTTAGACCCCCAGACCGATTACAGCGTACTTATACCTAATATATTTAATGTGCTGATAACGATAACGTGCGATATCCTCCGTGCGATAGCGCTCAGTAGCCAAATATTTACCAGAAAGTGCACGTCTGTGTTGTGCTGTAAGATGGCAAGTTCATCGGTATTATCATAACACTTATTCACAAGTCGTTGTACGTAGTCGGGCGTACTGTGTCCATCAGGGAACCATACGTGAACCGTTTACAAAAAGTTAGTAATATTGTGTTTTACCGTAAAATACCGAACACATTTTATTTTGTTGTGTATGTACATACATATACGTATGTAAAGTACAGTCAACGGAAAGAAAATGTACACAAAATACGGTTCTCAAACACATAGTAAACATAGAACATTCCAGAAAGAAGTGTATCGTTGGTGTCTGTACTAATGAAAAAAAAAAAAAGTATCACAAACATCAGCGCCTTCCAAACTAGGTAACCTTAAAAACAATATTTTCCGAACGTGCTACATGGTGAACTTCTCAAAAATATTTCAAATCAACAGTAGAAGCAACAAAAAAAATGTGCATACATTTAATGAAACTCAACAATAACTATTTTCTTCTAAAGTATTGGTTGATTTTATGAGGTGTACAGCATCTTTGCACTCAGCAAAAATGTATTTTGTGAAATGTATTTCATTTCTTACTAGAAACGTTCGTTACAATTTTGATAAGTGTATGAATATACTCTCGGCTAACAATTATAGTAATTGGCCCACCCCACCTTACCTGTTTTAATGTGTGACATATTAATTCTGTATGTGTGTGTGTGTGAATGTTTTAAGAGAAGTTATGTTTTCTGCTATAATTGAGAACATAAAAAAAAATAAGTTTGGTGAACGCAAAATATAACATTTTTTTTTGTTAACGATAACGACCGATGACGTAACTCCAGCGAATTATGAAGTTAAAATCACTTCGATGTAGTTTCTCTTTGTAGCCTGCGATTTTTTTTTTGTGAAACAGCACTAGTGAAGATATTTAACCGGAATTATCTTAACTCAGATGCATGACAAATACTGGGTGAAAAGTCCATTGTGGTAACATGTGTTAAAATAAAAATATTCGATGTCAAGAATTTCTCCAAATCAGTTTTTATTTTGTTACGTATTGACGTACTTAACAAAATAAATAAATAATGCAAAACATAACACAGTTTCAGAGGATGTTACAAAAGTAGGCTATCAATTTATGCTAGGACAGGTTGATTTCTATGCCAAGCTTTGTGTTATGTCAAGATATCGTAATGGTCTGTTCACACGATATTTCTAATGCCTGAATAAGGACAATTCCGGTGATAGACCATAACCAGAATTTCCACGCAGATTTGCCGTAAAGTGTGTAATGCCATCAAATACGTGTATGTTACCGTTAGAAAGTCACTACAGTGTCACTTTCAAGCGTAAACATAACCCGGCGATATGTCGACGACTCTGCGGCCGTTCCTCCCGCCGGCGCAGAGTCGTCGGACGAGTCGCATAACGTGAGCGAGTGCGTGCGCAGAGGTGGACAACACGGCGTGGATCGTGGGCGCGTGCGTGGGCATGGCGGCGTGCGCGGGCGGCGCGGCGGCGCTGGCGGCGCTGCGGCGGCGCCGCGCCGCGCCCGCCGCGCCCGCGCCCGCGCCGCCCGCCGCGCGCCGCCCCGTGCGCGTGCCCGACTTCCCGGACCACTACCGCCTCATGTCCGCCGACTCCGACTTCAGGTGCGTGGCCGCTCACATCCGACGTTATACTCGCACTACCTGACCTACAGAACTCATCATGATGAGGACAATTTTATGCTATCTGTGAAATATTGAAATGATATTAACTTAGAAACTGGTTGTACTTTTAATACTTAAATATACTTAAATCTAGTTTTAATATGCTTAAATCTAATTGGACTTCTAATTCATCAAATCAAATCTTTTCTTCTCTTTGGGCCAACGCAAATCTGATCAAGTGCAGCAAGCACGGTTGTAACTGTAGATCGAATATCAACTTTGCATTTTTTTTAAATAAATTTGAAATTAAATAACCAGACGCACTTTTCCATCCAATTTGGTGCGTTCTCGAGCTATTAGAAATGTATAATTTTTTTACTTTATTTTAACTATAGCAAAATCAATATTTGTTTGGCAATGAATACTGCTTAGCGTTTCACCTAACGTAAGCAGGCCCTAACGGTTTCCAGTTGGCACAGCTGCCTTCACTGTTCGCAATATGACTGTATAATAGTTGTATCTAATGAGCTGTTGGCGCGCGCGCAGGTTTAGCGAGGAGTTCGAGGAGCTGAAGCACGTGGGGCGCGAGCAGGCGTGCTCGGCTGCCGACCTGCCCGTCAACCGGCCCAAGAACCGCTTCACCAACATCCTGCCCTACGACCACTCGCGCTACAAGCTGCAGCCCGTGGACGACGAGGAGGGCTCCGACTACATCAACGCCAACTACGTGCCCGGGCACAACTCGCCGCGCGAGTTCATCGTCACGCAGGGTCCGCTGCACTGCACGCGCGACGACTTCTGGCGCATGTGCTGGGAGTCCGGCAGCCGCGCCATCGTCATGCTGACGCGCTGCGTGGAGAAGGGCCGCGAGAAGTGCGACCGCTACTGGCCCTACGACACGCGGCCCGTGTACTACGGCGACATCGCCGTCACGGCGCTCAACGAGTCGCGCTACCCCGACTGGACCGTGACGGAGCTCATGCTGTGCCGCGGCGCGGAGCAGCGCGTGCTCAAGCACTTCCACTTCACCACGTGGCCGGACTTCGGCGTGCCCGACCCGCCCACCACGCTGGCGCGCTTCGTGCGCGCCTTCCGCGAGCGCTGCCCGCCCGACTCGCGGCCCGTCGTCGTGCACTGCAGCGCCGGCGTGGGCCGCTCCGGCACCTTCATCACGCTGGACACCGCGCTGCAGCAGGTGAGTCACTAGCAATACACGCCAGTGTGGCGGGCACTGCAGCGGCGGCGTGGGCCGCTCCGGCACCTTCATCACGCTGGACACCGCGCTGCAGCAGGTAAGTCACTAGCACTACACGCCAGTGAGGCGGGCACTGCAGCGGCGGGGTGGGCTGCTCCGGCACCTTCATCACGCTGGACACCGCGCTGCAGCAGGTAAGTCACTAGCACTACACGCCAGTGTGGCGGGCACTGCAGCGGCGTCTTGGGCCGCTCGGGCACCTTCATCACGCTGGACACCGCGCTGCAGCAGGTGAGTCACTAGCACTACACGCCAGTGTGGCGGGCACTGCAGCGGCGGGGTGGGCCGCTCCGGCACCTTCATCACGCTGGACACCGCGCTGCAGCAGGTGAGTCACTAGCACTACACGCCAGTGCAACCTGTTGCCGCCCGTAATTACTACGATCTCTCTCATATCCAGAAGATTTTCCATGCGTATCCCGAGATTACGAGAAACCCACCCAATAATGGATATACGAATCCAAGCGCGAACCAAACCCCGATGCCTAAAGCTAGGCTTCTTTAATGCCAATGGCATTCAAGGACAACGCAATGAAATCGCTGCGTTCGTCTGTGACCATCAAATAGACATTCTCCTCTTACAGGAAACTTTCTTAAAGCCCAGCCTTCGAAACCCGTCAATTGCCAAGTATCACATAGTTCGCAATGACAGGACTAGATGTATGTCACAAGGGCGGCACCCTAATTATAGAACGTCCCTGCACTGCATCCCTATGGAGCTATCCCAACCCCCCCTCCCCCTCTGACGACCTTTCCGTCCTACTTGTGACTCCGTTATCTTAACGGGTGATCTTAACGCCAAATATCCTGACTGGAACAGCACCAGGATCTCCACCAGAGGCAAACACCTGTTTGACCTATGTCTCATCGTCAATTTCGACGTCATCGCCCCGATGACTCCCACTCACTTTCCCCACTACCCCAACCACACCTCAGACGTACTTGACATAGCTTTTAAGAGTATCAACCTACGGTTGGATTCTATAGATGCGCACGGCGAACTCTCCTTAGACCACCGTCCAGTTGTCGTAAAACTGGCCCCCCGCCTAGGTCTCCACGACCCTGACCGACCCCCTCTCACCAAGGTAGTTACAGACTGGAGGAAAGTAAGCGATTGCCTGAAATCTACCACGTTAGGCCCCCGACTAGACTCCATTCCTGACCATTTCAACTCTATCGCGGACACGACAGCCGCGATCGACTCATTCACGGTACACATACAATCAGTCCTGAACGACTGTTCAAGGGAGGTTCCGGCGATGGACGACCATCGCTGGAAGCTTCCGAACGATGTGCGTAAACTGTTGAATGAGAAGAACGCGGCTGTCCGTGCATACAGTAACTTTCCCTGCCACGCAAATAAAACCCATATGCGCTATTTACACAGATCTGTAAAGACACGCCTATCGGAGCTGCGTACCGCCGGCTGGGACAAGATGCTGAGCGAGTTAGAGCCCACCCACCCATTCCCAGCCTTCTGGGAACTTCAGAGGAAACTCAAATCCGAAGAAGGCGTCTCCATGCCCCCCCTGGTGCGCCCCGACAAGACCATCGCTTTCGATGACGTCGACAAGGTGGAGTGCCTAGCCGATAGTCTTGAGGCTCAATGCACACCCAGCTCTCAACCGCTCACCTGTCCCAGGTCGACGCGGAAGTCGAACGTAGAGCCTTCCTCCCGCCCGTTGAAGACCCTGATTATCCTCTGCCTCTCATCACTCCAGACGAAGTGCACGATATCATCAAGGGTCTAAAACCTCGTTAAGCCCCCGGCTCAGACGGAATCACTAATAGGGTGCTCCAACTGTTCCCCGCTCATTTGATAATGCTCATGGCCACCATCTTCAATAGTGCCCTGAGCAATAACATCTTTCCACAAGAGTGGAAAAAGGCCACCCTCATCGGCGGCATACCCAAGCCCTGTAAGCCAAAAACGGAGCCCACCAGCTACCGCCCTATCGGTCTGCTCAATGTTTTCGGCAATGTCTATGAGAGGCTTATCTATAAGCGCCTCAGACATTTTGCCGAAATAAAGGGCCTCATCCCCGACCAGCAGTTCGGTTTTAGAACCCAACACTCTTGCGTCCAACAGGTCCACCGCATCGTAGAACACATAAGCGTTGATTTCCAACGTGGTCTTGCGACCGGTGCTGTATTCTTCGACATAGCGAAAGCGTCCGATAAGGTCTGGCACAACAGCTTATTATATAAGCTCTACAAACTCGGTGTGCCTGATCGTCTCCTGCTCATCTTACGAGACTTCTTGTCAAACCGCCCCTTCCGCTATCGCATCGAAGGAGCGCTATCCTCCCCCCTTCCTATCCGCGCAAGCGTCCATCAGGGCTCCGTGCTAGCCCCTCTCATTTTCACTCTCCTCACTAGCGATATCCCCAAAAGTAAAAAGGCGCAGTTGGTTCTGTTCGCAGACGACACGGCCATTTACTACACCGGTTTAGTGCATGACCAAATCGTATTCACCAAACCGAAGTCAACAAGCTTGGCGCATGGATTAGAAAGTGGAGAATCGAAGTCAATCCCGACAAGAGTCAGGCTGTTCTTTTTTCAACACTGCGACAAAACCCCGTCCCCCCCGACCGCTCACCATGTTCGGCAAGCCTATGGCCTAGGCCTTGGGAGAAGCGAGCCAAATACCGAGGCGTAACGCTCGACCACCATCTCTCCTTCTCAGAGAACATATAGCAGGTGCGTTCGCGTGCCGCTTTCGCTCTCGGTAGACCTAGGCCCCACCAAATCCACAGGATGCAGTGCCTCCAAAACCGTTTCCTCCGAAAGGCAACGGGGTCTCCCTGGTTCGTCCGAAACGAGATTCTCCATCTCGGTCTTAAAATCTCGACCATCGGCAGTTCATGAAACGTACCGCAAAGCTATTCTTTGACTCTGCCGTCACCCACCGCAACCCTGTGGTTGTGAAGGCCGCCAGTTATAGGCCCTCCTCTATTAGCTCTATTCGCCGTCCAAGGCATACGCTCACTGACCCCGATGACCCCATTACCCTCCTCCAGGAAAGCTGTAGGGCCACGAATACAGTGCACAAAACACACAGACCGATCTTCCGACCTCGCCGCCGACATCCCTCGCGAAGACCCCGACGTAATTGTCTCCCCCGACCCTTGCTCGACGAAGGGCCAGCCCGCGCCGTAGCTGAGCCAGTAGCCTTAAATTCCCCGAATAATAATAATTCAGTTCTGATCCAGCCTGTCCCACCTTGCTGTCCTCCCCCCAGCGACGCCCTCAGCCGAGGTCCGTACCTCACAGGGGTCACAAATTCGCCCCTGGCTGGAGGCTTTCAGTTCGCTTAAGGCAGCCACAGGATACTACGGTTGAGTAGTCATGGCCTCTCAAGGTCAACTACGAGATGCCATACATAAAAAAAAGATAATATTTTTATTTACCTGAGTTTGTGTTTGAAGTGGATAAAAAAGTTGTTTTTTTTATATGAATAGAGAGCTAGATAGAATTATTAATGTTTCATTTCATAGGTATGTTGTATAGATTAAAATTTGTTTCCGACAAATTGAAAAAAAAAAAAAAAGTTCTTGTTTTATTATTGATTCGTGTCGAGAATCATTAACATAGTTATCTCCTTGAATTTGACGAGGATGCAAAACGACACCTTGTATTTTGAATGTCAGCGGCTTTGCCCCACGGCAGAATATCGTAGGACATAACGCTATGAAAATACTAAAATAGACTAACAGAGCTGTATCAACGTCAGCGTATTCTCTTACTTTTCTGACGGCCTAGGCGGCCGAACTGAGCCTTCCCGCTAGGCTTAAATGTGGGTCCGACTGAAGTTTGGTATCTACTGTTATGTCCAGAAAAACAACCGATTACAGTTTCAAGTAGCTACCCCTTTATCTAAGACGATGTTGGGTCCTAGATATCTAACTTTCTGTAAGGCGAAATTTAGTTTTCTTGAGAACTAGTTATTTGTCGTAAACCAATCCGTAACCATTGAGAATGCACTCTTTACGTCGTCAAAATCTTGCCTATTCCTGCCTACTTAAATAAGAGAGATATCAACAAACTGCAACCAGTACCTACAATGTTACAAATACCTTTTAAATATAATGGTAAGTCATTGATATATTTATACTAAGAACAATGTTTGATATTCGACCTTGTTTTCCGAGGTTTACTAAAATAGGATCATTCACCTGCGAAAGAAAATAATTAAAGATAACCTATGTATTTATAGGAATGCGTTCTTTTTCTTAATTGTAAACATTTACATAAACTATGTTACAATATTATAAGGACAGCTTATGAAGTTATGACACAGGAATAATTATGTACTTACCAGTTATTGATGAGATTTCTTCCAAATACCCTGGGTTTTAATATTTATAATTAGCTCTTCCTCTTCCGAAGCGCCATTTTTTTTACGTTTCCATAATCGAACTAATATCCAAATGATTTGCAAATAAACCACCATGCTAATAGTAATAACATAAACACAACGTAACAATTTATAATAAAATATAATTTAGTAGGTGTAAGTATCAAAACTATATCTGGTAAAGCAACCTTTACAATTCGTTCCAGCAAGATAACACAGTGGTTTTTTGTCGTAAGCATGTGTGTTGAGTGTGTGTACCTGCACGTACAGGGTACAGTACGACCTGTATTGTGTTGCAGCTGACGAACCACGCGGAGTTCATCGACATCTTCGGCATGGTGCACGCCATGCGGCGCGAGCGCGTGTGGATGGTGCAGACGGAGCAGCAGTACATCTGCATCCACCAGTGCCTGGTGGCCGTGCTGGAGGGGCAGGACCTGGCCGCGCCGCCGCACAACAACCACAACCACCACCTCAACGCCGCCTTCGAAGGTAATCCATCGTCTGCTTCTTAACTGAACATTCACATGATTTTGTACTATCTCCACTTTTTTGTAATAGCTATATATTTATAAATGTCGTTCAGATTATTATTTTGTTCGTATTTATCGTATGGAGTCGGCGGGTGATGATCAATCGGTAGAGGAAGTTAACATGTGAGTGTGGACGCTAGGTGGAGGGTAGGGGAGGGTAGTGGAGTGGCGGCGACGGAGCAACGGGCGCGCGTGAGTGTGTGTGCGCATGCGCATGCCAGCGTGGTACTAACTGTGTCGCATGTGTGGCTGCCGAGCCAGGCGCGCGACACTCACGCGGTTTTCTGTTGCAGACGACGAGGGCATCGCGGAGTCGGGCATGTGAGGGCCAGCCCGCGCGGCCGAGCGACGTGCCCACCGCCTTATGTACTTAATTGGTGTTTTCTTTTCCCGATGAGATCGCTTGGATTACAGTAGTGTTAAGTTTTGTACTAAAATATTTTTATAAAAATGTACATTAATAAAATGGACCAATAGTTGATTGTTTATTAGAGTAAGTTTAAATAAATAATTTGTTATTTTTTTACGTTGGTAATATAATGAAGCGAAGCAGCTAGATAACACATGTCAGGCCGCGACCAAACTAAAACGATAGTCGCGCGATCACGCGACCGTTGCGTTCATTTTGTTTTCCCGTGTCCTAACCGAAAGCGCCGTCGACGATCGCTTTCGGTTAGGACATGGCCCACAATGAACCTAAGTGTTCGGTCACGCCGAATGAGGGCACCTTCAGGTTTTACGAATAAATGAGTGACATAGCACGACGATCACGTATTCGCGCGACCGATCGCTTTGGTTAGGACGCGGGACCAAATAAAGTGAACGCAACGAGCAGGCGCGACCTCAGTTTCGTGCCCTGTGCTGCATGTGCACACTAGCATTTTATGAGTGTATTTTGATATCCATGTTAAATAAATATAAATGATAATTTTATATCTACTCATTTAATTATCAAGTAAGTATGAATTGTATCTTGAATCTCAAAATTGTACTTAATCTATAAACATATTATGTACTTAAAAATATTTTTGCTAGACATTGCTCAATTAATCGTGAAATTCAAAGTAACATCTCACTTGAAATAATATTCGTCTGATGCACAGTTAACTTTACCATATCTACTCAGAGCTCAGATGTATAACGTCGAGCAGGAGAGTTGTTGTTATTACTTAGGAACAAAGTACGGTCAGTAACGAAAGTATAACCACTGTTAGTTTGACATTAACAGAACTAATCATTCGTGATACACTGCTTTTCAGGATTTCATATTATAATCCCTTACATCTCATCATCCGATTTTTTATATTGTGCTCATTTTTTTTTTTTGTGTAAAAGTGAGTTTCGTTGCTGCCTGAAGTAGCGTTATCAAGAGGACGATCATTACCATTTGTTTGCATGACGCCATCCTTCATGATATGATATTTTGAAAACTTAATGAGATCGTATAATATACTAAACTAAGTGAATAAAACGATAGCGAACAGATAAAATAATAAATATGTTGTACATCTGAATGTAAGAGCCCAGCCATATGACGACGACTGTCCAAACGAATCTGGCTGTTCCATTGCTAATATATATGAACGCGTCGGCGAAAAGACGGACGTCGCGTTGTCGTCAGGTGGTCCGGCCCTAACCCTGCGTCCTAACCGCGCGCGCGAGTACGCGATTACCCGAATAATGACGTACATACGCAACTTGATTGATTGTGCGATAAGTTATATTCAGGTATGTATATGGGCGTGTCGTAACCAAAGCGATCGTCGCGCGAACACAAGACCGTTGTCGCGTTCATTTTGTTCGGCGAACCTGAACGCGTCACTGCGCCGACAGAGGGCGCCTTTCGGTTTTCAGTAGAAATGAGTGATAAATGAACGCGACGACATCGTATTCGCGTGACCGATCGCTTTGGTTAGCCCACGGGGTACGAACGCGACGATGTTGTACACGCGCGACAGTCGCTTTTGGTTAGAACGTGGCCTAATGCATTAAAAATGTACCGATTTCTTTAATCTAAATATGTGATTTGGATGCAATAAATAGAACAGAATATACAATAAAATAATCTATTTTTCTAATAAGTATTTTTGTATTTCCTTGCAGTATGGCCTCTTTAATCTTTATGTTCCGCCTGCAACAGCGCACAATGGAAGTGGTAGATGGTTATTATTGTAACCATCCACCATCGGTTATGAAAGTCATTGTATTGGAATAATGTATTGTAGACAATAAACCTGATGAGCCTGAGCCTGATGTACTGATAACTACAATAGAACCCACACGCTGGCGCAATGGACACCAGCTGGCACCACTGACATTCTGACACATGGACTTATTAAATAAACTGGACTGAGTTCCCCAAAAGTTAATCATATGTGTTGCACCTGAGGTTTAGTTTACTAACAAAAATAAACTATAGGCTGGGCTATCTTTGCAGAAGCAAAACGAGATGAAAGAGCCGAGTTCGTTATTTGTCCCTTTTTCTCAATTGCCAAAAGATAAAAATTGTTGGTAGAAAATATTTCACCAACTACCAAGCAAAATAAGCTTTTAGATTAGTTTTAAATAATTGTATCGTATCGTATAGGTTTACAATCTGAACATAATAGTAAATAACTTAATTTTAGTTAAATAATCAAAATAATATGATTTTTTGGGTTACCAAAAATTTTACATTAATGGTGTCATGTCGACTTAAGCGACGTTTTCTGGAGACGCCGTATTTTATGTTTTGCCTGCACTGACCCCTGGTTACCCGGGGGAGGCCCAACGAAGACGACCAGCGACAGTGGAGCCGACTCAACCTTCCTACAGAACAGGTGTTTAGTTCCCGCCCGCCCCGCTCTCAGATCTAGCCGATTACGGTCCGGACTAAGGAACTGTCGTGTGTGTGAACGGTATTGTGTTGTGTAACACCGTTCAGTGCCTACGTGCGTCGCGGCCCGCGCCGCGCCCGCTCGTGTGAGTAAAGTGTTTGTTAAGTGATGGATGTCTGAGTTGATTACGTGACGCGCCTATATTAACTTAGTACACGCCACGTAATAGATGTATATAATTTGTAGAGTTCTACTGATTCGAGTAAGCGTAAGTAATTGTAACTTGGGTGCGAATTACTCGAGGCGTCCAGTCCGGTGTATGAGGTCACTCGTCCGCTACCAGGTCGCGGGGTCTCGCGTCAGGGGGGCGCGTATGCCAGGGCGCTATCTGCTTGACATGGGGCCAGGCAGATGCGTCGGCACGCGCGTTCATCCCCTTCGCGAGGCGCCGCACGAACTCACCCAGGCTCTCGATCCCGAGGTCCCGCTTTTCTGACCGCCGCGTACTTCGCATTAAGCGATGTAGTGATGTACGCGGCGTCGTCGGCATACAACGCAAGCATCGTTTCGGGAGTGTTGGGGATGTGGTCGGTGTAACGTGAGTAACACGTCGGCGATTAATAGCTTAATAGTACAGGCCGTAAACTGCTTCTTCTGTGTTTTCGCGCCGGAGGCGCCACCATTCGTCTCTGTTGGGAGTTTTCTTAGTTCCTTGTTCTGCCGCTGCCGTATAGTGGCGCTAGCTGCAGCGGTAGCGTCGCCCTGCGTGGTTTGGGCGAACTTATTTATTTCCACGCTTCCCCGCTGCGCTATGCCGGTGCTAGCAGCTGTGGTGGAGCTTTCTTGTACGGCCTGTGTCCTGTGTACGGCAGGGCCGGCCTTAAGGGTCTCTTCCTGGGTAGCCAAGGGGGGGCGGAGGGGTTTGGGTTTCCTCCCTTTCCCCCCGCGTTTATGCTTCCTCCGCCAGGAGGGAGTGGCTTGGCTTCTCTGCGTGGGCCCGTTGGCTGCCGCCATCAGCGTCATGCCTTGGGCCTCTTCCTGTGCCTCTTGTGGCCTTTGTTCGGCCACTTTGGCCGGCGTGTGGACGTGATGGCGACAGTCCCCGCTCGCTTGTTCCGACTCTCCATCTGGAACACGGGGCACTTTATGTTGCACGCGGGATGCGGGCCACCGCAATTGGCGCAGGTGGCCGGTTCCTCCCGCGGGCGCGGGCAGTCTCGTGCCGCGTGCTCCCCCCCGCACCGCACACAAGCGAGCGGACGGTGGCACTGGTGCGAGCTATGCCTGAACCGTTGGCACCGGTGGCACTGTGCGGGTCCACGTTTGCCCCGCCAAGCCTCTATCTTCACACCCCTCATATACATGAAGACGGTGGTGTTGAAGATATCCCGGACGTCAGGGGTCTTCTTTAGGATGGCGTGGAACACGCAGCCGCAAGGAACATATTTACTCTAGGGAGAAGAATGACAACTACGAACAAATAAAATGGTACGGTTTTTGGCGCCTCCTGGTGGATGCCCCCGAAAACTCGCGAAAGCGGGATATTCAAAATCGCATTTCTTTGAGATACTTATATATAAGCCTGTCCACGAAAGCAGAACTGGGAAACTGTAACCGATGTTAAATTATTGTGCAATTGCACAGGTAACAATTTTCCAGCTCCGCTTTGGTGGTCAAGCAGCCTTATTGATGAAATTAACATAAAAAGGTAAATACGAGAAAATGTATTCTTGCTTGTTGAAAACTTTGAACAACAAAATCATAAGTTAGTGGTTGATTTTTAAAAGTCAAAGACTACTAAACGTCGTTAATGGTGAGGATAACACTTATCGTTGCAAAAAGAGAATTCACAAGAAATAACATTTATAGTAATAGGAGAAAATGTATTCTTGCTTGTAGAAAACTTTGAACAACAAAATCATAAGTTAGTGGTTGATTTGTAAAAGTCCAACTCAACATCGTTAATGGTGAGGATAACACTTAACGTTGCAAAAAGAGAATTCACAAGAAATAACATCTAAAGTAAATAATTACGTTCCTAGATTATCATACGCTTACGCCGGCAGACATTTTTCTTGTGAACTGGGGCTGCCAGGTGTATTTAACAAAATCTTACCCACTAAATTTTATTAAATTAATTTTAGAAAATAAGTAGCCTCCGCGCTCTGCCCGAAGCGTTGTGGTAAATTAAATTAATTATTTATTTCTGTATTGGCAGGATTGGATAACTCTTTTGTCTATTTATAAGTTCAAACTTAGGCTATAAGAGCGTATATCTATTATATTATACATACATTATATTTTTATTTATACAATTTTAATAATATGAACATTGATTACATTAACCGAAATAATAAATAGGCTAACTTGTTGGTTAACAAATAAAACAAAAATGTAGATAAAACTACCAAATGGTAGCTTTTTAACATTTATGAACCTTTTTAGTTTATGTTATGTTGCCATCCTTGAAAACGTCATTATTGAAGACCGAAGTTTTTAGGTCTCACATAATAGAGGAGAACATGGCAACATAGGTCTAGCCCCCATAGGCATTCCTAAGTTTACCCAATGAGACGACCCCGCCTGCGCAGCCGGGTTAACGCGTCCGTGTAACTGATTGCTATGTGTAAATCTGTAGGCACGCCACGACGCTAGTACATTAGCGCCGCTTTCTTCACGACTCCACGGCGGTCAGTCCCCGCCAGGTGAGACCCCCGGTTACCCGGGGGAGGCCCAACGAAAATGACCAGCGACAGTGGAGCCGACTCGACGTTCCTACAGATTAGGTGTTTAGTTCCCGCCCGCCCCGCTCTCAGGTCTAGCCAATTACGGTCCGGACTAAGGAACTGTCGTGTGTGTGTGAACGGCATTGTGTTGTGTGTAACACGGGTCGTCCTTGTGCGCCCTTTATATGGCGCACATACTCCGGCTGGTATCCCAACGTCCGGAGCTCCTCCTCGATCTCCTTAGGGTCCGTGTCCGCAGGCAGGCCTCTAATGGTGATCTTCATATTGCGGTCCGCAGGTAGCGAGTATACGAACCAGGAGACGCCGCTGACCTTTTCAAGGCCGGTCAGGTACCGCTGGACCAGCCTATATTTCTCCTCGCTGTCGGGCGTGAAGCGCACTCCACACCCAAACGGGCGAGCGTTCGGGGGCCGGCCCAGCTTGACAGCGATGGCCCTGAAGTGGGTGGCCCAGTGCGGTAGCCTCTACTACCAGCGGTGGGTACCGAAGCTTCTTCACCTTTCCCGGCTTCTGCTTCGACGTTATCGATGCCGGGGGTGCGGTAGATGTACCGGGGGCAAGGGGTAAGGGATTTTCACTTACTCCAGTGCGTGTCCTGTCCAAGGGCGGTGTCGCCGCGGTTGTACGGCGTACCGCATCCGAGAAAGTAGGCGATGGCGTGGCCCGACTCCGCGGCGCGCTTTCGCGCTGTGGCCGCGGCGGGTCTAGGCAGTGCCTTTTCGCCTCCTTGGACGCGGTTTCGCCCGAGCTCTTCCTGCGCCGCTGGGGTCTGGGTTCGAGCCGGAACTCGTAATCAAACCCCAGCGACGGTGTTGGTGACATCACGGAGAAGTGGGGACCGGGTGTAGCGGTGCGTGAAGCAGGCACAGCTTTGTCGGTGGGCGCCGGCATCGGCGCAGTAGAGCCGGGGCGCGCGGGTGGCGATACGAACCGCGGCGGTGGGGTGGCGGTGCGAGTAGGGGGTGCGCGGGGTCGTTTGACGGGACCGGGGTACGGTGCATGGACGACCCGACGACGGCGTTGGCGCAACGCGCGCAGGCGTCGATGTCGTCGGTGGGCCTTCTTCCTCTTCTCTACTTCACTAGGTCCGGCTGGCGGCGCACCGGACAATGCGTCACTGATGTTCGGCAGCGACGTCGCCCGGTCCAGCACCGGACGGGCTTCCGGCAACCCGGCATCGCGGCCCAGCGAGCAGAGCGTGCCGGGTTTCGGCATCTTATTGGCGTGGCCTCCGCGACCGCTGCGGTGATAGCTCACCGAGCAGCCCGGGGCGGTCTCCCCTGTGTCCGCACAAAACACACGTAAACTTTTGCGGTCCACGCGAGTTAAAAACAGTACTCGATGTGGACAGACAGTGCTCTACTGGCCACGAGCTAATCCATGATCCCCTCATCCGGGAAGTCGCTGCGCCTCCGCAAGGGGGCGCGGCAGTGGAACTGGAGCATTGCTCCCTGGCCGCGGAGGGTCTACGGTGGTCCGTAAATACGGACCCCTCATTTTATGCGCCTGTAGTGGCGATTTAAAAATGGGTACACGGGCAAACGGGTTACACGGACGCGTTTTAACGCGTCCGTGTAACTGATTGCTAAGTGTAAATCTGTAGGCACGCCACGACGCTAGTACATTAGCGCCGCTTTCTTCACGACTCCACGGCGGTCAGTCCCCGCCAGGTGAGACCCCCGGTTACCCGGGGGAGGCCCAACGACAATGACCAGCGACAGTGGAGCCGACTCGACGTTCCTACAGATTAGGTGTTTAGTTCCCGCCCGCCCCGCCAATTACGGTCCGGACTAAGGAACTGTCGTGTGTGTGTGAACGGCATTGTGTTGTGTGTAACACCGTTCAGCGTCTACGTGCGTCGCAGCCCGCGCCGCGCCCGCACGTGTGAGTTGAATGCTTGTTTATTTAGTGATGGATGTCTGGTTTAATTATGTGACGCGCCTATATTAACTTATTACACGCCACGCAATAGATGTGTGTTATGTGTAGAGTTTAATTGAGTCGAGTAAGCCGCGTGTAAACTGGGTGCGACTTACTCGAGGCGTCCAGTCCGGTGTATGGGGTCACTCGTCCGCGACCTAGTGGTTGCGGGGCAGGGGTCTCGCGTCAGGGGGGCGCGTATGCCAGGGCGCTATCTGCTTGACATGGGGCCAAGCAGACGCTTCGGCACGCGCGTACATCCCCTTCGCGAGGCGCCGCACAAACTCATCCAGGCTCTCGATCCCGCTGGATGATATCGATCCTCACGAAGCGAGGAGCGTCAACTATGATCCGCAGCGCAATGCTCTGTTGCGCGCGGAGCAGCTTTCGGCTCGACTCGCTCGTGAGGGCGAACCAAACAGGGGCCGCGTACGTCAAGATTGGGCGCACGTACAGTTTGTACACGCCCAGCTTGACGCGCGCCGGGATGCGGGACACAGGTTTGAGCAGGTTTCGGGCAACCCTATCCTGCGCGGCGAACTTGCGGACATGTGGCCCCATAGTGAGTCGACGGTCGATGGTGACACTCAGATATTTGACCCGGGGCGACCAATCAATGTCGACTCCTTGTAGATTCAAGGGTGGCGGGAGTCGGGAGGCGCGCTGATCCCGTGACCATCACCTGCGTCTTACCCACGTTCACCGACAGCCGCCACTTGGACAGCCACTCGGGAAGGAGCTCGAGCACGCGCTGCATTTTTACCGCCGCGTACTTCGTTGTAATGTACGCGGCGTCGTCGGCATACAGCGCGAGCATTGCGTCGGAAGTGGTGGGGATGTCGTTGGTGTAACATGAGTAACACGTCGGCGACACACAGCGGCCCTGCGGCACGCCCGCCAACACTGGGCGCGCGCTAAACTAAAGGTCCTGTTGGAGAGAAAACTGGAGACCACCTTTATAATGCGACGGGGCGCGTCCGAAATAGCCATCTTATATATAAGGCCGTCCGTCGTGCCACACACGGTCGAAGGCCTTCTCTATGTGGAGGAATACTGCCACCGAGTATTCCTAAATACGTAATACTTGAACGGCCCCTAGTCGATTTTTGAAAGGTTTTTCAAAAATCGACGACTTTAGGTACGCGCTTAATCACGCACCTAAATTGCCGATCCTCACTGAGGGCGTAGGTGTGGAATGCTACATTACGCTCCTTCAAGAGTTTAGTCAGCGAAAGAAAGTCCACTGAGGTAGGTACTTGGACCTTTTTTCCCACCGCTGTAGGGCGGGCGTGGGTGTAGCTGATGCGCTCGACGGCCGGCTCGCAGGCCTTGGAAACTGTGGTCCATAGGTCCTTATCATGAATGTATAGTGGTGGCGGGATGGGGGTCTTGGGGGCCGCGGGAGGTTAGGCTTAGTGCCTGATTTGGGGGAGACGGGACGGCTGCATGGCGCGGGGGCCGCAGCGGGGGTAGCTGGGGTAAGGGCCAGCTTTCTGGTGGCCGGTTTGGCCATGCTGGCGGCAGCGGTGCGCTTCCTTTTGCCTTCGACTACAGTGTAGTCGTCGGAAGAAGGCGAGTGCGCCGCATCATCATGGGATGATAAGGCCAGGACGGAGAGGTCATCGTCGGCCACATCGGATTCGTCATGGTTCCCCATTTCCATGTCACCGATTGGTGGTGACGGGGATGGGGAGCGGGAGCGCATATCGGCACTCAAAGGACTGCCAGGGTCAGCTGAGCTGGTGGGGCGGGTCGTATCTAGTATCGTTTGGCAGGAGTTGAGAGGTAAAAGGAGCTAAAGTTGGTAGAGGTTGGGTCCCCGATTATAACGCTACCACTCTTATTAAAAGGTAATGCATATTTTTCGAGAAATTAATAAAAAATGTTTCTTACCTCAAATCATCCTCCTCGTGGGCGCCCCCGAAAACTCGCGAAATCGGGAAATTCAAAATCGCATTTCTTTGAGCTATTTATTTAAAGGTCTGTCCACGAAAGCAGAACTGGGAAACTGTAACCGATGTTAAATTATTGTGCAATATCACTGGTTACAATTTTCTAGCACCGCTTTGGTAGTCAAGCAGTCTTATTCTTTAATTTAAATTAACTTAAAATGTGAATAGTAGACAATTTATTCTTGCTTGTAGACAATTTTGACAAAAATAACAAGTTTGTGATTCATTTGTAAAATGATTGGCTCTACTCAACGACGTTAAATGCCTTGGATAGGTCGCAAAAGATGCCTATTGGTCATAATATGTTCGATTAATGGAATGTCGACTGAACGAAACGAAATTCTATTCAATCGAAAGAACGAAAAGTCATCGTCGGACTGTCTGTTGAACACACCATTGAATTATCTTGTGTTGAGCTTGATAAGCATGTTATACGAGTAGTATGCGTATCCCACTACCGCCACTTAAACCATACCCTTAGATTCCGATCCCATACACTACACCAACAAACAAATTGAACCAAATAAAAACCTACAACATACCCTCAATTTATACAATTATCGGCCTTCTACCTGTGCCCACGTGAACCGAACGGGCCACAAACTATTCCTAATGAACGCCCTTAGAAAAAACAAAAGAAACCGTCCCGATTACCGACCGACACATAAATACGAGACTTTATTGATGCAGAAGAGACCCTTAAACATGGCTCATTTGTTTCGGTACGAAATGTCATACAATAATTTATTATGGAGCGTCCCGGATATTCATCTGTCAACAAGTGGCCTAAGTCCATTCCAATTTCATCACAAAATAATACTATATTATTTTTTACACTTTGTTTAGTTTGTTTGGAACTATTAATAGCAGGAAATGTCAAATCAACACATGGCTGCGGTAAGGTGGTATTCCATCTTGTCAATGAATGGTCCGGTGTAAGTACATTGGATGGTGTTTGACAATGCTCACAGTTGTTTGTTTGTGAGTACACCAGCTCATTCATTGCCAACACATATTCCCTCATTATAACTTCAGAGGTATTATATTTGTTATTATATATAAGTATAAGTATAAGTATATTGCTGGCAGTCAGTATTTTTGGGTATATTTTGGTTGAAGTTATGGCAACACCGTAGTGAGTGATCGTCTTTGCGACAATGTTTGCGGAATTTCCCGGAACGCGAACATTGGGGACTTTCCCGGATTTAGTTTATACTTATACATGTTATCTATGAGCAAAGATGAGTAAGTTACAGATATGACAAGAAAGACGGCCGTTGCCGGCGTTTTAGTATTGTAATACTACATATACAATTATCAATCAATACATAGTATTAATCAGACTTGCAGAATGTATGTTCGCCTAAAACTTTACAACTGCTGGACCGATTTTAATGCGGTTTGCACTATTAGATAGAGCGTAATTTCCAGATTGCATACATTCAAATTCGTTGTGTTTCATGAATATCAGTCTACCCGGACGAATTCGGGACGGACCGCTAGTTTATCTATAATTTTCAAAACAATGTCTAGTTTTTAAGTTTTCAGTTGCATGAATAGGTAGTAGTTAAACTTAAAAGATACTTTATTACTAGTATCAAAAGTTCAAGTGAAATGATTGTCTCTTCTGCATTCGACTTAATCTTTGAGGACTTTCTTTCGATAAATCGGGAATTTCCCCAAAATAGGAGATGTTTTTGTCATCATATAAATAGAACGCGATTTTCGTTGTTTTTATTTACTTAGTTGCATTCATCCGGACAGCATGTCTAGTTTTCAGCAAAGTTATTTAGCTAAGTGGGAACAAATTCCGGAATTTTCTTCGTGGCTTTCACGTTATAAAGATGACGAGTTTAACGCATTTTGCAAAGCATGCAATGCGATACTGCAAAGTAGATTAGCATCTATAAAAGAGCATGCAAATACTGAAAAGCATAAATCGAACTTGATAAAATATAAAGGACAGTCAAAGGTAGGTAAGCATAACTCGCGTTAATCATCCTAGTTTTGTTTCTCAAAATCAGTTAGGTAACAGCTATGAAATGCGGCGCTGTTATAAAAAAAAAACTAAGCAACCAAGTATTTTTTAAATTTTCAGGTTGATACATTTTTCAAAATGGCCCCACTGAAAGACGAAGTCAAGAAAGCTGAGCTGCGTTTATGCAGTTTTCTGTCGGAACACAACATCCCATTTAGAGCTATGGACCATCTTAGTGATGTTCTAGTGAAGTGTTTTACCGATTCCGATATTATGAAAGAATTTTCCTGCAAGAGAACCAAAGCAGCCGCTATAACTTATACGAGTAATGTTTTAGGACCCAATTTGGAAAAAGATATGATTGAAGACATTCTTGGTACTGCATCTCCTTCAGGTAAACCAGTATATTAAATTATAATCGATGAGAGTACAGATGTTGCAACAGTCAAAGTATTGGCAACAGTAATTAAATACTTCTCTGAAACAAAATGTACTGTACAAACCAAATTCCTTGATTTAGTTGATTTAAGTGGTGAGACCGCAGGTCATTTATTTAATTCGTTGTCATCAAAATTATCCGAATTAGGTTTAGAAATAAAAGACGTAATAGGATTCGCTGCTGATACTACGAATGTAATGTTTGGTCAACATTCTGGCATTGCTGCAAAAATTAAAGAAGTAAACCCAAAGTGCTTTTTCTTAGAATGTGTTTGTCACTCTGCAGCATTAAGTGTTAGCCACGCCTGTAAAATACTGCCTAGAAATTTAGAACAAATAGTAAAAGAAGTATATGGATATTTTTCTCAAAGCAGCAAGCGTCAAAGAGAATTTGCTGAGTTCCAAAATTTCACAGACACTGAAAATCACAGAATTTTGCGTCATTACGACATAAGGTGGCTTTCACTTCATGCCTGTATTAGTAGAACAATTGAGCAGTGGAGGGCATTGCAATTGTTCTTTCAAGACCAATACTTGAGTGATCGCAATATGTCATCAGAATTTTTATTTAATTCTTTTACCACTGATATAAACAAATTGTACTTTTACTTTTTGGACTACATTTTGCCGATTGTAAACAAATTTAACATAATTTTTCAAGGCATCCGTGCATTGATAGACTGTATGATGATGCATCTAGTATGTACTTGTCGATTTTGGGTTGCTCCATGAAAGCTAATTACATCAAACGTACGGGCAATGTATTTACGTTAGACCCAAAGTCTAATGTAAATTATTTGCCATTGAAAGATATGTACTTAGGTATTCCAAGTAGGCCAAGAATTAATCAAACACAGGGAAAATGTAAAGATGAAAGAACAGATTGCTGAGTTTTTCAGAAGGTTCCAATCATTTTTAATTGAGTTGAGCACGCAATTGAAATCACGTTTGCCTTTTGAAAATCCAGTTTTTCGAGAACTGAAATTTCTTGACCCACACACTGCCGTGCATAAAGAATTTCGCAATTTACGAAATGTGATAGAAACTTTCCCATGCGAAGTACAGCCAGAACAAATGCAGTTAATTGACGAAGAATATAGAACCCTAAAGTTTGATCGCGAAGTAAGTGATTTGTTACAATCTTCCAGCACTGGCTCACCCATCTCGTGTGAACAATTTTGGGTGGAAGTTGGGAAAATTTGTAACAGTTATGAGATGGCATGTTAAAATACCTACAAAAATATAACTAGTTTTAGTAAATCTCTTCTATGTATACCGGTGTCGAATGCTGCATGCGAGCGCATATTTTCACAGATAAATTTAATAAAAACGGACCAAAGAAACAGATTTATAAACAAAAATGTGTCAGCTATTTTAAAAACAAAGCAAGGTGTTAAGGATGAAGGAGGTTGTGTAAATTTTAATCCTTCGAAAAGGATGTTAAAATATAACTCTAACATTTATTGTGAGTATGAATAAATAAAACGTGTTAAGAAAATCAGTATTTTTATTGGTATATCTGTCCTATGTAAGTCGGTATATTTCAGTATCTTTTTGTGGTGCCTCGGTATTTTCGTAAAATTAAATCTGGTCACGCTGCTCATGACTCTTCCGATACGGCCACCCTGCTGGACACACGTCCCCCCGTCAGGGTATATATGTTCTGTGCAGGTCCCTGTGTGTTAATCTGTAAAGAAACAAACTCGCAAAGTATCATGTAGCTCGGTCACTCCTGATCCAAATATGGTGAAGCCAAAACATTACCCTCCTTCTGGGGCAGTCGGGTAAAAACAAGGATCATAAAATTTTGGTATTGCAGGCGGGGACAAACCAATAACGTGAAATATGGTGTACCTAACTTTTGTGTGTTTTGCGATACCAAAATTCTATAGATTATAATCCTTGTTTTTCTCTTTTCAGTTATGTGTTATTGCAGACGGGTTTTTGTTTTTTAAACGTAGCGTTATCATCGATGCGAGGCAATGAAGTGAACGCGGCGTCGTCGCCATCCTGGTAGGCGGACGCCGTTTTCGGCGTGTTTGGTCGCGAAGGGACGGGTACTCGTAATGCGTCGTTTGCATCTTCCCTCCGAGTCAAACTAGCCGCTTTACTCCGTGTCACTGGCATTTTAGTTCGTCACTACAAACCTGTTACAACTACGTACTATTTATTGTCACACGTAAATAAAAAACGTTGGAGCGCCATAAATGAGTGAGGTTATCTCAGGGAAAGCACCTTTGTGGGTCCAGGGGCGGCGGACTCTGGGACTTCCGTCGCCTCCCACATAGCAGGACCCGAGGTGGCGGCGCGTAGTGTTCCACGCGCGCCCCTATTGGACGTCGCGGGGGGAGTTTTACACCTCATTCCCCCCGCGAGCTTGAGGTGGCCCGCAATGGCGGGCCGGCACTAGTCGGGGATCGCGGAAGTCGCACTTGATCCTATGATCGCCGGTACAAGTGTGTGAGGGGAACACGGGGGTGGTTTTTGATCAGTAAGAGTCTGACAGACCCCTCCGCCTGCCCCAGGGCGGAGGACATCCATGAGGATTTTCCAACCCGGAACAAAAAAACAAAAAAAAAAGGGAAATCACCTTTTCAGTAATAAAGTATATTTGGGTGTAAACACTAGCTAAAAGTTTAAAGTTTAACACATACAAAACATTGGGAACGTAAGTTCGCGTAACAAAGACGGCCATTGGCGGCACGAGTTAGGCACGTAGCAATGCGCGGTACTAAGTAAAATAATGTAATACGCGTCTACGCAGTGTAACGTGTAGGCATTTAGGCAACGGATTGCTGGGGCGCATCGCGAGCGCCTTCCTCGCAACGGCCAGGCGAGAGAAAGAGACAGATAGCTTATTCTATATATCGTGACCCCACGCGACCGCATGACGCTCGCACTGGACGAAGTTGTTTGTGGCTTGCTACACTACTTTAATATTGATTAATATTACACATTTTTACAATCGAGATCACGTAGTTTCACACTGCAATGCCGTGTGTCATTACTACAAAACACGTCACTACCAGTCAGTACTGCCCAAATGAATTAGGTAAAGAATTAAGCATTAAGGCTCCTTCAAACAGGCGCGACACAAAGACACCGCGTGTAGCACTACAAGCGGTGCCTTTGTGTCGCAACGCGTGTCGCGCTTGTTTGTAAGAGTCTTTATGCTTATCGGCATAGCTATTCACAACCATTCGATACACTTCGTACCAAATTAAACATCAATCAATGTTTTCGAAGAAGTCTTAAACGCTGTTCACAAATACACACATTTACACAAAACGGCTAATTATTTTCCGGCGACTAAGAACTTAAAGGACGACAAACTACTTGCTATTAAAAAATAACTTGGCAGCGATTAAATATTATGCATGTATTTAACGCGGCGACAAATTAACCTGAATTTGGGATTAAAAAATAATTAAAGGCGGTAGCAAATAAAGTAGGTTGGCAGCTACAGCGAAGGATTATTGAATCATTTGGGTTAGGTTAGATTAGAACAGTGACCATTAACTCGCGAAGGCGAGTGAGCGAAGCGAGCGTGTGGCGGTGGCGGCAGCGACCGCCGAGCGCCAGATCCCCTCTATTGTTGGTGACCCTCAGTCAAGGCTCGGAACCGGTTTAAAAAATACCGGTTAATACCGTTTTAAATAAAACAAAGTAAAAAATAATTAAAGGCGGTAGCAAATAAAGTAGGTTGGCAGCTACAGCGAAGGATTATTGAATCATTTGGGTTAGGTTAGATTAGAACAGTGACCATTAACTCGCGAAGGCGAGTGAGCGAAGCGAGCGTGTGGCGGTGGCGGCAGCGACCGCCGAGCGCCAGATCCCCTCTATTGTTGGTGACCCTCAGTCAAGGCTCGGAACCGGTTTAAAAAATACCGGTTAATACCGTTTTATTTAGGTTTTCCTCCGAACTTTTCTTAAGAACGTGAACGTTTTAAGAACTTTATCTTAACCTAAATTAACCGGTTTATTCGACGAGCGGCGTGTTGATAAACGCATTGCAACTTGTGAAAATACGCGCGGCCGCGCGATCGGTAAACATACACTATTTCTTTTCATTCGATTAGTGAGTCCGACGTCTGATTCGGTCTGATCAGGCGCAGTGCAATTTATTTACCATTAATTATATTATTTGTGTTTAACATGGCTACAAAGCGAAAGAATTTAATCTATACATACTTTGACTACAATGAAACAAAATTTCTACTAAAAAAAATAAACTAAAAGATATGAAAACAATAAATCATTAATCAGTGTATGAGACTATTCATAAAATAATGACAATATAATAACATTAATATTGGGCGACCAGTAAGTAGGAGATAAATTTATTATTCGGCAGAACAAATTGTGACCTTTTTGTCCATTGTGTAAAATCTAGAAGATTTCTCGGTATAAACATTCAGTATATTGCAAATGGTAAAATTTTGCTCAGAAACCTTACTGTCCATGAATTACATGAGAGAATCACTGGTGATTTTCTGAAAGAAACAGTGATGATTGTCCTAAGTCGCTTCGGAATTGAGCTTAAAAAATTATATTCCGTAACCTCTGATAACGGAGCTAATATGATTCGAATGTCAAAGCAGTTGGATGAAGAGATGCAAGAGAATACATCTGAGGTACAAGACTACTTTGACGACGAATATTCTGAGCATGAGACCGGATATGAGATGATGTTCGCCGAAGCAGGTAACTTAAATTTCAATATTGATAATCAAGGCCAAAACAAATTGACTACAATACGTTGTGCAGTGCATACGTTGCTGCTCGCTATAAGAGATGCTTGTAGCGTGCTTCGTGATCTGTTAGAACAATGTCGCCAGATAGTTTGTGTACTACTCCGCTCACCAAATAATGCTCTTCAGTTAAGAGTTCAGGGCTTACCACAAGCGATCATCGATTGTCCTACGAGATGGGATTCTACAGCAGACATGGTAAAGCGCATATTATTAATCAAGGATTTCTTGGGTGGACGGATAAAACCTGTGTTTCAGATATTTGCTGTAGATGATACATGGCAGAAACTTAATGAAACTCTTGATGTTTTAAAACCATGCCGTGTACTGTCGAAAACATTACAACATGAAGTCATTTGTATGAGGGAAAGAGAGAAAGCCCTTCTTGAAAATGAATGTTTTGTGGGTGCAATTTATCTAGATCCGAGAGTAAATTCGATGTTATCAAATCAACAGCTGTCAATCAATCAGCAATCAGCTTGTGCCCATTTAGTGCAAACTTATGAAATATATTTAAAGTGACTTCCAACGATAATAATGTAAGAGAAATAGAAGATGAAACTTCAGCTGCCCCATACCATCAACTTCATCCTCCATGCTAGATGATTTCTTGCAAACGCAGTTCAGGCAACGGTACCAAAATTTACCTCATTTAAATATTTGTGATAATTTACAAATAAGTTTGGTTGCTTTTCTTAATGAACCGTTGCTTCCTTCTAATACTAACATTTGAAATTATTGGGAATCAAAGAAAGTGAATGATCCACAATAAAACTTAATTTTAAAAATTGTTTTGGCTACACCTGCGACACAAGTTAGTGTTGCATGCTGTTCCCATCTTTGAAATTCATAATGACTAATATAAGAATGTCGTTAAAGGATACAACCATTGAAGACATTTTAATTGTTAAAAATAACAACTTGTATCACAAATAATTTTGTCAAATTATTTTAGCAGGTACATAATATGTGGTAGATTGGTTGGTTTTTTATTCATTTTTAGAGATGTTTTTTTCATAAACGACTTTGAACGAATATGTCAACAAAATAATTACATTTTCATGTTGCCCCAGACAATGTTCTTTTTTACTACTTAGGAATGATTATATAAGTATCAATTAAATAAAAAATACCATTTCAGATTCAATTCTTCGCCCTTTATCAACGTTTTCACATGTCTAGCGTAAACTTAATGCATTTGTTTTTTTTTTTCATTAAGTAGTAAATTATTATCGTTGAACCAGTGAACTACTTTTGAGATCGCACTATTTACATCGTCAGTAACCAGTTGCTGACGTTTAAGTTTAAACAAAAGTGAAGTGTCATCCGCAAACAACACTATATCCTTTATGAGTTACGGCAAATCATTAATATAAATGAGAAACAAGAAAGGACCAAGAATTGAGCCCTGTGGGACTCCCATTGTTACTCTACGTATACATTATTACGATCCGGGAGATCTTTTCCCATTAACGTCAACGCTCTGAATCCTATTACTCAAGTATGAAGTAAGAAGAGCGGTGTTCCGGATCCCGTAGTGGCAGAGTTTCCTGATTAACGTTTCATGGAGAACACAATCGAATGCCTTCGACAAATCACAAAAGATGCCCAAGGCATCGCGTTTATCTTTCCATGCATTATAATAACCTAACAACCTTCAACACCGGCGGACAATAATTTATGTTTATTAAAAAATCTTTGTAATTGGTCTAAAATTATTTTTTCAAAAATTTTAGTAATGGTAGGTAGTACTGAAATAGGTCTATAATTGGTGGGGTTTGATTATAGTTGCAAAACTTCTGAAATATTCTGAATAATTCCGGAATACTTCTGGGAAAGTTTCTTTATATCAGAATTATTCAAAATGAATTTTATTGAAATTTTTATTTTTTTTGCTGAAATATCGTATTTTGCATCGATACTAGCATACAGATGCCTCATCCCATACAAAGAAATGTCCCGACGTAAAGAGCAGATTTCATCTGGCAATTCTAGCTATTTTTGTACATCAATCGCGTTCGTTCCCAATAGATGGTGTTAGTAGCGACTTTGCAAGAAGGGTTACATTATACTTTTATTCCGAATAGATGACGTTAAAAGCACACTGTACTTTTGTGCTGCTGCTACGTACTCCTTACTCCTATTATCAGTGATACAAAACAAAATTTAAAAAATCGAGATCTAACCTTTGAAATTTAATACAGCGCCATCTACTGGTATAAATATTAATTGTGCATTCCAATCATCTTTGAAATTTGTACTAAGAGCTTATTGTTACATAATTTGGTGTGATTATGATTATTATTTGTTGATTATGTATGAATAAACCTTATAAAAGTCAACAAAAACTTTGAAATTACACTTCAATCATAGATCAATAAATGTCGTGCCATCTAGTGACATTTATTTGAAATTCTTTGTTAGCGGTGATGCAGGCGATGGCGGTGCGGGGTGCGGTAAGAGGGGAGATGCTCCCCGGAAGTTTTCGCCCGCGGCGAAAGATTCATACCCCGCAATCGAATGTTTCCGCGGAATATTTCGACCGAATTATTCAGGAATAAACGTGTTTATTTTGTTGTGTGGTGGGTGAATTTATTTTTCAGTGGCACATAAGTAAGTAAAATATAAATGTTTATTTTATTATAAATATGATTGATTAAGTATAATATAATATATTATGTTGATATTTTTATAGGTAAATATGTTATCCTGCGATTAACAGGATTTTTATTTCTTTGTGCTATTTTTGCAAATGTTCTTTTTCTAAATGTTGGGTACTTAGTTTTGGAATAAAAAAACACCGAGCATATTTGATTTGTTTTTTGAAAAAGGGATACCTATGTTTTTGATTAGTTTGTATATAGCTCTTCTGTTCGCATCCCGAGTATTCGCGAGTCACATAGATATGTATTAATCATTACCAACTTATCTACATATCGCGTATAAAAGTCAATAAAAACAAATAAAGGCAAACCTTGCAAGCAAACACGTTTTGATGCGGTTTTCAGAAAAGTACCTATTTGCTATACTTAGGAGTAGGTTTTGATATATATTAACTGACTTCAATAAAAAGGAGGTTATGAGTTTGAACCGTATGTAGGTGTGTATGTTTGTCCGCGATTATCTCGCGTTAAACCGCTTTTGATGCAGTTTTTAGAACAATATTACTAGGGTGCGTCTAATGAAAGCGCGACATGGAGTTTTTTTTTAAATTTAATTGGCAACATTATTCAGCCGCAATTGTAGGAAACAAAAAAAATTTAAGTGTCAAGAAATAATTCTCCTACTAGTTAGTAATACCACATACAAAATTTTTGTTTTTAACCTCTTTTTCTCAGGTCGCGCTTTCATATGACGGACTATAGTCACTATATGTATACCGTCAACTTCCCTGTCTTTGCCCGGATTTTGATATTTTTGGCCTTTAACGTAAAATAAAATTTAAAATATGCTCGATTTCCATGTTTTGTGCACATTTAATCGTATTAAAAACCCAAGAATTCTGTAATTTGAATTTATTTTAGTCAATGTCCGTATGTAAATAAAGTTTTTTGAGGTATTTTAGAAATTAGGCAAAGTAATGTTTCATGTCTCTGACATTGCCTAGTGCATTTACCCCAAAATAAACAATTCTATTTTTATGCTGGCACAGTCTAAAACGTAGTTTAATTTCTAGAAAATACAATCCAATTTTGAATGACAAATTTTGGGAGTATTTTAGTAGGTAAAATTACTTAGGCAATGTCTGGACACCATTTTATACAATCTCCATACATTGACGAAGAATGGGTAGGGTTGTGTCATAAGAAAATGAAACATTTTTTATTTTATTTTATTGATAAAGTATTTCGAGAAGTATTATTAGGAACAATCAGTACAGGACCTATTTACGAAACTAAAGTCTTTTAGTAGGTAGCTACCTACATTAACAATTAAAATAATCTTTTGACATTATAACATAAGATAGTAACTTTAGCTTCCATTTAGCAATAATTCAACATCACAACTAAATTATAAACTATCAAGATAAAACGAGCAGCAACTAATGACTTTTGCTTATTGCACATATTAAACTAAACAATAAATCACAGGATTACTTAGGTTTATAGACACAATTATTACAACTATATTGCCGAATTATCAAAGCAACCTCCAATATTTTTCAAATGTTTTTGTTTGACCGTATTTAAAATCGTGCGGCGAGGTATACCGAATTGTTTTTCGGCATCGTATGACGAAATATTTTTGTTTTGAACGAGACCTACGGCGATGTTTAATATGCTCTCATCAGTCTTTATATCTTCTCCGTGACTTGTCCATTTTGATCGTCCTTCAAATAAAAAGAACACCAGAATAAGTACTTAGATATCTAGAATTTTTTTTTTCAAGTCTCCTATAAAAACATTTCTTTTTCACCATAAAAAAAAATAATTGAATTGATATTTATTATTTAATTAAAAACAGTACACCTTCAAACAACTTAAAATTATTATGAAAAACTGAGTTATCGCGTAACATACACAGAGAAATAAATCTTCCTTTTTTGATGTTGGTAAAAACAAAGGTGTCAACCCTAGCCTAGGCAAAGTCACGATCACTCGTTGAAAAAAATTGCCTGTCTTTGCATATTCCAACATTTATCGCTAAATACCGCTTTTTTTTCAACAATAACAATGACAAACGATAAAGCTATCAACGTTTTATAGAATAAGTTAATAACAAGTTAGAAATATACATATTTTAATGACTTACTTGAAAAGTTTTTCCGAAACTAACATTAACGGTCTCGTTGCACTCTGCTTTGACACACAACTGTCAAAAATTATGCATGTTACCAACATAACATCACCAATTTAGTGTTGCCAAATAATAATTCTAAAAACTGACAAATGTTTCGATTCCCAAAATAAAAAGTTGAAAAAGATATTACTATTTATTCATTTTAGGCAAACACAGGACGCGAGGCAAAATCAGGGCAGTTGACGGTACGTGACATAAACAAATGTTGAGATAAAAATATTTAAGTAAAAAGATAGAACCAACTTCAATGAAGCCGGAGCACCTCAAACCAACCTCTTCAATAAAATCTTAGAACATAGAACCAACTTCATTATAGACGGAACTTTATTGAAATCCGTTCTGTTTTTATTACTGTTAACCCATTAAAGTATGTTGTACTCAATTGAGTACAGCCTTATCCCGAAGTGTAAATTACAGATCTTGTAAATTTTAAGTGATACACCTTATTATTTTACTTCGTTACGCTGTACTCAATCGAGTACAGTGACTTTTAATAGGTTAATACAATTTTCCCGGTTTTTTTTTGACAATTGAAATATTCCCAAAGTTTCAGAATATTTCGGAATACTTCCGAAGTATTCGACGGGAATGATTCGGAATTTTTCCCGCCAGCATCTATAGGTCTGATGTACTACCTGATTTAAACAAAGGTATTATTTTACTATTTTTCATAAGGTCAGGAAACTCTCCACAGTCAATGCAATTATTAAAGATAAGAGCTAAAGTAGGTGCTACAATGTCATTAATAGACTTAGCAACTTCTACAGAATCTCCAAGTTGAACCACTGGAAAAAATGTCTCATTAGTTCAACGATTGAACTAACCAGTTGAACTAGTGTATACTTTTACATTTTTTTAATTAAGCTACCTACCTACCTAAATGTACCTATATAATGTAAACGAGGAGACTAATTGAATTTTTCTTTTACCAATATTTGAATGTTTCAAATTAACCGTTAGAGAAAAATGTACTCATACAATACCTGTACAATATTATCATCCATCGAAGTAGGTAGTTCAGCATACAAAATTGTGTCCACGCATTAAGCAGATTAATAGATTCCTGAATTTAAAATAAAACTTCGCTCTTATTTTCCTTTATATTTTTTTATTGGAAACATTTCAGTACAAATGATCACATCAACATTTCGCATGTTCGTCCAGGCACATTATACAAATTACTAGGAGCCAGTGCCGTGCCGGTGTGGGCTTCACACCGGCACGGCAGTGGCTCTTACATGGCTTAGCAAAATTATGTTTATGACGCGTCTTTCCACTTACCGGCGGCGAGGGCTTATAATCGTCATCATTTTGCCTTAATCTTTGCCTTGCAGGAGCCCTTTACTTGCAGTCTCATGATTTACTAGGTTTTATTCGTAACTGAAAACAAAGAGCTTTCGCGGTTTTTCTATATAATATTCTTCATTAAAACAGAACGCATCTTGCTCGAACGTATCCATACCAATTGAATGTAATGTAATGTTGGTAGAACGTCGTCATTTCCGTTGTACACATTGAAAACTTTTAAATCTTCAATGTTTGTATTTATGTAAATTATATCGTAAGGCTACACTAATATGACGGTATTATTATTTCAATATTTATATTATTTTGTCCGAGACCATGTTGTATAAATAACTACTTCAGTTCTCTTAAAATAACCTCAATTGTTTAATAAAGCAGCCAAAGCAGGTCGGACTTAGCATTAGTTAATAGCAAGTAACTGTCATTTTGTACTTTGTACGTGTGAGCTAGTCAGTTGTATGTGTGCAAAAGAACACGCTTGTCGTGTTGCGGTACGTGTGCTTTCTACGAAATTGACTTTCATCGCCTCGTAAGTTTGTGAATTTCATTTATTATGGTGTATTTAGTGCATATATTTCCGAATAAAGTCGTGTACGTGCGAAAGTCTTATTGATCCAGCAGGAAACTACCCGAGATCAACTAAGATCATTCGATTGGATCGTGTCGATGCGTCACCTTTGTGAGCCATTTTATTCAACTTCCACATTATGGTAGCTGTAGAATGAGTTACATCTCGCACGTTCTATCGTGACCTCACGCGAGGTCAGGAGTAATGTCAAAATGCAAGCGGTAATTGGTTGACGAGGTAAAGTGCATTCTAACCTAGCGGCTATGAATTGGCTGCGTTAGCGAGCCGCGACCGTCAGCGTCCCCATGTTACCTGCGTACGTGCCAGATCCTCGCGGGTCCTCACATGCACATACCGTTAGCGGTAGACAACGACAACTCCTGAATCAATTTAATCTACGATGTCAAACCAAAAAATTGTAATTGTATGCATACTTATCAAATTGCATTAATACTTATCACACTTGTTATGTTTTCATGAACCTTTTGTTTGATGATTACTTAACGATTTATCACATTTGGTACATAACAGTATTCTTTTAGAAGAAAATTGAAGTTAAATTAGGTAAAGCAATACATGCAGGTACCTAAATAACTCATTCTTAGTTTGCACCTGTCTTAATATACAGAAAAAATACTATAATTTGTTTTTTATATCATTGCTATGTATGATGAATTTGTTAAATTTCTATGATGAATTTGTTAAATTCATCATATTAGGGTGCATACATTTGACCTTGATAGTTTATTTTGGTTTTAAGTGTATTTGTATACCTACATGGAAATCATCCTTAAATTATATTGATGTGGAATTTCCACCTGTGGTCTGAACAAGTTTGCTGGCTCTCATAGAGATACTGGCTGCAAAATTATTATTAAGTTTAGATATTTTTTAATTTAAGCTTAATGATAATATTAGCCCCAGGTATTGGGAACAGGATCGACATTACCAGGTCATGGCAGAGACTGAGCGTCTATTGTTATGATTGGCTAGATACATTTCTATTTTTCATTAGTTGGGCACTAGATGTGGTGGTTTGGAATCTATATTCTAGCTAGAACTACATAGATATCCAAAATGATTGTGTATTAGGGGCATGGCTTAAGCAATAAATTAATAACCAGTGTAAACACATGATTTGTGGTAAATAACTTTGTACTTGCTTGCAGCCCATATTGTTTTCTTCAGGTAGTTGTTGGTTGCTTCAAACTATACTGTGGGGTACAGCTTCATTCAAACTTTCTCAACCCTGCTGCCATTTGAATTTGTTACTGTGCAGCGACTCAACTCATGTTCCGAGCCACTGTAAAGTTTTAATTAGGGCTATACCCTCACTTGTAATAATAATCAACTCAACAGTTTTGTAACATGCCTCCTTCACAAGTTCCTACTGCATCTGTTGGTAAGCCGAGTATATCAGAACCCTTGATTCAGAAGACTTCTCCTTTCATCCACTTCAAAGCACTGACCATACACTGGTCAGGACCAAATTTTTGACATGTTGCACAACAGAAATCACAACGGAAATGTATCACACTGGAAAATAAATGCAGCGCAATATAATTATTAGGGGGTGTGTGTAAATCATCGGAATATTTTAGCCAAGTGTAATTAATTTGTTTACACCTGCCTGTAATATTCACACACCCTAATAACTATATTGCTGATCTCTTTGAGTCTTCGAGTCTGATGGTTTGAAATGTGCGTGACAAGAGGTACAGTCAAGTATAAAATACAAATACGGTTATTTAAATTTAAATAAAAAGAACAACTCGGTGACAAGTAATAACTATTGTAAATTAGTTTAGATTGTTTTGTTTCTATGGTTATGGTAACCTGCTGTGTTTGATAATATATGGATTCTTAAAAAAACAACTTCATGTAAATATATGTTTATTGAACATAATTTATTATGTATCGCTACTAGATAAATCTAATGTTGAATTTTCGGATTCGCTGCTCTCACTAAGGTTAATTATGAATTCTGATTCCATGTCAATATGTCGATAGTATTCTTCTTCTTTATTTTTTACATGTCGACATGTATCACACCACACCACACCTCTTCATTAATTTGACTTAAACATAGATTAATTGTTTTCATTATTCCCGTCACTTCCAGTTCGACATTACGCAAAGCAATATAATTTTTTAAAATTCCCCATACATTTTCTATGGGGTTTAGTTTAAGATGATATGGTGGCAGCCGAAGAACTTTTATGGCATATGGCTGATTATTGCTTAATTCATTTTAATCAAAATTAAATCATACAGATAATTAAAAAAAAAAATAGAAATGCAGAGATGGTTGATCTCTTTTAGAATGCCTAAAGTATATGATCCACTGCAGTAAACAAAATCAGAAAAATATATGTTATTCTTCAGGATATATGCTAGGTAGATAGTGTGTTGAAACCATAATACAACTAATTTGATACGATAGAAAAAAATCACGAAGATAACTCTAAAAAATTCTTTTAACGATTAAAAACCATACTAATATACATGAAATCACTCTGATTTTTTTGTCAGTTTATTCTACAAGCAACATTTAGCATAATAGTGTTTTATTTTTTTTTATACAATCTATAGCTTTTTTGTAAATCGATAATTGCTTCATATTTTGCACTAAATTACCAGCGTTGTCATCGCGCTTCTCTTTCTTTTCTATGCAGTCCGACAGTGACCGCGCTTTAGGTGTTGCCGGCCTCTCAACAGTGGTCCATCTTTATTACCCATCCTTTGTTGCTTATGATGTTTTAAATTTTTCAGGTAAGAAAATCGTAGCTTTCGAATGTCATGCCGCTCTATAATTAATCTAAATGGTAATTTTGAATAGTTGAACTTATAACATTAATATTAAAGTTGTCTAATTACAACTTTCACGTTTTTTGCGGTCTTTATACGGAGTTTTAAATTTAGAGTCAGTTTATTTTCCAGTCGTTTTTGTTCTCTCTGCCACTGCCATTGCTGCTCTTTTACGTACGATGTTTAAATATTCACTAAATCGGACGTGTACCACAAACCGAATCACTTACTAGTTGCAATATATCCATGCCCTGCTCCGTACCATGGTCTGAACTAGGGCCGGACGCGAGAGATCTCTGCCGCCTATCGCCTCCACGAGGACACGGCGGTGCTCCGCCCAAGCCGGGCAGACCTCCACCGTGTCCTCCGGGCGATCCACACAGTGGTGACACCCGGGCGTTTCCTCCCGCCTTATCCGACACAGGAACCTCCCGAAGCTGGCGTGTCCGGTATGGACCTGCGTCAGGCGGAAGGTGAGGACGCCGTGGCGCCCCTAGCCACTTCTCAGAGAGGGGACTTATCGCCGCAATTGTGGCGTGCCCAGCACTGGGTTGTGACAATCGCACTCTCCATGTCGCCGTGACATCCCGCCGGAACACTGTGATACTTTTTTTTTTTCGGGAAGTCATCAAATAACTTCTCCCGCTCTGGGCGGAGCGGGAGGGTGTGTCAGACTCTTACTGACTAAAACCCACCCGTATTCCTTCTGTTGCCCATGTTGCCAGGGGCCTCGGTAACCCTTTTGGACTGCCACGCGACCCCGGCAGGCATCGGCCCTAGTGGACCCCTACACTTGTGCCGACGACATCTCTTTGAGGCGCGCGTGGAATAGAACGCAATTTTACCTAGAACTTTAATTAAACTTAAAAGGCCAAATACATGATATTTTTGTTTACTTTTTAGAGATTTTTGGTTGTGTTGGGGGTTTTCTAAAATGTTTAATTAAATTTTTGTGCGGATGTTATGTAGGTACACACGGCTACATATCAAGCTCGTATAGCTTGATATGTTGCCGTATATGCTGATCTCGCATTGTATAGGATTTCCGTACAATGAGAGGTCAGCTTATACTGGAAATCTATAGCTTGTTATGTAGCCTGTTCAACGTTAGTTTACCTACTGCGTAAAAATGTTTTTGTTTTACGATGTACCTACCTAATGAAAAAAAAAAGTAAATAATTACGTAAGTAGGTAGGGATATAAATTACAACTATTTCGGAAAATCTACCGTATTTTTAGAAGAATTCGATCATCCGCTAGATTTCAGAGTTGGCAACACTGCGCGTGGCAGTGCCACACCGCCCCGAGACTCGCAGGGTCGCAGCGGTTCATTCTAACTACTCTATGCGTGACCGGACATGTAACTGCCTGAATATTTTCTTCTCTCGTTCTAAAGATAAACCATCTTTAGAACCAGGTTTAAACCAAGGTGTCATATTTTTTTGTTATATGGCTGTATAAGTTTTGTGAGTATCATAGTGTGTCATTAAATGAACGAACATGCTGCCAAACCCTACCATCAAACTTTTTATATCTACTGAAACAGTTGACCGAATTCTTCGTAGACGCGAATTGAAGGGAAGAGGTATGTCCTTACAAGAAAACGAAGGTTATACAACAAACTCAGCACAGATTTTCAGACACGGCACGCGGCAAAGACTATGACCAACACATCAACAACGTCTGTGCTGATCTCGAACAGAATTCTGCGACACATGAGACGTAGAGATATTTTCCGCAACGTCAAAATTTCGTAATACGAGAACCTGCACGATCGCAGATGAAGCTGGTTATATACTCACTGAAAAAGATCAGGTTCTGGAACGCTGGAAACAGTACTGTACAACACTTTATGACACCGGTCAACAATCACAAGCGGCGTGCAGACAGATTTATCACTGCAAAAACCCGAAATTCTGCAGTCGGAGATCGAACTTGCCCTTGGATGTCTCAAGGATAGCAAATTTCCAGGTAAAGATGAAATTCCCACCGAGTTACTTAAAAACCTAGATTCTGTAGGTGTGAAAAGAAAACCAAGCTTATGGTTTTTCTTAAATCTATGTCAAGTTCACCCATGATCCTGCCGGGGTCGCGGGAAGTTACTAATGGGTCACCGAGGCCCCCGCAACACAGGCAACGGAAGGAATACGGGTGGGTTTTAGTCAGTAAGAGTCTGACACACCCTCCCGCTCCGCCCAGAGCGGGAGGGTGTGAAGTGCTGCGTGTTGTTTTAGTACAGTGCTCATTATAAATAACTGTCAAACTGTTAGTACTTCACAAGATTTATACACGAGGTTAGGAGGGAAAGGAAAGGGCGGCAAGTAGCTACCTTGAGGCTATTCTCAATCTGGCTACTTGCCGCCCTTTCCTTCCCTTTTGAGCTCATTCAATGGGCAATAATAACAAAGTTTTACTCGTCCCACCCCATGAAGTAATACAATAAGTAATAAAAAAGTAGTAGATAGTAGTAGTATATGGATAGCCATGGCTAAAGATGCTACGACAGTCCTCCATAACATCTGGAAAAATCGTGGTATAAGTTATAAAACCAAAGCCGGATTGGTAAGAGCACTAGTTTTTCCGATTTTTCTCTATGGAGTTGACACGTGGACAATCCGAGCAAAAGAAATACAGAAGATAAACGTATGCGAAATGTGGTGCTGGAGGCGGATGCTCCGAATACCACGGACAGCCAAACGCACAAATGTCTCTGTCCTTTCCCAACTCGACATCAAGACCCGATTGTCTACACTGTGTCTACAACGTATTTTGACCTATTTCGGCCACATAATGCGAAGTGAAGGTAGCAGCCTTGATAAGCTGGTCATTGTTGGCAATACCGAAGGAAAGAGAGCACGAAGCCGGTCGTCAACACGATGGTCCGACGAATTAAAAGAAGCTACGTCCTCAAGCACATTTCAGCAGGTGCTGATGGCAACTTAGGTCCGGAGTCGATGCAGGCAGATTGCCCGCTTAAAGGGGTACAGTGACCACGATCCTCAGTAATGAGGAACCGATTGAAGAAGTCTTAGTCTTATGCACTAAGGAAAAACAATTTTTGTTATGATTTTCAGCCGGTATAAAATATCTTTTCAAACTAACGCCACCGCCCGTACCGTTATGTTATATGCACGAAAGAAGAATCGAAAGTTTTTGACTTTGTCGATAAGTGAGAAACGGGCCTGAGAAACGTAATATTTTCATGAAATAGTCGTATTGTACGTATGTTTTATCATACGTTAGCTTTAGTGATTGGTTAAATTGCCTAAAATAACCGCCGCCAAATCAAATTGCTACTGCTGCGTTAAATTGAACAAGCTTATTTCAGAAACGAAAAGAAAGTCGTGGTCAAATAACTATAAAATCTTATGAAACAAGTGTAATATTTAAATAAAACATTTGTTGCACCAATCAATAGTTTCCAATGAGGCAAAATGACGTTATTGGGCAGACAGGAAGGGTTAGTAGGTCAGGCAGGCGACATCGGGTCAGGCCAGGGCCTTCGCGTGGTAGTTTTTGTGCTGCGCCGCGGTGCGCGGGCGCGGGGCCGCTCCGCGAATCTGGGTCAATGGTAGCGGAGTGGTACACAGGCGCCGGGCGGGTACTACTGCTAGGGACGCGGGCTCACGGCGCTCCATCGAGCCGCCGCGGCCGCCGATGCTAAACTGGGTCGCGCCTCCCGTCCGCTCTCCTTGCGCCCTCTACTCCTACTCTATTGCGCTTTTACAGCTATATCATACCTGCAGCTTACGTGAACCGACGTACGAATCAAGTATTATTTGAGTTTGAATCGTAGCTGGACGAATTCACGTTGTCGCGTTAAAGTTAGCGCGAGACACAAAGGGGTTGCACTTGTAATAAGTCGTGAACAGCGCATCATCATCATGCCCTTGTCCATGTCACTTTGGGTCGGTGTAGCATTCACAATTTTACAGTGTAACATTCAACGCTATCATTCCCTCCTTTTTCGTTTTTTTTTCTCAAACAAGCAAACGACCCATCTATCTTTTCTTTCACCTTCCCTCCCTCTCCATCCATCAAAAAATTATATTAATAAAGTCACATTCACATTCGTTAAATCCGTCCACATCACATGCCCATACCAAGACAAGCTATTCCCTTTCAACTTTTTAACTCATTTCTAACTATTCATTCTTGTCAGTCCACAAGATTCTCATATCTCATCTCTGCTATATGCAATTTTGCCTTCTTCACGGCCCAGCATTCCTCATTCGGTATAAATCGACCAACGAGACAGCTCAGATTGACGATTTGAAGTCTGCAACTCTGCACCCCGATTGCGTAAAGTCTCCTACATACTGGCGCGACTTGTCGCGCGACGCGTCGCGACACAAAGGCACCGCTTGTAGCGCTACACGCGGTGTCTTTGTGTCGCGTCGCGACGCGCGACAAGTCGCGCCAGTATGTAGGAGCCTTTACACACAAGCTTTTTTCACAATCCGAAAGATTTTTAAAGAAATTCGTAATCCATTGCTTCATAGGTATGAAAAATTCGTCTGCTTAACAACGTAAATAACGCAATAACTGTTGTCGATTAATCAAAATGTATTTAATCAAAATATTAATAAAAACCTAGTTAAACAACTCAACAGCCCTTTAGTTATGTTCAGAAAAATCTATAATAAATTGCCAAATGACATTAGAGAAGTAAACAAAACAAATATTTTTATTAATAAATTGAAACAATCTCTGGAATCCAAATCGTAATATTCAGTAAAGGAGTTTTTAGATCATAAGTCGATTGCAAAATAAAATAAAATAATATAATATGGAATATAGAAAATCAAATATAAATAATATGAATAAGAATATGAATACATAAATAATAACATAATTTAATAAAATACCTCTTAAGAATTTCATAATAATTACCTACATTATTCTTATGCTATACATAAATTAAAAATAACTATTATATACTACACACACAAACCTAAATACATAATCATACAACCAATTAAACACATATAATAATTTATAATAATATTGCATTTCTTGAATTGCGACTTAGCCGTCTCCCTCTCTCCTAAATGTTGCTGTGCCCGACAGGGTCCATAATGATCTTTTACTTATATATCATCTGTGTAATACATATGGAATGCAATAAAGAATTGAGAATAAACCAAATTACATGTTTGCCATTTCAACTGTAACAAGTCTGAATTAATATCATGTCCACAAAAGCCACTAATAAAGTTTGATATCAAAATTGTAGGTATATGTCAAGGAAGTAGGTATGTAAAAAAAATAAACATCGTAATTTGGGAGCAGATAATAGACATTTACATAGTTATGCCTTTTATGAGGTACATACGGCTACATATCAAGCTGTACATCTCCAGTATAAGCAGATCTCGCATTGTATAGGATTTCCGTACAATGAGAGGTCAGCTTATAGGTACTGGAAACGTATAGCTTGTTATGTAGCCGTGTGTACCAGGGAAGCCACATGTGCAGAAGGAAGAGAATGGTAGATTGTGTCATGAGGGACCAAAATAATTTATTGAGGGCGAGAGCGATTGTTTAATCCAAACCTAAGCGAAGGATTCTAGAGTAGAATCCTAAGCATAGCGAGCTATTCAAAGTACGTCGCTCGAGGTTAAATAATTTTGGTACCGTGTGGCATACTCTGCTTTTCATCCCCCTCTATGAGAAAAATAAATAAGAGTTGATTTTAGTAGTGGTGAATATTTATATTTACATAACCAAATTACAAATTTATATTAACATCAAACTAAAATTGTCTGTAGTATTTTGACAAAAAGTAATGAAAAAACGAATAAGAAGTTCCCGCGTATTCTTTTTTTATTTGGCTAACTAATGCCGCGTCGGCAGGTACGCTTTTTTTACTACCGGCCAGGACTTGATCGAACCGAATTGTGTCCAAACTGATTAATTAAATAGTGTTCCAAATTCAAAAGTCATTTCGTCACTGTTATTAAGTTAAGAAGGAATGAACAAATTTGCTCGCATTTATCGAGGAACCATTCGCCTCTTTTCGAATAGATGGGATGAAAAACATATTATACGGTGAACAAATACCTAACTGACACATTATAATTACCTTCTTTTTATTATTATAATTTATTATTATTATATTTTATTATTATTATATTTTATTGGAATGTTTTTATTGTATCGACAATTTCAATTAATTAATTATGTGTGATAATTGTTTGATAGTTTATTATAATCAGCATGTTTGTACCAAGTTAATATTTGTACGCCGATGACGGCTAGACGTAGCGTTCTTTAATAATTACAACATCTGTACCTAACCTACCTGTGTTCAACAAATAAAAATATTAGTATTTATTTGTATTTAGCTAATAGATCGTTATGAAGAGCCATGTTCTGAACAACCAGAATATAGGGGTAATAAATTGTCTTAGAATAGCCAATCAGCGTTCAAGTTTCCAATCGTCCTAACAAAACTGGGATTTTTGCAATGATCCTGCTAATGTGTAGTATGATTACGAAAATCTTAATTCTTGATTCATAATATCCGGTCCATCGCCACGCATGTGCAATGTCGTGAAATATGAAGAATGATGTATTTGTAAGAATTTTGTGTCGCATACGTTAATCATTGGATTAAATTCGATACATAAAGGTATGTCTAACGTTAGTTTAGATACTTATTCAAACACGTACATTTCTCATACTTCGGCTTTAAGATGTATATCGGAAATTACGTATTGGCGACACCTTATTTAGGATACCACTCATGTTTGATATAGTCAAACTCGGTATGTAGGTTACCTTTTATATATTTTGATACATTTATCAAACTCACTCACCGATAGATAAGGGCGACGAGGGCGAACAGGGTTGTTACTTGTTAGGTGAGAGACGAAGGGCGAAGGGCGGGGGTGCGGGCTGCAGTGTAGGTCAATGCCCTAGCCGGGACGCACGGGCTCGGGCGCCGCCGCCGGTCGCGGCCTCCAGGGGATGCCCGCGCATGTCTTGCAGGCACTGTTCATAGCCATGCTCCCCGAGAGTGCTTCATGTAATGTAGCTCCTATGTAGATATTTAGCGTTCAACCGGTAGTGATTGAACGCTTTTTAGGGTTACGTAGTTAACAAGGAACCCGTTTAGTTTCGCCATGTCCGTCTGTCTGTCCGTCCCCGCTTTAGCTCAGAAACTCTTAGTACTAGAAAGCTGTAATTTGCATGGGTATACATATTAATCACACCCTTAGGTGCCCTTGCAAGTAACGTGTGGATGATATTTTTTCTTGTACAATACAATACAACATCAAGGGATAGACCCTTGATGTGGTATTGTTGGATAGGCCGTGCAAAAATATTGCGGGTCTATGGAACACTATTTTTCGATTCAGGGATCCGTTTGCGTAATATTAAGCGTTAAAGTGCTAATTTTTGTTAGAGTCAGGTCGTCGTCCCCCGCCAGCTAAATGGTTTTTAAATCAAGCGTCCGCCCCCCGCCCCTCCTTTTCTTTTTTGGTTGGAAGTTATCATCGGGAGGGTGTGTCAGACTCTTATTGACTAAAACCCACCAGTGTTCCTTCCGTTGCCTGTGTTGCGGTGTTGCTTTCGGACTTTCCCGCGACCCAGGCAGAAATGTCCCCCTGCCAGCTAAATGGTTGTTTTTGGATATGTGAAAAAATTCATGGCAGTAGTATATATAACGAATTTAAAAGAAAAACTATCAGCTAAGTAGGCCTTCCTAGTTAACGAGTAATAGTCGACCAACTCACATTTGCAGTTAGAGAATTGACCGTGGCGTATTACATCGATGTACGGGAGAACATGTTTTTCAACTACAATGTTAAGTTTGTTTTTGTGATACATTCATCCCAACTACGGAACCCTTCGTTGTGCGTGGTCCGACACGCATTTGACCGTTTTTATTGTGAGTTGTTGCCTTAAGATTGATTCAGCTGTATTCCATTCCATTGCGGAGCGATTATACGAACTGTAGAGGTGAATAAACTTTTAATACTAATTAATGACCACTGATGTGCCACTTCTTTGTCAATCGTAAAATGTAGTGTTGATATTAGATAAGTTCGTTTTAATATGTATAATTAAGAAGTTTCGAAGATGGCATAGATATTCGGGGCTACCCTAATTTATTGAGTATTTAACAATAATATAAATATACGTGTATAAAAAGACGAGAGCGCGGAGGCGCGCACGTCGCCGGTGTGCGACAGCTGGCGGCTGGCGCGACCTTGCAGCGGCAGCGCCAAGGTTCCGGCGAGCGTTGACCTCGCGCCGCGACGCTATCGACCGCCATCGCCACGTCGTCGTCGCCTGAACCTCGCCGTACGGCGCTCAGTAGATATCTCATAATTTCTGTGCTGACGCGCTTGATTCGTAAATACATATGAAAATGTTTGATACCGAAAATGCGAGCTACTATGTGACCGGTCGGGCCGGTCGGTCAGGAGTTCAGGACACGGCTAGAGGTGCGCGAGGACGAGCTGCGGGGCGGCGGGGCGGCGCGGGGTCTTCGGCCGGCGCGGGCGCGGCCGACGACCGCCACCTCACCTGCCTGCCCAGCGGCAGCGCAGCGCGCCGAACAACCACGCAATCTCTCTTACATGTTTTAACGCTAACTTTAACAATAATACAAACTTTTATAAACTCATGAATTCGATATAATACCAATTATTCATTAATCGAATGGCCGGGGCACCACCGTTACGAACATTACCTATATCCTAACTACCAATACGAAACGTTAGGTACACGCTCGTAAAGTCGGAAAAAAGTTACCGGTCATGTCCAGCTGCCGCGGTTGATCCTTCTTCATGATTCTGTTTTCCAGTCTCCTAGTACTTTTATATATTCCTAGTATTATATTAATCCTTATCCAATAAAATATGTTATTTAAATTAGGCATTTAATTGAAATAATTATGGTTGCCACGGCGGTAGCAGCGCTCAGCTATGGTATGCGATTTCTTTCGTTTCCTTTAATCCTGGTAGACCCGGTAGTACGTTCCCGTGGGATATTTTCCGATATCCAACCTGGCGAGGCCGCGGGCAAAAGCTATTTATCGATACATGTAGCAGAAGATGGAGAGTTACTCTAGAGTAACTCCAACTTTACTTTTTTCTCAAATTTATCTAAAAACATTAGGTAAATTTAACGATTTAGAAAGGCTTAATTATCCTACTGCTATTTGAATTATTTTCCAGAATTTTGGTATTAAAATCACCACAAATAATGGCGGCCTTGTTACTGGATTCAAGTTTCGCTAGGACATCTTCCATTATTGACTCAAATAAAGAAAAGCTCTGATAATTAGGGGGTCTGTACACGTACACTACAAACATGCTTATCTAGCTCAACGCAGGACACTTCCATGCAATGTTCGACTGATAAATCAACTATGTCATTACGTTGCTTATATTTTAAACAATGTTTTATCAAGATTAGATAACCTTCACGCAGCATAGATTTACGGTTAAAACAACTGCCCACACTATAAGTTCTCATAATTAATTAGCATTTGGTAATCCTTTAACCAATGTTCAGTAACACAAACGATGGTGCCGATTCCCTTGTTCACAAACTAAACTAAATTTAAGTTCAGTGCATCCTTTTCTTTCTATTTCATTAAAAAAAGGACAAAAGTTCAATTTTAGTTTAGTCCTGTCAAATTAATCAGCGCTTGACGTAAATTGACGTAATTTTAGTAGGCGAGGTTTTAATCACGTCTATACTTGTATGGAGTAGTGACAGGCGCTGATTAATTTGACAGGACTAAACTAATATTTATCTTCTGTCCTCTTCTTAATAAAATAGAAAGAAAAAGATGCACTGAACTTAAATTTAGTTTAGTTTGTGAACAAGGGAATCGGCGCCATTGTCAAACTTTGATTTTTTTTTAATTGAGAAGAAATATTTTTAATAATTTCAAGGCATTCTGCTGATCTCCTATTTATAATAACTTGTTTTAGAGCAATACACCTTGTTGTTGTTAAATATAAGAATATCCTTAGTGCGGGGCTAGCTAGCACGGGCGTACCCAAGACGTTTGTGACAACACATGATAAATTATGTCATGTCTTACAATTTGTCTTAAGACGCTGACAACACCTAAAACGCGGTCCCTGTCAGATTGCATAGAAAAGAAAGAGAAGCGCGATGACAACGCTTGTAATTTATTGCAAAATGTGAAGTAAATATCTATTTACTCAAAATTGAGTTGAGTAATCGAAAATAAAAAACAACCAAGTTCTGCATTCAAATAAGACGTTTCGTGTTATTAATTAAATACGTAACGTTTGTTCATATTTGATACAGATATTTTGGACTAGAACTCAAAGTAAGAGGTTAATTTAACGTTAGTTTGTACCGAGATTTTGTTTTCAGAACGTGTTTTGGTAACAACCAAGCTCTGGGAAATATGTTCAAAATTAACATATATTTTTTCCGCTACCACAAACTATACAGATTTGGCGATTTTTTTTCTTAAGAGAAGCCTATTTTTGTCAATTGGGTCTTGTCAGCGCCTTAAATGCTAGCACGCGGGAAAACCATGTGTCATAATCTAGAGCCGCGACATGCTTTTCTTGTTGCTGGGGCGAGCACGGCCTGCTGTGACATGGCTTGAGTCACGCATTTTATCACAATTATCACAGTTTGGGCGATAAAACCGTTTTGCCTTAAATGCTAGCACGGCGGCGTGAGAAAATTTGTTGTTATGTGATATAACTTCTTGACGTTTAGTTGGGACTCGCATTATGTCTTTTTGCTAATATGGGCGCGCCCATTTTGTCACAAATGTCAAATGTTGACAGATTAATAAGAAAAATTTATCACGTTCGTTCGGAGGTGGTGATAAGATTTGAAAATTAAGAAAATATTATTTTCTTGATAATTACTGCACTAAATGTCAATAAAGTATTATAATTATGTTCTTGCCCGAAAGCAAGAGGCCCAAGGCAGAAAAATATTTTGGAAAAACTTTCGGGAATCCTAAATAACCCGTTCCAGTTGCGATACTGGGAGTTCCAACTGATTATCCGCCTGAAAAAAGCCTAGGGTGGTTTATTTGTGTCAAGAGCTGCAGGCTTAGCATGACACTCTCTATTTCTTCGAAGAATAGACAGGGCTCTTTCTATACAAAGTGACATTTCGTTTCTCAGTTTTTGACATCTCACCGTAGAAATCCTTCTACAATCTGTCATCTTGCCTTTCGTTTCTAACGATCTTTATCTAGGTCCTGTTTTATGTAGAAAGATCTCTACGGTGGGATGTCAAAAAAGGAGAAACGAAATGTCACTTTGTATGGAAAGAGCGGTGTCTATTCTTCGAAGAAATAGAGAGTGTCATGCTAAGCCTGCAGCGCGTGGATGGCTCTAAATGTGGTTTGCCCGTTCACATGTATTTTAGTTTTATATTATTACTGTATTATTCCTTCAACTGCATGTACGCCTACATTTTGTGTATGCATTAGAAGTAATAAATAAATTCTGTTTTAACTTAAGATATGATAAATGATTTTATATCTGTACCTAAGTAGGTTTATACAAACACTTTTATACGTCAATCATATTTTTAACTACTAACCTAACCTCATCTAGGTTGGCGTTTCCTATCTTACTACTCTAAGAAGAAAGACCGAAACAAACTCAGAGGTCACAGTCTCTTATAAAGTCCAGACATAATCTTGGCGAGATCATGTGAAGACTACCAGTAGGAGGTTGGTGTCTGAAATGGTCTTTTGAGGAAAGAACCACACAGATTTGAGTGGCCTATCCAGTCCGTGCACGCATTTGTCATCTATCGTGCAGCTCAACTCAAAACCGAAGGAGCTCAACGATTTATTTATTTGGTTCACCAACAATTGTATACACTGGTATAAACGATTCGACGAACAATACCAAAGAAAAGACATTTGGATAGGCCGCATAAAGTACTCAAACTGCCAGACCATCATTAAAACTAAGAGAGAAAAAAACAATAACTCACATAGTCCTCGCATTCATAATAATTAAAATAATATAATATAAATATTTTCATAAATATACTGAGAAGTTACAGTTATTCTTATTATATTTAATCTCTTTAAATGTGTCTCTGATCTGAGGGAGTGTCTGGGACTTAATTTATAAATTGAACGAATTGCCTTTTTTGTAAAACAAAAAATGTCTGAATATCGGCGGCATTTCCTCATAACAGAATACCGTACGACATGACACTAAGAAAATAACTAAAGTATACTAAACGGGCTGTCTCTAACCGCTAGTTGCAAGTAAGTCCATTAAAGTTAATTCCCGATTAAAAGTAATGCTGTCACTCTCTGATACGTTCCGTTTGAAAGAGGCAGCATTACCTTTAATCGGGAATTAAATAAAATGGACTTCCGTACAACTAGCGGTAAATCAGTTAAATAACGATTTTTTCTAATGCCGCGCGGCGTATCCTGCAAAGCTAAGCTTTTTGACAATTTATCTATGGGCTATTGAAGCTTTTTGGCAATTTATCTATTTATCCATTGAAGCTTGGCATCCAAAGTTATGCCTAAGAACACTATGTTATCTTCGGGTTTCAACTCTTCACCCTTTATGAGAAAACTAGATTTTACTTGTCTAACATGAGGTATAATACATTCAGGTGTGTGTTACCCCAGCAAAATAATGTCGAAAATAGTAATTTAAATCTTACAGATAATTAGTTGCCCAGCTTCTGTAATTGTTGCGCACATTTTTTAATTTGTTGCACTTATAGTTTTTTAGTTATTTCACAAAGACATTTTTTTTTAATGGGAATATTGAAACAAATATTAGCTATATAATTAGTTCTCTAGACGAGGTAAATGTTGCACCTTATATTGTATTCGTTCTTTCTTCGGCTGCGAAGTTATTCGAGATCCTGCTGGAGTAACGTTTGTGGTTTGCTGGATCTCTGAAACGGTTAAGCCGATTCTTATCATCTTTTGTACATAACTTTTAAGAGGACGGTAGATGCCAGCGACCTTGAGCGAGTGGGAGGAGCTTGCGTCACCCCCCGCGATCCCGCAACCGTTCGCATATAACGTAGGGTAACCATACGTTTCAGATTGTGTGGACTGTCCTGCCTGATTTTTATCACCATCCAATTTTTTTTATGTAGTGTTCATAAATAAGGTAATATTCTGATAATAAAATAAGATTGTAATATATTTTATTATTTTAATAGTTTGCATTGTATAAGTTGGTTTAAACAGGGTGTAATTTTAAACACCGTCAACCTCTCTCGTCATTGTACTCATCATTATAAACAACTTTTACTATATTGGACACAACATGAAATAACTCGGACTAAACATAAAATCGCGAAAAAAAAAATCAGCTGTTCCCTACATTTTGACGAATTAAGCGAACATAAATGTAGGGAACAGCAGATTTTTTTATCGCGACTTTACGAGGCACGGATGAGTCTCGGAACGTAAAGATGCTCACCCATCCACGGAACAACCGCGGCAAGAATAGCTTAAGACGCTGACAACACCTAAACCGCGGTCACTGTCAGATTGCATAGAAAAGAAAGAGAAGCGCGACGACAAAACGCTTGTAATTTATTGCAAAATATGAAGTAATTATCTATTTACTCAGAATTGAGTTAAGTAATCGAAAATAAAAAACAACCAAGTTCTGTATTCAAATAAAACGTACTTGTTATTAATTAAATACGTAATTTATGTTGATATTTAATACAGATATTTTGGATTAGAACTCAAGGTAAGAGGTTAGTTTAACGTTAGTTTGTATCGAGATTTTTTTTTCAAAACGTGTTTTGGTGACAACCAAGTTCTGGGAAATATGTTCAAAATTAACATATATTTTTTCCGCTACCACAAACTATACAGATTTGGCAATTTTCTTTCTTAAGAGAAGCCTATTTTGGTCAATTGGGTCTTGTCAGCGCCTTAACCTAATTGATCGGCCCGTGCGGCTGTGATGCGACTAACGAGCTCTTTAGCTATGGAAACTATGGCTTTTCATTTCACTTTATAAGTGAAATGAAAAGCCAAAAATCTAAATAAATAAATAAATTTATTTCCAAAATAAAACAATTAATTTCTTTAGTGACAGATGAGAAAATATGAGATGTGCAGGCAAGATTTAGAGAGGGAATGGGCTCTATGGATCAGGGGGCCGATTCTACTAATTTGCAAAGTTATACGCTCTGTACCGTCTCATCAATGGTTCGGTTTCGTTGGGCTCTCGTTCGTCCACCATAAATCTATTCTACAATTTTTATGACAATAACTGAAACTGTAACTGACTGTAACCAAGTCGAAACCCAACTCAATCACTACGAGAATTAATGGCAATGAATAAGTGTTACCTATAGTTCAATTAGTAAGTTTATAATATTACTATAACAAAAATGGTTAAATAACAAATAAAGTTTATACGAATAATAAACCCATTAAAACTTATTTTCCGTTATATTTACCACGAAAAGTAAATGATTATTCCATATATTTTAATAATTGTAAATTAGCAGATTTTCTTAAAGGAAACAGTCTGGGCGGTTCGAATCGCGTAAAACGACACGGATTTTAAATGTCGGATAGAGTTACTTTACTATAAAATAAACAGCGGGAATGGAATACTATACTAACTACTATACTACATAGCATGGTGGCCATGCCAATAATTGCTGATCACTGTTGCATGTCATTGAAACAAAGAAATAATTTTAGGATCAGTAGGTATCACGGTATGATATGTGATGTGATAAGTATTCAATGATTTTCGTATAATATTAGTTCTAACATCAAATATATTAATATTCCGGTGCGTACCTAGGTAGGTACCTACGTATGCCTACAATAGCAAAAAGAATCATACGTTGTTCTTAAGTAAAATATGAAAACGCTTGAAAACCCTGATTGAGTTGAGGTTCAATTGCCATTTTAGAACAATGTTGTTAGTAGAATCGCCCCCCAGAGTAAGTTAGTATATTTGGGGAGTCAGTTTACAAGGGATGGAAAGATTGATGAAGATGTGGAAAGGAGAGTAAATGCGGGAAATAAAGTGAATGGTACTATACATGTGATTGTAACCAACTAGTCGATGTCTAAAAAGGCTCGACTGGCTGTTCATAATGGTGTGCTGGTGTCTAAGCTTACGCATGGAAGTGAATGAATTTTGGATGTGGCAAAAGAAGCATAAAAGTAGAATAAGGGCCGATTTTTCAATCGCCAGATAACTTTTATGTGAAGAATTTGTTTAACGTTTTGACAGCTTTTGTATAGAAAATATGTCAAAGCGCCATATTTATTCCTCGGATAGAAGTTAACCCTTAACCAGGCCCCAGAGAACTGCTGTAGCAACAATGTTTTTTTTTTTGGATTCGTATACTTACACAGGCTTTGTTTCATATTGCATCACTGAAACTGAAAAAAAAATGCTAAAAACATTTGAAAAACATGTGGGAAAACGTAATCGCACTACCCTCCTAGATATTGACATTAACTATATTATAAGTGAAAATGAGTTTTGAGTATTTTGTTTTTTTTTTTATTTGTTCATAAATCATTAGAACAACTCAAAAACTACAACATATCAAAAAATTGTACGACAAATCTTTCGCAGTTTCGCCATGATCCCATGATTAAAAAAAAACGTGGCACTTGTTCAAAAAACACTCAACCAACGGACAATCACAGATTGACTGCCTATAAAAGTGACATTTGCATTCCGATTTACTTTTTTTTGGTATGATCATAGGTAATATAATTATTCTACAGAGTTTTTGACAGTTTGTGGGTGGTATATCGCCTAAACCTGTTAAGAGAATCAAAACACTATGTGGGAGGCATGTTCCCTTAACCTGGTTAAGGGTTAACTGATGATTGAAAAATCGGCCCTAAATGCTGTGGAAATGCCTCCTTGCGAAGCATGTGTGACGTGACTATAAATGATAGGCTGAAAAATTATGTGATAAGGCAACGGTGTGGTTTAAAAGAAGCGTGCAGCTGGCCTTCTATAGTTTTTGCCTTCCCCTTGGGAAGAAGGCGTGAATTTGTTTGAACTAATTATTTTTTTACATTTCGTAGAAATGTAGTCATTTTTCGAAATATTCCTCTTGTCGAGTATCTTGATCTTCGTGTTTCTATGTCTCTTCTTTGTCTGTATTTTGCTTTCAACCAAAATCATTGATTCCATTCCAGTTGATGGTCCTGGAAATATAAAAAAAAACCTGTGAATCTACATTGTATATAATAAATAACGAACCATCGTCAGTTCTTTCACTATTTCCGTCGTTATTTATTTCCGTCGGGTCGCAAAAAAACAAAATATTAAAACATAATCTTATTAATGAGCTGCACCTGTATATTTAAACTAGACAAGTTTCTAACCTAATATAACGGGATTGTCCCCATAATACCATAATAATGGTATGCTTAGAATCTACAATTTATTGAATACTCACTTTGTCTCCGCATTTTCATGTTGGTAATCATTGTCAGTTCTTTCATTATTTTTATCATTATTTATTTCCGTCGGGTCGCAACAACTAGAATATTAAAACATAATCTTATTAATGAGCTGCACCTGTTTATTTAAACTAGACAAGTTTCTAACCTACTATAACGGGATTGTTCCCATAAAACCAGAATAAATGGTATGCCTAGAATCTACAATTTAATACTCACTTTGTCTCCGCTTTTTCATGTTGGGAATCATTGTCAGTTCTTTCATTATTTTTATCATTATTTACTTCCGTCGGGTCGCAACAACTAAAATAGTAAAACATAATCTTAATAATGTACTACACCTGTTTTTTTTTTAAGCTAGGTAAGTTTCAAACCTGCTGAAACGGGATTGTCCTCAAAAAACCATAATAATAGGTAGTCTACAATTTATTAGGTAGGTACTTACTTGCTCTCCGCATTTTCGTTTCGGGAAGCTGTATTATTTCCTATACTCCTAAAAAAAAAAAAAAATAGATACGGATCTAAAATTATGTTTGAACTTACTCGTAAATAATGGATATACTCGCGCACAAATTATTATCAAAATAACATTTAGCTAACCTCATTATATTATAATAATGTATGAGAAACTTACCTCAGTATCCTGTTTCTTTCATGTATACGTCATTTCTGTTTCAGAACTTTAGTTGTTCTACCCATATTGTCGAAAAAATACGTACGTACAGCGCACAGTGTTTTATAAACCCAAAAAAAGTGACATCGTCTTTTTATTCCAGATTCGTGTAGATTGATTCAAAAGAAACGCTAGAGTAAAATACCGAGGTTTCTAGTACATCTAGATGATGAGATATACATTTTTGAAAATGCCTAAATTTTTATCCGGATTATTAAAAAAAAAATCATAATAAATTACTAGTTAAAATGATTAGCAAACTGATTAAATTCATGCACGAAGATTTTAAAGGCGCAAATTACCATGTTATCAAAAAATATTTAGGTTCATTTAAATCGACGTTATCATTTTTTTAAATATTTTCGATTTTATTTTTGAACTCGATTAATCCTGAATTTCGTTTCTTAATTTTTTTACATAAAATTGCTTTATATGTGGCCTATACACAGTAAAAAATTCAAAGCCCGAATCCGTGGACTAACGAAGTTATAATCATTAGAAATTTATTGCTAGGGTTGGCACTTACAACCAATGTAAACCCGGGTATAAATTGATTATTTTTTTTTATTATTTCACATAGGCTTACATGGGCACTTACAAAACGTCAGAAGCTAGTGCGTGATTAGTCGTTTCCTATGGAGAAAAACCGGCAAGAAACTCTATGGCTACTCTTTAAAAAAAATGGTTGATTTACAATATTTCCATATACATAATATGTGCTGAAATATATTATATTTTCACCCCACTTATTCGAAGAGGACGGCTTAGTTCGCCTCCAAATGCACCCAAAGGTGGTGTTTTCTGTAAGAAACTTTCAGCGGCCAGTGATGAGTATTCCAATTTCAAAAAGTGCGCGGCAAAGATGATTGCTGCGCAGTTATTAGAGGATTCTGTTCATAAGTGCGCCGCAATTTAAATTGCCACGCACTTTTTGAAATTGGAACATCTTAGCGTTCAGCTCAAAAGAAATCGAACGAAAATATTGTTTGAATAAAGATTGGCTGGTATGACGGCCCTCAACTCAAAAATGTTATTTTGCTCCCTTATAATACAATCTACTAAATATATATTGTATTTGATTCGAACTGTTATGTCGTGATGGTCCTGTGGTTCAGGCCCGCTTTTTATGCACGAGGTTGCTGGTTCCGTACCGAGCAAGTACAAATGTAACTTTTTAAATTCATATATACTGTCCAAGTTTAATATAGACTAGCCATGTCTATAATAAACTTGGACAGCACATGAAAGAAAGAGTTGATTTTATCTCATCTTGAAGTATATCGACGGTTAAAAGGTAATTGGGCATAAGCGACATTTTAATCGAAAATGAGTTATGAATGCCATCCTACTTAATCTCTTTTTTTAAGTAGGATGGCATTCATAACTCATTTTCGACCAAAATGTCGCTTATGCCCAATTACCTTTTAACCGTCGATATTGTGTATATAAGTGTAAATGATGAAACTTGTTGACCAAATAGATAACTAACTAAACTTTAATTGCAGATATTTTAAATATCAAAATCATCAAAAACCAAAAATAAATCAATCAATCATTAATCATTTTCTGCAGTCAACATTTCGTGGTCGTCTATATCTTCAGTAAATTCTTTCTCATTGTGATTTGGTTTAAGTAACGCCAAAGCAGCAGCAGGTAATGGACGTTTTTTCAGATGTTTTCTTCTTTGGAGCTGCATTTCAGCAGCAATAATTGGGTCGGAAGACACTAGTGCTCTATGAAACAGATCATACATTGTTTGTTTACGATCAAATTTGCGTGTGTGGTGCTCCCGATCAGATCGCCAATATTTGTTTCGTGATTCGGCGGCTTGCTCGGAAAGTATACCGATTGGTAGTGGTGTTTTGTCAATAATAGATGCCCCATGAATTAAAATTTTATGAATGGAAACCGTCATAGGATGCCAGTCATAGACACTTACATATTTGTAGGCAAGGTCTTTACAGAATGTACCAAATTTCTCTGCATCTACGGGAATTCCACAAGAGATCACGATTAAGATAATGTATAAACCATCAAGAAGCCAAAGTTCTAATCCTAAAATATCTGCAAAAGTTTTTCGGTTTTCATCTGCCAAAATTATGCGGCTTGTGTTGCCATCATTCGTGGTTCCGGAATTAGGAAGAACGACATCTACCAATACACCAATTTTATCACGTATAGCATCTTGGATACGTTTTTTTCTCTCCTGTACTGCAAGCCCTTCTGGTAAAGATTGCTTGATACGCCATTTTTTCACTTCACATTTGTATCCGAGTTTGAGAAGAAACTCCAAAACTCGGATCCAGGCGTGCAGAGGATTGATACCATGCGTCAACGTATCTGAGTCAACTGTTTTCGAAAATGCAATGTCCAAGTTGTTAAATTGTGTTGCTGTAAGTGCACAATATGGACAACGCATTTGCGATGGCGTATCAAGTATCGTATTAAGAACTTTACCGTCAATTGCCGCTAAATATAAATTGCTGGTAGCGTTGATTTGCTGCCCACTCGGTAATTTATGATCGAAAGGAGTAAGGTGTTCGATTTCTTGGTTAACTCTGTCTTTTTCGGATAAAATCAGTTCTTTAGATTCTTTTTTATAAATTATTCGCAATGGGCGGCAAGATCTGTAAGCTCAGTCTTACAATGTTTGTCCACAATAATACCTTATAATTTTGGGTGCTTTGATGGTAAATTCTTAAAGGTACAAAAGTTGTAGCAAAAATACTGCTTTCGTTTTCTCCTTGATCCTCAAATGCTTGTTTGTACAAAGCTTGCCCCGAACTACCATCAACCCCTTCAAAGACACAGTCTAAAATATTTGTTCCTATTTTGTTGCAGTATTGTGAGAATACTTCACCTTGCAATTGCACAATGCGGCTAAAAGTGTGCTGCAGGAGTGACTGTAAAGGAACAACCGCTTCTCGTTCTGTAATATTAACAAATTCTGGGTAACAATTTTGTTTGGCTTTCAAAATTTTATAATACGGTGGGTATGCCGGAAAACCCCGCTCTTGCAAATCTAAATGAATAAAATTATATGTCTCAACAGTCATGTTTTTGTCAATTAATATTGCTAGAGCTTCTTCTGCTGTGTAAGGTTTTGTAGTTGTTGTAATTTTGTTGGCTATTTCCGTGACAGCGACTTTCGACTGTAGGCACGACTCAATCACATTTGCAAATACCGTTGATGTATGATGTGAGACTTGCTCTCCACCAATGTGCAAGGTATTTGCAAAGGCTTTGATACTTTTTTGTTGAGGCTCACATTCCAGTGTAGACTCTAATCTTTGGCGACTACGGATTTGCTGACGTTTGCTAAGTTTCCTGAAACTATCATCGTCAGTGTGTTCAGGTGGAGCGCTAATGTAGCCGCTAATAAACGTTTCACTTAGCCACTTTCCATGTTTTTTCATAAAACTAGACATGTTCTTACATTGTTTATATTTTGTATCACACTTGGACATCAGACTAGAAAGAGTTGATTTTATCTCATCTTCAGTACGAGAAATTTGATAGTCAGCCCCAATTGTGTTGACAATCAAATTTACTCGTTCTGAAAGAGATAAATGGCGTTTCCCTTTCATTAGTTGGAAAATATCCAACCTAGATAAAATTTTTGAACCTGAGGTTCCTTCACCAGACGCCTCTTCTAGCACTGGAGCGATCACCCCCGGAGGTTGAAGGATGTCGGCTGTGGCGCTATCCACAACTTCACTTGCCACTCGTGAACCAACATGAGGGTTGGCGCCCTCATGCCCTCCTAGCATTAAGTCCTCTGATCGGAGCTCAGAAGGACATCCCTCAGCAGCATGGGTCAGGTGCTGCTGAGGCAAAGTGGCATCAAGGGTCTGTGACGGCTCCATGATGCCTCACCCCCGTTCCTCCAGGCTACGTGTAATGATATGGGGTTTCAGCAAAAGCCTATCGAGGGTGGACCTCTTCCCATACCACACGTATCCCTTCATCAGAAATTGACACAACTACGGATTGTACATAAACGTGTACTGGCTGATTCATGAAATAATTTTTACAAAAATAGTTTTCATCTTTCACAATATAAGTGGAGATTATATTGGAGTGTTATAAACATAGATCGGAATAGGTAGGCCTATTTATGTACTTGCCATGAGTTAGAATAATATAGATATTCCCCGAATTCCGGGATTTCTTTTTTAAGTAAGTAAATAGTGAAATCATAAAATAACTATTCTCGCTCCGGGATAAATGAAAGATTCCTTCCTTTCCGAAAGAAAGATTTTTTCCTTTCTGACGGGTAGGTAAATAAAAGAAGGACGGAATTAGCGGCAACGTCGCGCGCTTATTGGCTTACATAATACATTTTTATACGTATTAACAAAAAGAATTAAGTTCAATTAAATGCCGTAGTATCAGCCGAAATTCCGTGGAATATCCATATTCCATATCAATGTTTGCAGTCAATGAACCAAAATAGGCCTACCTATTCCGATCTATGGTTATAAATCACAATAATTCTACATTTTTCGTTTTAATGAACAAAACAAACAAAATTAACCAAAAATATATTTTTACAAAATTGACAACCCTAACATCAATTCGATCCGGATAAACATATTATCAATCATAACTTCGTTAGTCCACGGATTCGGGCTTTGATTTTTTTAGTGTGTATAGGCCACATATAAAGCAATTTTATGTAAAAAATTAAGAAGCGAAATTCAGGATTAATCGAGTTTAAAAATAAAACCGAAAATATTTTAAAAAATGATAACGTCGATTTAAATGAACCTAAATATTTTTTGATAACATGGTAATTTGCGCCTTTAAAATCTTCGTGCATGAATTTAATCAGTTTGCTAATAATTTTAACTAGTAATTTATTATGATTTTTTTTTTAATAATCCGGATAAAAATTTAGGCATTTTCAAAAATGTATATATCATCATCTAGATGTACTAGAAACCTCGGTATTTTACTCTAGCGTTTCTTTTGAATCAATCTATACGAATCTGGAATATAAAGATGATGTCACTTTTTTTGGGTTTATAAAACACTGTGCAGCGGTCGCGCAAAGTGTCAGCGTCTACCCGTGACAGTGGTCAGCGGTACACTGCCGCCCGTTGCCCGCAGTGTTGCCAGACGCCGAAGGCGTGTCCTCGTACAGATATGGTCTGAAATCTCGTATTTTGTCAACACAACCTCGTACATACCATTGATTTAATAAATTGCTTAAAATCTATTGATTTTCTTGTTAACTATCTCATAACCAAGCACTCTACAAAACAGTTTCGTCAAAAAGTGTATGTAGTATCTGAACTGTACCTACTATAGTGGACGTGGAGTAGAGTGGAGTAACAATAACATAGACATATTTTCTACTTATCTTAACATCTTAAAGAAACAATACAAGTAAAATGAATGAAATGAAACCATTCATACGTACAAACCATTCATTCATTTCGTATAGTCAGAGGCACGTTCCAAAATATGACTTGTATTAACGAATCTCGTACAAAATCGTACGAGAATGGATGTAAGCTTGTACCTCGTACCAGGACCACTAAATCTCGTACATGTACGAGAAACCTCGTATGGATGGCAACACTGCCGCGCAGAGCGCCGCATGCCGTTCCGTTCGATTTTATAGGGAATATTTATTTTTAGTAATAAAAGTATGAATATTTGAAAAAATTCACAGATAGAATTATAGATAACAAAATAGTCTATTCATACAAAAAAAAACCATGAAAATATCTTTAGTAGTTTGGAAGTAAATTCGATTTTTATATTTGGGTAGACCTTACTTCCTGAATTTATTTCATAAAGTATTTTACTACAATACTAAAATATTCACAGATATAATTGATGTGTATGCGGTCTAGTTTAACATACATTTTTTGCGTAACTTACTTGCATTATTTGAAGGCGTAATAACAGATTTAAAAGTCACTAAAATCATATATCTGCACCTTAAGGAATTAGTTGTAATTAGTTGTGCAATCAAAAAACCATAATAATACACCGTTTAAAGGTTATTTAATTAAATATAAAAACACTAGGTCCTAACACGTTAAATAAGAGCTCTAAAGACTTACTTTAAACTTTATTTTGTAGCTTGTAACTGCCTTTAAATGTACCTATGTGAAGTTTCATTAGTATCCTGTAAGTAACTAACAAATTCTGATGATATTCAGTTCTTCACGTTCACGGTCTTAATGCGCGCGGAGTTATTTCGCCACCGATAAACCTGTATGTGGATGTATAAACTGAATTTTATATAATAATTAGTTGCTTAGTTCAGTTTTATACCTGTAAAATTTCAGCGTAGTACATACAATAATTAATGAGATAATAAAATAAAAGTGCAAGACCGTGATAACCCGACCAAGTTTAGGTGGTTACAAAAAAGCGACCGCGTAGTACATTATGCTATCTTCTAAAATGTTTAGTTATAATACACGTTACAAGTTCGGTACAGACGCGTACACTGTTAAATACATAACAATATTATAATATCTGTAGGTACTTATTAGATAGGTATCTATTATTATGTGCACAATTGCACATACTTAACAAGAATCGACGATAACACGTCCAGGTGGGACGCGGAAGGGGTACTTCATTGTTTGCATAGCGCACTAAACTTGACCATTAGTCACATAATTCGTCTTGTAGAGTGCGTGTGCGCTTCCGCAATTCAGTTTTCTATTTTTTCAAATATTAGGTTATTAACATTAAACTATTATTTTTTCGAGGACACTATTTACATTGTCAGTAACCAACTGCTGACTTTTGAGTTTAAATAAAAGTGAAGTGTTATCTGTAAACAACACTATATCGTGATTATCATTTATGAGGAAAGGCAAGTCAATTCAACTCAACTCAAAGCATTTATTTCAATTAAACCATTTAGAGGCACTTTTGAATTGTCAAGGAGTCGGTCAGTTAGAAATATGAAGCTAGTTAGTTGCCCATGCCAAAGCGTTAGGTACCTATGGAGAAGAACGGGCAAGAAACTCCATGGACACTCTTAAATTATATTGTCACTTAAAGATTAGTATAAATAATGTTCAATTTATAACTAAATGTGAGGACGATGTAAAAAAACGCGTTCATAGTAGCAAAATAAACAAAAAAAAATTCAAAATAAAATAATTACAAAAAAGCCGAGGCAGCTAAGAGGTGACCAGTCCCAACTGACGGCGCCCGTTCACGAGCATGACATTGGACTCGATTCCTTCCTGAAAGACTGTCGAAAGGTAGAGAGATGACTGCACTTCAGAGTTCAGTAGGCTATTGATACCTAGTGGATATTATTGTCTGAAATATATAAAGTTAGTAAGTTTCTGTCTCTGTTCAGAAATATGTCAACAACACGTAAAAATGCCGATCCGAAAAAGGCTTTCAGTAGATAATTTAGACAAAAACCCATTCACTATGTTACACTAAAAAGTCGGCAACAAGAAAAGCAAAGAGTAGAATAAAATAATACGAGCACGTCGCGCCTCTGGCTTGTCTCACACGGTGGACCCGCGCACCTGGTCGCCCTCCACCGTGCGGCATCATCTGACATCTGACCTGATCGCGTCTTGGGTACGCCCGTGCTAGCCCCGGATAGTGTGACACAGGAAATGGTTTTTTGTGTAAATTATCTATTGACAGTCTTTTCGCATAAATATTTTTTACGTGTTGTTGACATATTTCTGTACAGAGAATTAGAAACTTACTACCTTTATCTCATCATAATCAGCCTATAATGTTCCCACTGCTGGGACAGGCCTCCTCTCTGTGAGAGGGAGCTGGCCGTAATCCACCACGCGAGCCCAGTGCGGGTTGGTAGATGTCACATGTCAACGAATTTTTGGTTCTAAGACATGCCGGTTTCCTCACAATGTTTTCCTTCACCGTTTTTGAGAGCAGTGGTGATGAAATAATTTACACAAAGTAAAGCGCCTGCCTTTTTCTTTTTTGGGTGGGAAATCATCAAATAACTTCTCCCGCTCTGGAGGGTGTGTCAGACTCTTACTAAAACCCACCCGTATTCCCTCCGGTGCCTGTGCTGCGGGGGCGTCGGTGACCCACCAGTCCCTCCCGCGACAACTCGTAGTCGCGGCCGTTACCACTGAGTCACCACTGCTCTCTCTCCTTTATCTATTATATCCACTAGGTAACAATAGTTTAGTTTTTAAACTAAAAACTACTCAAAAAAAGTTTTTCAGGAAGGATTCGAGTCAATGCCTCTCCTACAAAAATCCGCGAGCCATTTTTCACAAAATATTATGTTTATGAAATTTTATTGTATTTCTTTATGTACACACAGTAAAATACATAGAGATACGACTTTATTTATATATACACACATATACATATACATTTTTTTCTCTTTTTCATTTTTCTATTTACTCGACTTTCTGTTTTGGCTCGCAAGTGTCAAAATGACTTGTTACAAAACGACTTGTGACAAAATGACTTGTGACAAAATTACTTTTGATAAATTGACGTGTGACAAAATGGGTGCACCCTATAACAAAGACATAATTGAGTCCCAATCCCAACTAAACGTCAATGTCACATGGCATGAAGTTATGTCACGCCGCCGTGCTAGCATTATTTTAAGACAACGGTTTTGTCGCCCAAACTGTGATGACTGATGTGTGACTCAATCATTCAAGCCAGATCACATCGGCCGTGGTCGCCCCGCAGGTACCTTCTGTTGTCTTACAAACTAGTTTATATGGCTATCCGGAGTTAACTCTAAGACAATGTCATCACCAGACAGTGAGCTCATAGTGAGTGAGGGACGTGGAACCTCCTTCGTACAATTTGTATAAATGTTTATAGCATTGGAGCTACATTTATTCAGGCTCACCACGTTATAATTAGTATTATTACTAACCATTGTGGTTTTAATAACAAAATACTTCGACATGAGCTTATATAAAAAGCTTGCGTGTCTAAAACAGACAGATAAACTGTATCCCTAGTCGGTTTTAAAGTTTCCACAAAACTTGGTGTCAGAATACACTAACTAGGAAGTGCTTATTAAGACGCTGATAACACCTAAACCACGGTCACTGTCAGATTGCATAGAAAAGAAAGAGAAGCACGATGACACAACGCTTGTTTTTTATTGCAAAATATGAAGCAATTCTCTTTTTACTCAAAATTGAGTTGAGTAATGAAAATAAAAAACAACCAAGTTCTGCATACAAATAAGACGTTCTTGTTATTTAATGAAATACGTAACGTATGTTGATATTTAATGCTGATATTTTGGATTAGAACTCAAGGTAAGAGGTTAGTTTAACGTTAGTTTGTATCAAGATTTTTTTTCAAAACGTGTTTTGGTAACAACCAAGTTCTGGGAAATATGTTCAAAATTAACATATATTTCTTCCGCTACCACAAACTATACAGATATGGCATTTTTTTTTTCTTAAGAGAAGCCCATTTTGGTCAATTGGGTCTTGTCAGCGCCTTAAGCTTAGTAAGCACATGAATATAATTGTTTTGACTATTTGTCCATTTTTCAAATTATGGGAAAACACACAATATTACTTTATTACAATTTAACAACTCCGTTACACAGTCGGTGATTTCTCCTTTTTTGACCTTAGAACTTACCTACACATACAGTAATGTTGGTTTTAGGGTTATATACATTTCCTGTTACTGATGCCATTATTCATTTAAAGGTTCACCCATACAATAATTTTGAGTAGAATAACAGGTTGTTACTGATTAATTTACCTAAACCTCTTCTATGCTATCTGAGAACATAACTGAACATACAAATCATGACTACTGTAGGATGGACAACTATCAATCTCAGGCTCCCTTGAGATAGATCATGTACATGATATATGTCGGCTGAGGACACGGTCTTGAGACAAACTGTCAGTGTGACGGGTCCTCGGTTGCCTCAGGCTGGATAGCATCAGGGTTTGCAACCTTCTGACAAGTACACTAACAAATAAAGTTAACTAACTCATTAGCGGCAAGAATATGTTCTTTAATTTGGCTCTGAGATTTAATGTAAAGGGAACTAAGCCTGCTCTCGAGTTACTTAGGTCAGACTGTAAGCCTCATAGATGTTTTTGCTGTCTTCTAATTTGATTAGAAAATTGTTTAATTTATTGATTAGATCAACACGTTCTTTTCTTTGTGGTTTATTTTATTTTTGGAAAAAAAGATTTGGTTGTTTCTTAAGAGTCTGAGCTAAGCCGCGGACAGACAGACAGACGGACACGGCGAAACTATTAGGGTTCCTTGTTGACTACGGAACCCTAAAAATGGTCAAAATTATGAAATTATTTAAATTTTGGCGCAATAAAGGAATAAATGTAGTCCGTTATTTAAAAAATATAATTATATACTCGGGCTGTAAAGAACATGGTCCAATACACAAAAGTATACGACTTATTTTATTTAGAATTACTTCAAATTAATAACGAGCAGAACAATACGGTCTATTGAATGTAAAAAAGTCTCAGTGGCTCGTGTAAAATTACAAAAGGTGCATGATGCCCTTGTATTACCGAAGGTGCGACTTAATAACATTACTTACGCCATCTAGTTCCGTCTTTGTAAACAAAATCTCAAATCTAATTTTCAAAGATTTATTTAGCCTAACTCAATCGATGAAAGCCTAACTGTGACTGTGTCGTGTCCAGGGCCGGTCGCGGAGGCGTAGCACAAGCGCACAGCGCTGCAGCGAGCGGTCAGCGCGGGCACGTGACGCGCGGGAGCAGAGCGCGGCAGTGCGCGGGAGACAGCACCGGCGGCAAGACGGACAGCGCGCGGCAGCCGGGGCCCGCGCCGCGCGCCTCGGGGCGGACGCCCGTCCCCCCGCCGAGGCGCCGCTGGGTCCCGCCCTCCACCCTGCGACAACACGAGGTGCCCGACGGAGATGCCAAGTACGACATCATATTCCGAAAGGTGAGTGTAGCGCCGCCCGCGCCCCCCGCGGCCCCTCCCCCCGCTTCGCTCACCGCCGCTTTCTGTCCGCAGGTCCGAGGTATCCTTAACAAGCTCACGCCGGAGAAGTTCCAGAAGCTCAGCGATGACCTGCTCGGTTTGGAGCTGGACTCCGACAAGGTGCTTAAGGGAGTGATTCTTCTCATTTTCGAGAAGGCGCTCGATGAACCTAAGTACTCGTCGATGTATGCACAGCTGTGCAAGAGGCTGAGCGAGGAGGCGCCTAACTTCGAGCCGCCCGGTCAGCCCTGCACATTCAAGCTGCTGCTCCTGAACAAATGCCGCACCGAGTTCGAGAACCGTGCACAGGTACCGCTACCCTCCTGTCCTCACACTTAGCGCAAGTGCACTATAAGTAGGTACGATGCTTTTTGATATATGGTTTATTTTTGCAAGGCGTTCGCCGCGTTCGAAGACAAGGCGTTGCTACCTGAAGAGGAGGAAAAGAGACATCTTGCAAAATGCAAGATGCTCGGCAATATCAAGTTTATCGGAGAACTCGGCAAACTGGAGATCCTGGCCGAGTCCATCCTGCACCGATGCATTCAAAACCTGCTGGCGCGGCGCGCGGCCGCCGAGCACCACGAGGACCTGGAGTGCCTGGCGCAGCTGGTGCGCACGTGCGGCCGCGTGCTGGACTCGGAGCGCGGCCGCGGCCTCATGGACCAGTACTTCGCGCGCATCGAGACGTTGTCAACGTCGCGCGAGCTGGCGCCGCGCATCCGCTTCATGCTGCGCGACACGGTGGAGCTGCGGCGCGGCGGCTGGGTGCCGCGCGCCGCCGTCACGGCCGAGGGGCCCGTGCCCATGCACCAGCTGCGCCACGACGACGAGCACGTGCCGCGGCGCGACCGCGAGCGCGAGCGCGACCGCGACCGCGACCGCGACTCGCTGTTCCGCGGCGGGCTGCGCTCGCGGCCGCTGGACGACGTGCTGGCGGGCCTGAGCCTGCAGCCGGCCGCGGCGCTGGTGCCGCCGCCCGACAAGATGTTCGGCAACGGCTTCGGCGCGCCGCGCGACGGGTTCCGCCAGCGCTCGGCGCCCGGCTACTACCCGCGCCAGGGCAACAGCATGCACTACAACAAGCACTCGCAGACCAACCAGCAGGGCAACGGCTCCAAGGTAATCACATTTTTTATTTCATTAAGTTCAGTGTATCTTGGGGTGATTTGACAAAACTGGACCCTAATTGTGTAAGGCGGCCATACAGCTCATTGTGTATAGGCGGCCAATGCGGCCATACAGCTCATTGTGTATAGGCGGCCAATGCGGCCATACAGCTCGTTGTGTATAGGCGGCCAATGCGGCCATACAGCTCATTGCATTGAATATCGTTGCGATCGAACCGTGTGTGAAATAACTGATCAATATTTTAGCTATATACTTGTAGATCGTAGCCTGATTCGACCGGTTTGAGAAGTTCTTCAGGTATCTTTGTTGAAATGGAGTCTATGCAGCACAGGGTTAAACGTGAATTTTTTGAATTAAATCGATCGGAACCATGATTCTGGACATTATCATTTGTAGCGATTACTACAATCGTACAAAAAGAGTCGTGGCTTATCATAAATTAGGTGCTAAAAAGATAAAAGAAACACGAAGAACCAAAAAGCAGTAGTGAAAATAATTACTTACGACCGTCAGAAAAGAAACAAAGAGATTCGTAAATATCGGGGATACTGATGAAGTCTTGTCAAGAAGTAGATTAGACTAAATTGGAGTTCTTTAAGTTTATTCATCGTTTTAACTGATCAAGAATGGCCTCTGAAGCATGGGTCTACTTCCCACTTGGACAACGCAATACTCTGGAGGTAAGTTGCTAATGAACTTACTCATAATAATTGATTTATAACAAAAGATGATTTCCCATAATAGACTACAGGTGAGCCTAAACCATGTGGCGTCCAGGTGGTGGAATTATTACATTGTAGTTGACTTTGTTGTGCTTTAGATTCATTTGTTTGTTTTCTTAGCTGAACGAACTAAAGAGAGAGTCAAGTGCGTGTCGCACAGTGACGGATTCCGTAGTTGGGATGAACTGGTCCCAAGAACAAACTTAACTTTGTAGTTGAAATAATGTTCTCCCATACATCGATTCTCCAACTGCAAATGTAAGTTTGAAATCGCAAAAAATAAAAATTATATGTGATAAAACTACAAATTCACGATTTTCGGACTTCTTTCTTTGCACAAGACCTTGCTTCTTGCCAAATGATATTATTCTAGGTCAGCGAAGTAAAGTACGCGTCAAACCTAATGGCGGCTCTGAAGTGCGTTAATCGCTGCGCAGTACCCCCACATTTTTTTTACGAGGTTGAGTTAGATGCCTGATTTTTTTGAGAGCTCCAAAGGACCTACCACCTAGACCTACGTATTTGATATTAATTGCAACTTGATACCTCCACGCGTTCTGAGAAAAAGGGTATCCGCCAGACAGACTGACGGATGGACAACAAAGTGATCCGATAAGGGTTCCGTTTTTCACAAAGAGGAGGAGGTTCTTAGTTCGTGGGAATCTGTTTTAATGTACATATGTTCGCCGATTACTCGAAGAAGGCTGGACCGATTTGGAAAATTATGTTTTTCTTTGAAAGGGTATATATACTTCTACTACTTATAACGGGTAACAGTACCTGTACGAGAGGTATGTACTTATTTGTTTTGATTGCCTCGAGCCGTTGTAAGTCCAATACTGGCTTGCGTTCGCCGCTCCCTCGCTTAGTTGAGACTTATAACAATGAGTTTAGTTTAATGGACATGTTTTCCTTAACAAGAATCAATTCAGGAAGCATATTCGTGCAACTCTAAAGGATCGGCAGTTAACCATGTACATAAAAATAATAATAAAATAAAATGTAAAGGAGCCCCCAACCAAAACTCCGGTTAGCGAAAAAATGGTCGCGGAAGTCTTCCATCATTTTTAGGGTTCCGTAGTAAACAAGGAACCCTAATAGTTTCGCCATGTCCATCTGTCTGTCTGACCCCGCTGTAGCTCAGAGACGCTTAGTACTAGAAAGCTGTAATTTGGCATAGGTTACATATTAATCACGACGAGAAAGTGCTAAAATAAAGTCTTCACGTAATGTGGGGATGATTTTTTTTTTTTCGTCTTCCACATGGTGTGAGGTATCGTTGGATAGGCCTTTCAAAAATATTGCAGGTCTGTGAACACCACTTTTCGATTTAAGGATCCACTTGCGTAATATTAAGCATTAAAGTGCTTATTTTTGTTAGAGTCGAGTGTGTCCTTTCCGCCCACCCCGCCCCCCGTCAGCTAAACAGTTGTTTATGGAGATGTGAAAAAAATTATGCCAGTAGTACATATAACGAAATTAAAAGGAAAACTATTACGGCTAAGTAGACTTTACAAGTTAACGAGTTATAGTCGACCAACTTAAATTTGCAGTTGGACAATTGACCGTGGCGTATATCGATGTATGGGAGAACAGGTTTTTCAACTACAATGTTAAGTTTGTTTTTGGAATAAATTCGTCCCAAGTAATCCCAACTACGGAACCCTTCATTGTGCGTGGTCCGACACGCACTTGGCCGGTTTTGTACTATAGCGCCGAATCAATCTATACGGCCATTCCTTCAACTGTTTAAAAGGTTGACAAATGTAGTTTTATACATTATAATCAAAAAATATAAAAGTACCGACCCTATGTATGCTCTTCTGTGAAGCCCTTCCTGTCTCCAATGGATTCACGGCACCGAAACACAGTCGTTTACCCATTTCTTTAAAAACTAACAAAACCGGAGTAAGACAATACAAAATAAATCTGATAACGTGTACCAGCCGTCCGATGTTACAAAAAGTTGCGTGGATTACATGGTTTTGGCGCGAACGAGGCGCACGTGCACATCCCCGATTTGTTTATTGGCATATCGCCTTTTAACCAAGAAGGTTGTCGGCTGCTGAAGCCTCCAGCCAGAAACACGCTAAGGGCGCGCCCTGTGGGGTACGGACCTTGGATTACGTGGCGTACGTAATCCAAGGAACTGCGACTTGATGAAAACAGCTGTAGGAAAGGTTGTAGATATTTGATGCCGTAGTGAAAAATGTTTGGGTGGACTTCCCCAACTTAGGTGACATGGTTTTTTCGTTTTACACTTTAGATTTTAGGCCCAATATGGCTGATCTCCTTTGTATTATGTGCACGGTGTGTGTGGCTACGTTATGGTGCATCACACAGTCAAACTGTACCAAAACTATTTTATATGGCAAGCCACTGTACTCTTATTTGATTTGTAATAAATTTTACACATAAATGTATTTTACTTTAATTTCAAATTTATCGTATACATACTCGTACATGATCTGTGTAGCTAAATAAATATGTTACATCTGTGGAGAACATAGCGGGTACTGTGGGTAGCATGTTTGTTATGTATTCAAATAAGCTACTGGTTGTTTTCCTTAATGAATAAATAAATACTTAGCTGCAGATTTTGATTCTTTACGCCGATCTTTATAATTATACCATCACGTAACAACACAACACAGCCAGCACATAGCCTCACATCACACAACACATGTTTCTGGATTTTTTTTTTGCAAAAGCTTGGGCTCGCAATAATTGCAGAATATTTTAGGTCTTCGTAAGAGGTTCCTGCTGCGATCAATTTCGCAAGTTAAAATCTGTCATGCGGTTAAATACTGTTTCTCATAAGTGTCTTATTTGAAAATATACGCGGAGTGTCCAACAATAATAGTGTTTCTCATAAGTGTCTTATTTGAAAATATACGCGGAGTGTCCAACAATAATAGTGTTTCTCATAAGTGTCTTATATGAAAATATACGCGGAGTGTCCAACAATAATAGTGTTTCTCATAAGTGTCTTATTTGAAAATATACGCGGAGTGTCCAACAATAATAGTGTTTCTCATAAGTGTCTTATTTGAAAATATACGCGGAGTGTCCAACAATAATAGTTTATGCGAATGCGAATGCTAAATAACAGGGCTTACCTTCAGGGTTCTTTAGCAAAATGACAAAAGTGGAACCATTATAATCAAAATCAATCAAGGTGCTTTCTGTGTACCGCTAAACAATGGTATACCGAAATTACGAAAAATATATTAGGGGGTCATGTCCCCACGTGTAACCGAGAGCGTGGATAGCTTCTGTCATTTAATTGTAACAATTATTTAATTAGGGGTCATGTCCACGTGTAACCGAGAGCGTGGATAGCTTCTGTCATTTAATTGTAACAATTATTTAATTAGGGGTCATGTCCACATGTAACCGAGAGCGTGGATAGCTTCTGTCATTTAATTGTAACAATTATTTTATTAGGAGTCATGTCCACGTGTAACCAAGAGCGTAGATAGCTTCTGTCATTTAATTGTAACAATTATTTTATTAGGGGTCATGTCCACGTGTAACCGAGAGCGTGGATAGCTTCTGTCATTTAATTGTAACAATTATTTTATTAGGGGTCATGTCCACGTGTAACCGTGAGCGTGGATAGCTTCTGTCATTTAATTGTAACAATTATTTTATTAGGGGTCATGTCATGTCTCGGTTACACGTACCGAGAGCGTGGATAGCTTCTGTCACTTAATTGTAACTAACTAAAAAATTCTTCTGTTTGGTAGACAAAACTAAATTGTAATTTTGTATACCTATTTGATTGTTTTGATTGCAAAACATAGAGATCTCTGCACCTATTTTATTTACACCTATGTTTCATACAAATAAAAAGTTTGACTTTGGGTGAAGAAATAAAATGAAGTGCAAGTGCACGTAGCGTGTAGTTACGCCACGTGCTTTTATGTGCACGTTGGATTCCATAACAAAAATATGTTTCAAAGACTAGTCAAGAGTTGGTGAGATATGGAATGTTTTCGTTTACAAGCGCAGAAATAACTCTCGTTTTCCAGTTTCTTTGAGAATTACTATGAAATGCGTTCTTAATTTTGCGGCCGGTCAAATAAACACTGTATGCGTAAATATTCATCCCGACTCCCTTCACTATGCGTGGTCCGACATGCACTGGGACTTGCGCCGATGTTCAATAATATCGCAACAGAGTTTCAATAGCTAGTTATGTGCGGCTTCAACACTACTTTATCTAAAGAATCCAATTTTTTTTTCAAAAATTTAATTGTTTTTGTTGCAAAATATGGCGCCCTTGAGCTCATCAACTGTTTACCGCCTATGAGCCCGATAAATACAGCGGTTGGGCGAGTCTTATACTCACTAAATAATACTGGACTTGACAAAGTGCAGATAAACCTGTTAACTGTTAACGTTATTATTGTTTGTTCTTCATATTTTGTGTTACCTGATCATTATTGAACTATAATATTAGTTTAGTACCAGTATTTAATCGCGTATATTTGTTTTGTTTCGCCTGCAAGTAATGATTTAAAGTTAGGTAGCTAAATTAAAACATGGTCGGGTATTTTTAAAAAATGGTGAAACACGAAACACGCAGACGAAGCTAGTGTATAATAAAGTATGGTTTGTGTCAGGATGGGTCGTCGCGCTCGAACAAGGCGCGCGTGTACACGGCGGGCGCGCTGCAGGACGTGCAGATGCGGCCCGCCGCCAACTCGCTCATGTTCACTGCCAACAAGCTGTCCAAGCCGCAGCCGCAGCTGCCGCTGGCGCCCGTGCAGCAGAGTGAGTACCGCCGCCCCGCCCCGCCCCGCCCCGCCCCGCCCGCCCCCGAGCTCACCCGCCCTCTGTCCGCAGACGTGCTGACGCCTGCGTTCGCCAGCGCGCCGCTGCTGAAGGAGCCCGCCATCACCATCAAGCCCGCCGCCGACAAGAAGGACAAGCCGAAGAAGGATAAGGTGAGACGTCGACCGTCGTCCGTCGACCGGCGGCAGGCGCCCGCGGGCCGCCGGTCGCTCACGCTCGCTCTGCGCAGGGGCCCAACAAGGAGGAGGCGTGCCGCCTGGCCGTGGAGGCGGCGGACGCGGCGGCCGACGACGAGGCCGACGAGCCCGGGCCGGCGCTGCGCCGCCTGCGCGAGCTGCAGCCGCCCGACAAGGTGCTGCGGCGCTGCATCGCGGCCGTGCTGGAGCACGCGCTGCACGGGCCGCGCGGCGACGCGGGCGCGCTGCGCGGCGCCGTGCGCGTGGTGCGCGCCCTGCGCCGCGCGCCGGCCGGCGACGCGCTGCGGGCGCTGCTGCTCGCGGCGCACCCGCACGCGCGCCTGCCGCGCCTGCTGGCCGCCGCCGTGGAGCACAAGCTGGTGGCGCTGGCCGACGTGGGCGCGTGGTGCGACGCGGGCGCGCACCACCCGCTGCTGCTGGAGGTGCTGCAGGCGCTGGCCGAGGCGCTGGGCGTGGAGCGGCTGGCGGCGCTGTGCGAGGAGGGCAAGCTCAACGTGTGCGCGCACGTGGCGCCGGGCGGCGCGGCGGCGCCCGACGCGCTGGAGGCGCTGGAGGCGCGCGGGCTGGCGGCGCTGGTGCCGCAGCTGCGCGTCACGGCGCAGCTGGCGCGCCAGCTGGCCGCCGAGCCCGCGCCCCACGCGCTCTACCGCTGGATCAAGGTCCTTCATTTTATTCTATCGTCTACCAACTTTCGTCTCTGGCTTATTATTTTACATAAATGCATGCAGAATATGATTGCAGAGTATCGTAAAATGAATTCTTAAACCCAGTTAGGTTCCTCATTAAAGCACATAATTATAGCTTCAATACAACTCTTATACGCGCTTGCTGTTACCCATTTCTGATCTTTTAAATGAGTTCACCACTTACTATGTCTACGCCAAAGTAAGAGTCCGTCTAGTAAAATTGGCCAAATAGTGCTCAATAAGTTGCCACAACATAATGAAGAGCGGCTCTCGTGTGTAATCAATAACGACTATAATAATATCGGTATATAAGGCTTGGTAGCGACCTGAACAAAATGGGTATATAGAGCTTGGGAATGACCTGAACAAAATGGGTATCTATAGAGCTTGGAAGCGACCTGAACAAAATGGATAGATAGAGCTTGGGAGCGACCTGAACAAAATGGGTAGATAGAGCTTGGGAGAAACCTGAACAAAATGGGTATATAGAGCTTGGGAGTGACCTGAACAAAATGCGTAGATAGAGCTTGGGAGCGACCTGAACAAAATGGGTAGATAGAGCTTGGGAGAAACCTGAACAAAATGGGTATATAGAGCTTGGGAGTGACCTGAACAAAATGCGTAGATAGAGCTTGGGAGTGACCTGAACAAAATGCGTAGATAGAGCTTGGGAACGACCTGAACAAAATGGGTATGTAGAGCTTGGGAGCGACCTGAACAAAATGGGTATATAGAGCTTGGAAGCGACCTGAACAAAATGGATAGATAGAGCTTGGGAGCGACCTGAACAAAATGGGTAGATAGAGCTTGGGAGAAACCTGAACAAAATGGGTATAGAGCTTGGGAGCGACCTGAACAAAATGGGTAGATAGAGCTTGGGAGCGACCTGAACAAAATGGGTATATAGAGCTTGGGAGCGACCTGAACAAAATGGGTAGATAGAGCTTGGGAGCGACCTGAACAAAATGGGTATATAGAGCTTGGGAATGACCTGAACAAAATGCGTAGATAGAGCTTGGGAACGACCTGAACAAAATGGGTATATAGAGCTTGGAAGCGACCTGAACAAAATGGATAGATAGAGCTTGGGAGCGACCTGAACAAAATGGGTAGATAGAGCTTGGGAGAAACCTGAACAAAATGGGTATATAGAGCTTGGGAGTGACCTGAACAAAATGCGTAGATAGAGCTTGGGAGCGACCTGAACAAAATGGGTAGATAGAGCTTGGGAGAAACCTGAACAAAATGGGTATATAGAGCTTGGGAGTGACCTGAACAAAATGCGTAGATAGAGCTTGGGAACGACCTGAACAAAATGGGTATATAGAGCTTGGAAGCGACCTGAACAAAATGGATAGATAGAGCTTGGGAGCGACCTGAACAAAATGGGTAGATAGAGCTTGGGAGAAACCTGAACAAAATGGGTATATAGAGCTTGGGAGTGACCTGAACAAAATGCGTAGATAGAGCTTGGGAACGACCTGAACAAAATGGGTATGTAGAGCTTGGGAGCGACCTGAACAAAATGGGTATATAGAGCTTGGAAGCGACCTGAACAAAATAGATAGATAGAGCTTGGGAGCGACCTGAACAAAATGGGTAGATAGAGCTTGGGAGAAACCTGAACAAAATGGGTATATAGAGCTTGGGAGCGACCTGAACAAAATGGGTAGATAGAGCTTGGGAGCGACCTGAACAAAATGGGTATATAGAGCTTGGGAGCGACCTGAAAAAAAAACGTGACAGGCGTGTGCCGCCCAGATGATGCCACCACGACTGCGTTCTGGCGCAGCATCTGGTCGGTACCTGTCTATCATAATAAGGCTGACTGGATGCGGGATGTCGAGCGAGTGTGTGAAACTGTACCAGAAATGGAAGTAGTCATTATTACGCCATTAGATATAGCCAAAGCGGACCGGACGGACTGTACAGCTTTTGGTTGAAATGGCTAACTAGTTCACACACTTGCCTGGCATCTCAGTTCCAGTCATCCTTAAGAGCCTGGGTCGCTACCACAGTATCTAACAACAGGCGTTACCCACCTGCTCCATAAGTCAGGTAGTCCCGCGGAACCCAAGAATTATAGACCGATCACGTGTTTGTCAACGATCTATAAACTTCTTACATCCATTTTGAGAGCGAAAATTAACACACACATTGACAGTAATTCGATTTAGGAATGGCTCCCGTTGTACTAAGGAGCTAATTCACATCGACATGGCCATTAGCCAACAGGTTCGTCGATCCCGCAAGTATCTGTCGACTTGCTGGATAGATTATAAGAAGGCCTATGACTCGGTGCCACATACATGGCTCATGAGGGTGCTGGAGTTGTACAAGATCGACACAACTCTACGCACCGTCCTTAAATCGTGTATGGGGCAATGGAGGACAGTCCTTCGCTATCCGGGGTGTCGACGGATACAGGGGAATGATGAGCTTATATGGATTAAACGGGAAATATTTCAAGGCAACAGTTTGGTTCTGCTTAGCCCTGAATCCTCTAAGCACGCTGCTGGAGGATTCAGGTCTAGGCTATCGGTTGAGGAGAGGTGGTCAGGCCATATCTCACCTCCTCTACATGGATGACTTGAAAATCTTTGCCCCCAACAAATTGCGACTGATGGAGCTACTAAAGGTAACTGAAACTTTCAGTGGCGCCATCAGAATGGAGTTTGGTGTGGACAAATGTGCATTCATGCATGTGAAGCGAGGGGAGATAATGGAATCTGAGGGAATTCAACTTTCGGATTATATACACCTTAGATCCCTCTCCTCATCCGAAAGCTATAAGTATTTGGGTATGTCGGAAGCGTTAGGCATCAACGTTACTGACATGAAGCAATCGTTGAAGGAGCGCTTCTTTGGTCGCCTGAAAAAGGTATTAATTAGTCTTCTTTCAGGCGGAAACAAGGTGCGCGCCTTTAACGGTTGGGTCATGCCGGTTTTGATGTACTCTTTCGGCATATTCAAATGGACTCAGACCGAACTCGACGCCCTGGATAGGAAGGGTCCGTACACTGTTGACCGCAAACCGGATGCATCACCCACGATCATCGGTGATGAGACTACATCCCGCGGAAGTGCGGGGGTTGAGGCTTTTTAAATGCGAAGACCCTCCACAACCGTGAGGTGTGCAATCTCAGGGAATATTTTTTGAAATCCGAAGTCGGTATGCACCGTGATGTGGTTGCAGTGGACAAGGGGCAACTTTCCATGGCTAAAGACAACTGGCGCAAACCTGTAGTGCTTACTACCGATGATCGCAAGGAGATATGGCAAAGCAAGGAGCTACACGGGCGCTTCTATCGGGCTCTTCATGAGCCCGGTGTAGATTTCTTAGCGTCCGAATCCTGGCTACGTTTAAGGAACCTTTTCGGGGAAACTGAAGGTTCTGTCTACGCAATAATGGATAAAGTTATCTTGACGAATAACTACCAGAGACATATTATGAAGGACGGGACGGTTGACGTGTGTCGGGCATGCCACGCTCCGGGTGAGTCTACCAGACATAATTATTATCTCTGGTTGTTCTCGTCTAGCTAACGGCGAGTACTTGCACAAACATAACCAAGTGGCTTGGATTATTAACCAGCAACTTGCTTTGAAATATAAACTTATGAACTCTGAGATACCGTATTACAAGTATGTGCCCGACCCAGTTCGAAAATGACCATGTCACGTTGTACTGGGATTGGTATATCATTACTGACGGGACTGTTGTCTCCAATAGGCCGGTATCTTTTTAAGAAATATTTTAAAATGTATTTTATATGGAAAAGAAATATATAAATAAAAAATAATAATCGTTTATTTGCTTAGAAAGTAGGTACATAAAATAAAGGTGTTTACAAAATTTGTGATCCTTGTACAATCTACCCTAAATGAGGCATGCAAAGATTGAAATTTTTTTTTTATTAAAACCACTCGAATCAAATTAAACAAAACTCGTCAATCAAATTAAAATTGGCAAAAATTATAAATTAAAAATGATAAAAGATAGAATAAATTATTAATTGAGTAATAACACTTATCAAGTAATAAGGCTGTCAGTTTCTTTTACCCGACTGCCCCAGAAGGAGGGTAATGTTTTTCGAGAGTATATATATATATAATCATTTATTTGATCAGACAACAAATGAGGTCCATTGTGTTAGTAACAATCTTACTTAGCCTATGTTAGTACTTAATAACTAAAACAGATCTTGTCCGCTCTGCTAACGCCCACACAAGCGGACTATCAGCCCGGGCGGCTATCGAGTGCAGAATGATGTTGGGACTGTCACGCAACCTGCGAAGTAACGAGGCAGATTTTTTGCGCCATACTGCTTCAAAGCTGTCAGTGCGCGCCTCGGCAAACATCGCCGACGCACTGCAGAAACGTGGCAGTCGCAACAGCACCTTGAACGCGTTGTTATATTGGATACGCAGAGCATTGCAAGCCCTTTGGGTATATCTGAACCACAGGGCCCCCGAGTACAGTGTTGTGCAATACGCCTTAAAAAGGGCTATTTTAACTGGAACTGTACATCGAGAGAACCTGCGGGCCAGCATGTTCACCCGGACTGACAACGCTCTGCGCTCCCTCTCCAAATCTGAATCGTCTTTCGGGAATCTGTTACCAGATGGCCCAAATATTTAAATGTATACACCCTGTTTATTGGGTGACCTTCAAGTAACAGAGGAGGGACCGTAGATGGACATCTGGCACCAGACCTGAAGACGATATACTCTGTCTTTTTAGTGTTATATATCAAACCATGAGACTCCGCATACGACTCACACACAGCCAGTAACTTTCGGAGAGCATTGATCGAGGGAGCCATATATGTCTATTTCTTTGGCACGCTCTGTAGCCTAAACGGCTTGATGGATTTTAACGTATGGGGTGTCCTTAGATTTGTCTTAATTGTGGGAGTGACATAGGTTATATAATATTTATATATTATATCTGCAAATACAAAAAAGGAGGGGGTAGGTTTTTTTTAATAAATTGCATCAATATTGGTATCAAATAAAAGCTAGAAATTCTCAAATATACATATGTATATAATATATTAATAAAACTAAAAAGCTTGAAATAAAATAATTATTAAAAAAAAAACAACTGAAAAGGCAAAAATCAAATTATTAAAAAACAAAAAACCCGACTGCAAAACACTTAACAGAAAAGAGAAAAACATGCATTATAATCTATAGAATTTTGGTATCGCCGGGGGGGACAAACAAAAGTTACACCATATTTCAGGTTATTGGTTTATCCCCGCCTGCGATACCAAAATTCTATAGATTAATAGCTGCGCCCCGCGTTTTCACCCGCGTTAATCTCGATCCCATGGTAATATCGGTATGAAAAATAGATGTTAGCCGATTCTCAGACCTACTCAATATGCTCACAAAATTTCATGAGAATCGGTCAAGCCGTTTCGGAGGAGTACGGGAACGAACATTGTGACACGAGAATTTTATATATAAGATAATGTTTGTTTTTCTCTTTTCTGTTACGTGTTTTAGCAGTCGGGTTTTTTGTTTTTTTAATAATTTCTTTTATTTAAAGCTTTTGAGTTTTATTAATATATACAGGGTGTCCAGTAAATAGCACGACATACTGCAGGGGGTGATAGCTAGGCTCACTACCTATCAATACAACACAATATATGTTCAGCAAAATCTTACGGATTTACAGTTTTACAAAATTTTCCGAAATACCGAAAAATCTCTACCTTGAAACAGATTTGTAAGCATCTCGTAATGAAAAAATCCTTTTCTAGTACTTTTTTTTACATCAAATTATTCGTGAATAGTTACTTTACTCATTGATAAGTCTTTTTTCTATCAAAGACAAGAATGTTTTCAGGAAATACTATTTTTTGTTTAAATTTGCACAGAACTATTTTCTTATCACTTAAGTTTAACCTACAGTGGTGAAAAAAAAATGTATGTGGCAGTTTTGTACAACAAACTTAAAAAATAGCTTGTTTAATGGTGATTTTAGAAAGATACAATACTAGTACATTTTCATTTTAAAAAATACGAAAAATAAGCCATTTTAGTTAATAAGAGCATTTTATTTTAAATGCAAGTAATGTGACTTTGAATTCGAATCGTTGTAAGGTCGTACTACGGTTCGAATTACATAATAATTAATCTACAGCCGACCGGCCGGCCTGTCTGTAAATGACATCTTGAAGGATAAGGTGATAGTAAAAAAAACAGAGGAGTTAACTTTAATAAACATTTATTTAAATAAATTACAATAAATGCTCAAATTGCTTCCCTTGTGCCCTAATACACGCTCGGCATCTTCTTAAAAATGAGCTTTTGAGTCTTCTCAGACTTATTTCCGATATTTTTCTTGCTGCAATGTTAACCCTTGCTGTCAATTCATTGTCATTTTGGATCGGTTTTTCATAGACTTTGTTCTTCATGGCACCCCAATAAAAAAAATCCAGGGGGTTTAGGTCCGGAGACCTAGGTGGCCATAATATCGGTCCCAGTCGCCCAATCCACCTGCCTGGATAAGCTTCATCTAAGTAGGCTCTTACTTCCCGGCCATAATGAGCAGGGCACCCATCATTTTGAAGCCACATCACCTCTCTTAGCTCACTCGGAACATTTTCAAGGAGCGTGGGTAGGGTTTCTCGTAAAAACTCCAAGTAATTATTGGCATTTAATGTAGGTGGAAGCTCGACGGGACCCACAATCTGGCCATTAAAAATCCCACAGCATAAATTTATTTTGAATTGGTACTGGGACCTGTCTTCTCTTGACACATACGGATTTTCTAATTGCCAACTATGTAAATTATGCAAATTCAAGTAGCCGTCCTTTCTGCAGGCTGACTCATCACTCCATAACACCTTATTAAAAAAGTTTGGGTCCTCCCGATGCATTTCAAGCATGCGGGGCGGCAGAATTGAACTCTCGGCAGGTAGTCTCTAGTTAAAAGAGTTTGCACGCGTCGTACGTGAAATGGATGGTATCCATACCTCTTAAGTACTGAATGAACAGTGGACTTCGGTATCCCTGTGCGCCGTTGTATCGCCCTAACCGAAGTTGTCGGGTCTTGTTCTCGTTCCTGAAGCACTATGTCTTCGTCAACAACTTGAGGCCGTCCACCGCCACGTTGACCAGGGAGTCTGCCTTCCATGTAGGAGTTATGCACTCTGGTAAACATTTCATGGTGTGGATGTCTCCTATCGGGAAACCTTTCCCTGTAGAGGGTGGCAGCAGCTCGGGAACTTTGGCCAGCTTCTCCGTAAATAAGGTGCATCTCAGCATACTCTCGCTGCGTATAACCAGGAAAAACGCGGTTGTTGGCCATGTTATAAAACAGAAAAGTCCAGGTGGTCGCCAAGTCGTCGTAGTGATCACAATAAAAAATCCAAATCGTAAGGCAAACAAAGTCCGGGGACCAAGGCACAAAACAGTCGTCAGTACGAAACAATAATTTGTGAACACAGAGATGCGTTGCGCACGGTTTAAGGTAGCGTACTGACAAGTGTCGCAAATAAGGTTGAGAGTGAGACACAAAATCACAATGCAAGAAAGAGCGGGATAGCACATGCGCTTCTTTTGTTAGACAGTAACCGGTCGGGTCGGGTCGGTCGGCGAGCAGGTAAAAACCTTTAGTCATTACGCGTGCACGTCGCATTTTACTGTCACAACTAGTTTTATAATAATTCGCGTAAATGAGCAGCTATTACTTATTCTCATAGTGGTTTTTGTCAAAATTACGTTAATTACATTTTCAACAAAATCAGCTTCTCTGGAACTAAAATAGCATTTTTTTGTATTTTTTTTATGAAAATGCACTAGTATTGTATCTTTCCTAAATCACCATTAAACAGGTTATCTTTTAAGTTTGTTGTACAAAACTGCCACATACATTTTTTTTCACCACTGTAGTATAAACTTATGCGAAAAGAAAATCGTTCTGTTAAAATTTTAACAAAAATAACTATTTCTTCAAAACTTTCTTGATTTTGATAACAAAAAAACTTATAATGAGTAGAGTAACCTATTCACGAATAATTTGATGTAAAAAAAGTTCTAGAAAAGGATTTTTTCATTACGAGATACTTAAAAATCTGTTTCAAGGTAGAGATTTTTCGATATTTCGGAAAATTTTGTAAAACTGTAAATCCGTAAGATTTTGCTGAACATATATTGTGTTGTATTGATAGCTAGGGTCACTACCCTAGCTATCAGCCTTTTTTTTTTTTTTTTTTTTTTTAGGGTGGGAAATCATCAAATAACTTCTCCCGCTCTGGGCGGAGCGGGAGGGTGTGTCAGACTCTTACTGACTAAAACCCACCCGTATTCCTTCCTGTTGCCTGTGTTGCGGGGGCCTCGGTGACCCATAAGTACCTTCCCGCGACCCCGGCTGGCATCGGCCCTAGTGGACCCCTACTTTTGTGCTGACGACATCTCTTTGAGGCGCGCGTGGAATACGACGCGCCGTCGACCCGGGCCTGGTCCTTACCGGACGGTGAGCTACCCATTGCTCACCGTCCGCAAGCCCGCGCCTACGGTGGCCTGAAATCCGCCCGGGATTCCCGACGCCCTGGGCGTCTCCTGCGGCGGCTAGGGGCGAGAGGGCGCGAAACTTGCCTTTCCCTCAACCGTCCCGCCTCCTCCTTTGCAAGCATTACTGCTTCGCAGAAGGAGGTGACGGCTGCCCATGCCCTCTCGCTCCGTACCATGGCCTGAACCAGGGCCGGACGCGAGAGGTAGCTATCACCCCTGCAGTATGTAGTGCTATTTACTCATTATTAGCTACTATTTGACATAAATGATGATGCAATTTATTTTTAAAAAAAACCTCCCTTTTTTTGTATTTGTAGATGCAATATTAAATAGCCTATGTCACTTTCACAATTATGACGAAACTAACGACACCTCTTATGTTAAAATCCATCAAGCCGTTTAGGCTAGAGAGCGTGCCAAAGAAATAGACATACACACATACATACTCTCGAAAACATTACCCTCCTTCTGGGGCAGTCGGTTAAAAACAAGCATTATAATCTATAGAATTTTGGTCTTGCAAACGAATAATCTGAAATATGGTGTAACTTTTTATTGCTCCCGCCTGCGATACCAAAATCCTATAGGTTATAATGCTTGTTTTTGCCTTTTCAGTTGTTTTTGCAGTCGGGTTTTTATTTTTTTAATTTATTTATTTTATTAAACATTTTAAATATGATGGGACCCATGCAGAAAGCACTTTTCCTAACTAAGCTGTATTGTAACTACCATTCTGTCATAGGTACCTATATTGGCTTCTAACAGGCCCTTTTCTAGTTTCTGACACTGTTAGAAAGTAACTCTTATTTTGTCTTACAAAAAAGCCATTTCCAAAATGTACCATGTCGGAAATGTTCACAATCTCAGGGACTTCAACAAAGGTACACAACTGGCTGTCATTTTCAGGCCACATTGCTCTTATACATCGTTTTTGGGCCTTAAATACTTGTTCTCTCATACTACAATTACCCCAGAATACAATGCCAAATCGCAGAATTGGTGCCACCAAACCATGGTAAGCTACCAATGTCGTGGTTGTACTCACTTTTTTACTTAAATTGAATAGCACATATGTAGAAGTGCTTAGTTTTTTACACAACTCTTCGGCTTGGGGTATCCACGTGAACTGACTGTCTATTAATATTCCTAAACATTTTGTCACTGTTACTTGGTCAAGTTTTTGTCTGGTCAAGTTTTGGTACTGGTAAGCGTTGATGGAAATGCATTATATTCGTTTTCGATAAAATTATTAATGTCAAGCCAATTTACTGTCCTTAAGTGTATTATTTATATCATATTCATATTTTTTGCGTCAGTGCATTTTATTAATGCGGTGCTACCATCAGCAAATACGACCATTGAATGTAATGTGGCAAGTCGTTTATATTTTATTTATATAGGGCAAGAATAGTAGTGGGCCTAGTACACTGCCCTATGGTACACCACGTCTGATAACTCTAAATATAGAGTTAAATAAATATTTATCTGAGTACAGATAAATATTTATTTTCACGTTTAGTCTTGACGCAAATTTTTGTTATTTCCGTAATTATTTCCGGTCACTAAGGTATGATTTTATAAGGTTGAGGATGTTTCCTCTGATACCATAGACATTGAGCTTATGAAGCAGGGTTTCGTAATGGACACAATCAAAGGCTTTGGTAATATTAGTAAAAATTGCGCATGTATGTATTTTATTGTCTACGTTTTTCATGATAGTATTTAGTAATTCGTCTATCGCCGTATATACCCTTGTAGATTGATAGTCAAACCAGCGTGCGATGACTAAACTAGAAAACAGTTTTCAAACTGGGCAACGAACTTATGCACAAAACCTCTGCTCTAATATAGTACAAAATTTCATAATATTTGATCATAACGTAGGAACAGAGACAACCGGAGGAATCTATGTAGATTAGTGTGAAGCCAAGGTCCACATTACATCGCTCATAGAAAGCGGAATATCTTGATATAAACGGTGTGCTGACACTCGCGGCGTCGCAGGCGAACGTGGAGCCGGCGGTGCGGCAGAACGGCGCCTTCGTGTCCACGCTGGTGGCGCTGGTGGCCGAGCACGTGACGCGCGCGGCGGCCGGCGCCGAGCACGAGAAGCAGCTGCTGGAGGCCTACGCGCCGCTGCTCACGGCGCTGCTGGAGGGGCAGCCCGCGCTGCAGCTGGCCGCCGTGTACGCCGTGCAGGTGCACGCGCACCACCACCGGTACCCCAAAGGTGACGCTCTCTGCTGCTCGTGACTGCCTCGACTGGGTTGAACAAATAGATCGAAATGGATTGACTTGACAAAAGTTAATTGTTCAGACAGGTTTTAATTTACTCGCTACTTGACTAAATTACTAATCTAGTTCAAACCAGGTCTACTTTTAGTCATTTCTGTAAATATTATAAAGGTGATTTTTTTACAAGCCAGTTTGGTTAGATGAGTTCAGGCCACCATAAGCTTCATTTTAAAGACAATAAAGTGACATTAAAATTGAATTTAAAAATTCTAAGAAAATAAAAGTGAATAATATTTTTCTTTGTGTGACACAACAAATGAATTTGGTGCTACAGTAAAAAATCAAAATAAAAGAATTGGGATGTGGCGGTGAGTTTTACGTGAATACGTGTACGTGTACAGATTACTGCGCCGTCGTTGATCCACTCGGACGCCTTCATTCTTTTACGTTCCCGGCTCCTCTCCACTCTCTCATACGGTGTTTTTAGTGCAGTAAAGAAATCGGAAAATACTGGAAAAGTTGATATTTAGCTCTGATTTCAATATTTTTTTGTATGTGTTCCTTAGACCCTCAGGAACATTCATCACTGCTAACATCTACCTTGCTATGAAAAATGAAAAAAAAGGATAGTTTTCCCACCCCCAAATCATCTGTAATAGTAAGTGATTAAAAAAAAAAAATCACCTCGGAAATCGTCTCGGGCGTTTTTGGAGTCGCTGATTACGAATCCTACTAAATGTATGGGAAAAGTATTTTTTTGCGATTTCTGACTTTTCTAGTACTCAAACATCTGTTGGTCTAATAGAGTTTTTTTGATTCCTGTAAGAAACAGGATCGATTGGCACCAAAAAATGTTTTTGTGAAAACTGCCCATTTTCTTGCTGACTACAATTTTTTCAAAATCTGTGAATGCAGATCTAAATGTATCAAAAAGTTAAGGACGGTCTCCTAAGACCGTTTTCCTATATCTACCACGGATAAGGTAGCTTTCCTTACTACCCCATCTCAAAAATCCACCCTGTATATTCACTGTAACCATTACACACTCATGGTTAATATGGTATGGTAGGTATACGCAACCACTAGATATTGACGAGCGCCGACTTGCGTCTCCGCCGCGCGCTTGGCCGCAGTCCTCACGCAACGTCACGAACTCTGGTCCTTTAGCTACCGAGTGGTGTAATAGATATGGTACGTAGATGATAGCTATGTAGCTGCAACACCAAGCTGTAGGTAATACGGGCTGCTGTTCGCAACTCCACGTCAGAGCGCCTATCTTTCATACGGTGGGTAAAATCGTTTATTCGACCCACCGTAGCTCCTCAGGGAAAGCTTCAACGCCTTGGTGTTACTGACAATCTCATGTAGCGTACCTGGGTTACCGAAGTACTTTGCCCTGTTTGTGGCGACCACCGGGCAGTTTAGCAGCCCATGAGCTGCTGTCTCGTCGTCCTCCATGCAGGGTCTGCACAGCTGACTGTCTGTGACTCCTATGACAAAGAGGCGTTTATTAAATAACCGCCTCTTTTTCTCAATTCGATCGTGTTGGGTTGCGTCCTCAGCCTGCCTGTACTCACTTTGGTCCAACCATAGGTTGTGATGTTGGTCCCTGGTTCGTTTTTTTACCAAAGTGCGAAGGTACCCAAAGGAGAGTGCGATGGGTTCAGGTGGTCCTTTTGACGACTTCGTCGGCTGCATAGTTGCCTAGCGAACCGCTGTGTTCTTTGATCCATTGAATGGTTATATAATTTGAGGCTACCCACCTCGTTGAGGCCCTAGTAGCCCTCGTATATCAGCCCAGAGTCAACTGAAGAGTGATTTTTCAAAAAGCCTCATTTCCACCAAAAACTAATTTTCGATAAAGCCAATTTTCTGTGGCAGACAGAAAGGGTGTATTATAACTTTGGAAAGAGATCATGATCAGTGAGCATTATGAATTCTGACCATATGACATTAAAAAAATATGTATCTTGTATTGTCTTTGTATTTTTAATTTAAATTTTGGAAATAAGAACTTTTGTTTGCTAAAACAGAAAATAAGGCCTTTTGTAAAACATGAATAGGTAATACACGCAATATCGTTCTTCAATAACATAAAATCCAAAACACATTCAGTTAAAATTGCATTGATATAGCGGGAAAATTGTTGACATTTGACAGTGGCAGCTAATGAATGACATTGACAAACAACTTTTTAACTTCCTTGGCCATGATGGCTGAAGTGGCAAGAGAAACCCAACTGTATCCCCCGATTTTTATATTATCAGTTTTCCAAATTACTAAGGGGTGGTATCCTATTACACAGTTACTGGGTTGCGGAGGTCAGATTAGCAATCGCTCCATGTAAACATAATGGTATTCAGCTGCATCCGGCTAGACTGGCAGCCGGCCCAACGTCTGAAAGTGATGCAGCCAGTGCTGAACTGCCTCCTGCTATAGAAGTACGTTTAAAGACGTCTTCACGTCAAAACGCATTCCTTAGGAATATTACCTTTTTTTTTTGTTTGGCACTTCCTCATGTAGCCCAAAAATGTATGGAGGGTGAATGTTGTTCTTTTAACAGATTATAACTATGGTCATGGTCAAGGTATTTAAATGTAAAATAATAATTTAGATAACTTCTAGCAACTATGATGACTTACTTTGAATGTAATGTAAAAGCAGAATATTAAAAAAAAGAAGTACACCTTTTTAAAATACATTTTGTCTCTTTGATTGTCTTTAAAATTGGGCTCATGGTTCCTTACAGCGTTTTTCTCTATTACTTTTAATTTAAAACTACCCAAACTGGCTAGAAAAAGAATGAGTGTGTATGCGCACGATGCGCGAGTGAGATGTGACCTGACCGGCTGTGTGCAGGCATGCTGCTGCGCTGGTTCATGTACCTGTACAACCTGGAGGTGTGCGAGGAGGACGCCTTCCTGCGCTGGCGCGAGGACGTCACGGACGCCTACCCCGGCAAGGGCGAGGCGCTGTTCCAGGTATAATAAAGCTAAATCTAGCCGAACGATATTTTTCCACAAAACAAAGAAAATACTGCTATTTTAGACGAAAGTACGAGGGAAGCCCTGTTTTTAGGGTTCCGTAGTAAATAAGGAACCCTTATAGTTTCTCCATGTCCGTCTGTCTGTCCCTACTGTAGCTCAGAGACGCTTAGTTCTAGAAAGCTGTAATTTGGCCTAGGTATACATATTAATCACGCCGAAAATGTGCTAAAATATATTCTTGTTAAAATAAATTTTAGGGTACCTCCTTTGCACGGGTTCCCTCTATCTGGCAGAATCTTGATTCTCCGAAATTTATTTGGAATAACACACTTGGCATAATTTTCTTTAAACGAATATTATTAAGGCATAACAATTATTAAATATAATTATTGTTTGGCCGAATGTTTATATGTCCGAATTTACAATTTTCCTTTAAGATGGCAGAATTTTATTTGACATAATTACCTTTGTAAAGTTAAAACTCCGCATAATTTCATTTAGCATAACTTTTATTTAAAGCGACGATTATTTGGTACAATTTCACTTGGCATACTATGAAAAATAGTTAATATGTTAGTGACAGAAAAGAATCGCTGCAAAACCGACTCCACATAGTCTTGTCTGCCCTACCCCTTTTGTTTTTGGGTGGGTCCGTTACCATACCTACGTTTCGTAAAAAAATAATGTGTATAAAATAAAATTAATGAACACTTCATAGACGCATTCTATTACCCATGATTTTATGCGTTTTGTGGCTTCTTTAGTAAGTACCTCAGTTGGTTCTGAAGTATTTTTGTCATTTGCTGCCCGTCTCAAAAATCCACCGTTTATAATATGTGCAACGATAATAATTGACGACCGGATTATTGGAAACAAAAAAAGATCTTCGTAATCATACCAGTTAATTATTATCAGGATTATTTTCAATCCAGGTTGTCGCGAAAACCGATGATGAGTATGTATGAGCGCTGATTGGCTGATAACTGATGGAAGCGCTGATTTGTAGCTACATTCGAGCCCTGTCATAAAATAACTGTCAGGTTGACTCATTCCCAAAATAGATATTTTGTACACGCAGCACCATAGTCACGTACAGTACATGGTATTTTTATTTGGTTAACGAAACTTTAGTGACGTGATGGTTTCGGTATCTAATGGTTGCAGTTGACAATTTGTTTACTATGAGCGTGTTCCCAGTTCCCCATGTAAGTACTGCTAGGTACATGGTGCTATCATTATGTAGGTTCATAGGTGCTCCAACAATTTTTTGTCCCCGCCTGCGATGCCACTATATATTATAATCCTTGTTTAATAATCCCTTTTCAGTTATTTGTTTTTGCAGTTGGGTTTTTTGTTTTTTTTAATAATTATTGTGATCCTTTTTCCATTTTGTTGTCCTGAAATACTAAATAGCTATTTAACTTGGCTGATTCATAACTTGACCCGTATAGTCTATGTGTTATAGCATTAGACAAAAAACGGCTAAATAATGATAGTTATTGTGTAATATTATTATAATGAGCGCATTTTAGTTATTTTTTTTAATGTAAATGGTAAATAGATTATATTGTTCGTGTATTTATCGTGATATCACGGAGCTCATAATACGTTTTTATCGAAATAACGAAACGGTTATAACCGTTATTTGTTTAATGTTAAAATAAATGGAGTATATTCGGGGAGCCCTAGAGTTAAAAAGATGCACATTTATTTAAAAAAAGCGTACATCATTAGAAGCATGAAAATGTACGGATCTTTTTCCCACGCTCTTAAAAATAATTTTCTTTGTTATAATTATATTTAAAAAATTATTCGTTGACTGTACATAACGTATTTTGGGTACGAGTGCTCAGATTAGCTAGTCAGTGTTCAAGTATCTAATTGCCCTTATCAACTGAGAATTTTGTAAATATCCTGATAATAGGTCGTATGATTACGAAAACCTTTCTTAGTTTCCAATGACCCCAGTCCTTTGTAATAATTTAGGAATTTCGCAAAGAATCTATTTATCCAATGAACCTGCCGCGCTTGGCGATAATGTGGCTCTCTATCAGTGAAGTAATGTTTGTAATCGGATTAGTTCTTCCAGGCATCACCTATTATAAACAAATTTACCTCTTTTTAGGGTTCCGTACCCAAAGGTTAAAACGGGACCTATTATTAAGACTCCGCTGTCCGTCTGTCACCAGGCTGTATCTCATGAACCGTGATAGTTAGACAGTTGAAATTTTCACAGATGATGTATTTCTGTTGCCACTATCACCACAGAAAATAAATATTTAAGGGGCTCCCATACAACAGACATGATTTTTTATTGGCCCTTTTTATAGATAATGGTACGGAACCCTTCGTGCGCGAGTCCGATTCGCACTTAGCCGGTTTTTATTTTAGATTAGGTTAAAGTAGGCAACCACAAAAATCGAGGTTGTGCAGTTTCTATAGTGCTTCTAGGGGCAGACTCCCCGTGACCTCCATCGAAGTATGGCGTCCCTAAATGGAAAAATAGTATAATTATGTTGAAGGATGTTCAGTTGTCCAGCATGTGATGTGCTCGCGTGTGCCTGCAGGTGAACACGTGGCTGACCTGGCTGCAGCAGCAGGAGTCTGAGGACGAGGAGGCGGAGGACTAGGAGCTCGCCGCGCTCGCCGGCTCATGAGCCGCACCGCTTTTATTTCGCGCTCATCTCATTATATAAATATAATTAAGCCAAATAGTTGAAATACCTACGTTTGTTACCCTTTAACGCTCGACGCGCCGCGCCGTCGTCGGCGGCTCCAGTGTTAAATAGGACAATTTTTAGGTTACTACGTAAACGAATATTAGTATCTCGAGATAATTTTTTGTAGGCCTTTTACTCGATTTTGATACTTTTTACAAATGTATACAATGTATAGTGTTCGTTTGGACGTATGATTGCACCCCGATCTGCCCAATCCCAAGCAGTGAGCGTGTTTTAGTTGAAATTGTAAAAAAATATATATATGAAAAACTTAAATCAATTTTTATTATTAATATCATGATCATTTATTTTCAATGCTAAATGGACTTAGTGATAACTGTAAGAATGCTTAAATTTCATTGTTTTATCAAATTTTAGAATTTTGTAACTATATAAATAAAAACAAAAAAGAACTGCCCTACGGCATAAGAAATGTATGTTGAGTGAGTTGTAAGTTGTGAACTGATGATGCACATGCAACATTAAGTAAGTAACATTGGTCAATATGTATTCAGGATGAAAAATAAACTTCAGTGTAATTTATTACAAAAACAGTAGCGAGTTTCATTTTTGTAAAATGAAGATTAACCTGCTCTTTGTGTTGATAGTACGGTTAACTACTTTCGGACGGACCCGTATCTTCGTGGAACCCCGGGGCACAGAGGGCAGAAAAGGAGGTGAGAGACAAGATATCGACACTTTACTAAACTGGACTTCAGAGAATGACTTCCAAGTAGACCACGGACCACGTATTTATATAGATAGGAGATAGTTATTGAGGCGTACTATCTTCTGCCACAGTTTGCAACGGGCGTCGGCCGGGCACGGATACGGCAATTCGAACCGCACGTGACGTCCCGGTGACGACGAGCATGTGTACAGTGTCCACCGCGACCGAACTCTGCGGTTATGATAGACAAAATAAAAACCTGGCGAACGGCGTGGTGCGACGGCTGTGTGTAGACAAAATTAAACTGAGTCTTGTATTCCCGGCACATCGGTCACAATCTCGGGTCGAGTTCGGCGGCCGGGGTGACGGTGGCCGGGGTGACAGCAGCCGGGGTGACGGTGGCCGGGGTGACAGCAGCCAGGGTGACGGTGGCCGGGGTGACAGCAGCCGGGGTGACGGTGGCCGGGGTGACAGCAGCCGGGGTGACGGTGGCCGGGGTGACAGCAGCCGGGGTGACGGCGCTCGGGTGACGAACGCGCGCTGCGGTGGAGTAGCTAGCATCAAGCTCATTGTTATGACACTTACGACCGATGGGAGTAGCGTCATACAATAAGTTTTAAATTGAACATATTTTTGTTTAGAAAATACCTTTGTTTAAATCGGGCAGCACATTAGACCCCACAAACTTTAGACCAATTTCTGTGCTTTCCCACCTTTAGTAAAATATTTGAAAAATTGATGCTGGATCAATTGCAAAGACATTTTAATAAACATAAATTATTAAACAGTAAACAATTCGGTTTCACAAAGGGTCGATCGACTACCGACGCTGGTGTGAAACTTCTTGCACATATTTTTGAGGCTTGGGAGAAGTCACATGATGCCCTAGGTATTTTTTGTGACTTATCTAAGGCTTTCGATTGTGTTTCTCATGATATATTGGTCAGGAAATTGCATCACTATGGTGTTAGAAACACTGCCTTGGATCTTCTTAATTCTTATTTGGATAATAGGATCCAAAGAGTGGACGTTAACGGTAAGCGATCGCCGGGTTCTATTGTCACTATGGGAGTTCCGCAGGGCTCAATTCTTGGCCCTTTTTTATTTTTCGTATATATTAATGACCTACCTTGCCTTATAAAGAACAGTCATGAAGTAGTGTTATTTGCAGATGACACATCACTTTTATTAAGCTTAAACGACAACAGACAGTTACTGACGATGTAAATAATGCTCTCTCTAAAATAGTACATTGGTTTAGTGTTAATAATTTACTTTTAAACGAGAAAAATAACAAATGTATTAGATTTCTGACACCTAACGTTAAGCAGGTAAAACCAATGTACTAGTAAATGGGGCGGAGTTGGATCTTGTGGACACCACTGTGTTCTTTGGTATTACTTTGGACTCAAAGCTACAGTGGGGCCCACATGTAACCAAATTGTCAAAGCGGCTAAGCTCTGCAGCCTACGCAGTGTATAAAATCCGTCATTTGACTGATGTAGAAACAGCTCGATTAGTATATTTTAGTTATTTCCATAGTGTATTGTCGTACGGCATTTTGCTGTGGGGAAATGCAGCTGACATTCCGGCTATATTTGTGCTTCAGAAACGAGCCATTCGAGCAATTTTTAACCTAAGTTGTAGGCATTCACTGAGGGATACATTTAAGGATAAACATAAACATAATGACAGTCTCATCTCAATATGTTTACGAGAACCTGATTTATGTCAAAAAGAATATTAACCTTTATTCTAGACAGCGACATTCATAGCATAAATACTAGAAACAAAGACTTACTTATTGTGCCCAAGACGGGGCTCCAAAAAATTAGTAATTCATTTAAGTGCCAAAGTATACGTTTTTACAACAAACTCCCAAGCCATGTTAAAGAACTGAGCCTCAATAAATTTAAATCATTTATTAAACAGAAACTGTCAAAAAGGTTTCTATAAAGTTAAAGATTACTAGACGACAAAAAGGCTTGGGATTAATTAAGCTACTCCAATGTACCCCCAGGCAACAAACTAATTTTATACTAAATCTATTTTTATACTAAGTGTGAGATTGATGATTTTGTTATATACACTATGACATTAATATTTACTTTTTGAAGTATTATATTATTATATTTTAAATTATTGTGAATTTGAAGACTATGTGGATTATTGTTTTTATTATTTCTCTCAGTTAGTTTTCATCTTAGTCTGGCAGTTTGAGTCATTTAAGCGGCCTACTCAAATGTCCTTTCTTTGGTATTGTTCGTCGAATCGTTGAGCTCCTTAAGTTCTGAGTTGAGCTGCACGATTACTGACAAATGCGTGCACTGACTGGTTAGGTCCACTCAATCTGTGTGGTTTTCTCCTCAAAAGACCATTTCAGACACCAATCTACATGGTCTTCACATGATCTGACCAAGATTATGTCTGGACTTTAAAAGAGACTGTGACCTCTGAGTTTGTTTCGGCCTTTCTTCTCAGAGTAGTCAGATAGGAAACGCCGAGCTCATCTAGTTTTTTTCTAAATATGATTGACGTGTAAAAGTGTTTGTATAAACCTACTTACAGAAAATAAAATCATTTCATTTCACCTTTTTTTGTTGGTTACGAAGCATAATAAATATAACCTATTTCCCTGAAGGTTTAGAGGTGTACCTAAAGTATAGAATTATGAATATTCGGTACAATAGGTTCGGTTCCTATTACGTAATAGAATAGTATAATGAATAATTATTTTTGTTAATTACTTGAGATTTTTTGTTGATTGTCTATAATAATTCATCTGAATTAAGTTATAGTAGGTACCTGGTCAACCGAACTCTGCTCAGATGAAAAATCAAAATATTTTCATTTCACATAAACCTACATGGGCACTTATAAAACGTCAGAAGCTAGGTGCACGGTTCCAATTGGTCGTTTGCTATGGAGAAGAGCCGGCAAGAAACTCCACGGTTACTCTTTTAAAAATAATTGGCTTTTACAATGTTTTCAAATTACAGTGTTAATATGTCCTCCCGGACAGAGTTAGGCCTGTCGAGAGGTACCAGGTACTTAACAAAAAAAAAGAAAAAGGTCTACAAAATGCCTAGTCTAGGTATTACCTACAACGTTCTCACATTCACAAGGTACACAATAATCTATGTAAAATATTAATAAAATAATAATAATAAAAACCCATTTAAACCAAATGACAATTTTGCCATTACAACAAGTCTGAAATCAAAATCGTAGGTTTAAAATGTCAAACAATAAAATATTGTGTCAAAAATTGAACTTTCCATCGCTGTTCTGTAACCGACTTTGGCAACTTGTTATAAAAGCGGATACCTACTGTTGATAACAAATGAAAAATAGAGAAAACTAAATCTATAATCCTCGTAACTAAATCATCATTGTTTAAAGATTCTGCTTCAGAAAACATATCGTCTTCTATACCTTTTAACACAAGAAGGAGCTGTTCTGTTCTCATTTGACTTGACGTTAATTTTGTATTGTGTGTTTAGAAATACTAAACCGTTTATTCCCGTTGTCCCCGTACGCCATATCCCCGTCACGGGCACAGCGAGATTAAAAAGTAGCAGCTTAATAATCAGTTGTTAGCTTAAACTGGCATCGAGTTTTTGTTTTGGTAATAGAGGGGATCTGTATTGAAAGTTCGTGGGGATCACCCTGATTTGGATAGATTTATTGGATGGAATCAAACAAGGCAGATGCTACATGACGACGGACCTTTTTATTGTTGACAGATGTCACAGATAGACCACAGATTACACAGTGTTCCTTTACATTCGGACTTCGGGGAGGGAAAATATTCAAGTGCGATTTTTTCTGATAATGATCTGATGAATCTCAATACGTCTAGCGCCACACACTTTTCTGTGTCAAAAACAGGAACTAATGAATGTTGCCACTTAATTTTTAACAATCTGGCGCTCGGCGGTCGCTGCCGCGACACGCTCGCTTCGCTCGTTCGTTAATGGTTACTGTTCTAACCTAACCTAACCCAACAACTGATTATTAAGCTGCTACTTTTTAGTTAAAATTACCATTCGCTGTCTGCTAAGACTAATCTACCAATATTCTATACACTTTGTTTGTTGGGTAAAAGTAATAGGTACCTACTACAGAAAAAAGAAAAAACGGGGACTGGGCAATAATTTTTACTTATTTTATTCTACTATATTAACGGGGACAATGGCAAGTATTTAAAATATTTAATTGAAGTACCACTGTGCCCGTAGAATGGGTACACGGCGGGAATAAACGTACTAAACGACACATATAAGACAAATTAAAAACTTACGTACCTATTAACCCATTGACCGCCACCTCAAAAAAGCCAAAACGTGCCCTCGGCGCCAAGCTACGAATTTTTCCTTAAAATCTGTCATGTAGTCGTGACCGTGGCGTACTGGGCACATTTTGGTTTGTCATGACTGTGGCGGTCAAAAGGTTAAATATTGCACAAGAAATAATTTTCGTCTTATAAGTATGTAGTAGTGTAGTATTTTAATTTGTTTTCGTAAAATATTTCATAGCTTTTATCATTCTTTTTGTCAATTTAATTGAAGTAAAAAAAATAGGAGTGCATCGTCACCGAGGAGTTCTCTACAACTTACAATATCGCGAGCGCGAGTCAGCGACATTTACTCCAGCGATCGTGCGCCCCTGGTATCTGAGCTGTCTCGTAGTTGGGAAGACTCCAGTCTTAAGGACACGTAAGAGGCCAAATTAACTACTCATTACTGCGCGGGCACACTTCCCACATTGGTAGCCACGCCTCCTCATTAAACGATTGGAGTAGTGGGCTAATTAGCTAATGACCTCATTAGCTAATTAAGGACCCGCCTATCGACCGGTGATCCAACACGCGTCGACATCAGCTACGTGCACACATCAACATCCATACACGGCATCGTCCATGACTCTGCTTGCCTGGTACTACAATTCTTTTTACAAATGCCGAATGGGTGCGTACCATTTCATATAAAATAATATTAGTTTGAAAGTAATATCATTTGTTATCCTTTGAGAGTGGACATTACTTCCTGAATTTATTTCATAAAGTGGTGCATTTACTGTCTGTTGTTTCCACCATCATTAATTAATATACAACAGCATATTTCTGTCCACCCAAAAGAAATAGAAGCCAACAAGAAAGTCGTAGTATCAATAGTATCGACTTTGATGTTCTGTGGTACTCTCGACCGGTCGACCTACCTCTGAAGGGCAAAGAACAACATGAAGGTGTTTTTGAAGACCATAAAAAGCTTAAAATGAATCTGGTGACCAAATAATGAAAGAACATATATAGAAAACTGTGCAAAAACTGCCACATACACTTCACTGAAAATTCAAAATGAAATAATCGGTCTATGTGGGGATGTCATTAGAGGCGTGTTATCACAGCTGACATAAGGACGCACGTGCCTGGAAAGTTGCACTTTTCCTGATATGTCACAGCTCTCGTTGGATACCATTATCCGACGAGAGCTGTGACATATCAGGAAAAGTGCAACTTTCCACTGGTGTTAGATTTTTTGATGAAGAAAAGTGGTTCGTGAAGAGTTTGATAGCCGAAGCAGAGTCAATCGTCGACGATCCTGAGATAGATTTTAGAATGCCAAGGATTACCTACAACTCGGCAGACACATCGTGCAAATCCTCCGGCACAGACTCCTGGCAAGTTTTGGAAGAAGAGATTATTAATGATTCCCTACCCAGATTCTTTAATTATGTCTTTAGAGCAGTGTTTTTCTGATAGCAACCTGCGTATTCACTACTTACATTGCACCCACTCGTAATTATGCTTCAGAGGCCTTATTAAGACCCTTTTGAAAAAAAAACCTTTAATTACTACAATTTAAGTGGTTTTCTTGGTGAAGCTGATCTGTGCTATAACATATGCGAGCAAAAAATGAGGTACAGAGCGAACTGAACGAAATGGTTTTAGTTGCGCTAGTTAAAGAAACACAACTGTTATATCCCGCCATAAATCAGGCGCTTTCTATTTCACTTGCACAGCCCTGCACAACATGCACTATCGAAAGGTCATTCAGGGAGGTAACCATCACCTCATATAGCAGTATTATTATAATATTACTTCACAGTGGGAAAGTGATGGAGCTATACAGGAGTTATAGCTCCATCTCTTTCTCACACAGAAGTAATATTGAAATAATACTGCTATTAGAGGTGATGGTTACCCGTACCCCCCAGTACTTTACGCAGAGTAAAAACTTGGTTGCGATCAACAACGGCAGAAAACCGGCCTGTCGGCCTCTGCATGATGAGTGCGCTGCATACGTTTTGAAAGCACAAAATAAAGGACAATGGGCAATTTTGTATGGAGCGTGGGCGGTCCGCGGCCAAGAATGATTTTATCATTTATTGGTGTGCTTTAGTCCTACAATTATTGTGGACAAGTCTTATTACTGTGGTGTACTTCTAAAATGAATAAAAGACATTTTTGTGTTTGAACCTTTATATCGTTTTACTTATTATTCTGGCTTATATTCAATGCAAAAATACAAAAGGAAAGTGAAACAACAAATCTAGATAGTCTCAAAGATATTTATTATATAATAAATCACATAATGTATTATTAGTGAGCACAATTACCATACTATGTATTGTAATCTACATGAAACCTTTATTTTGTTATAAAAAAAGTTATGTTTAATAAACTATTATTATATCTAATTATTTATTACATAATTATTATATTAATAGGTATAGGTATTGTAAGACCACATGTTTAAAAATAATTACGACATAATTTTTTTTAAAAGGAATTAAGTGTGATTTTAGAGCATGTTTAGCCTAGTTCCTCCTACTCATGCTCTAAAATCACACTTAATTCTGCTGCTGGCAATCTAATCCTTTCGGGTTGATTTCTTGCCCAGCCTATATACCATACTACGCACATAACACGTGCGCAGCATCCGACCGTGCGCCTACCACTCAGACACGAACAATAGTAATGGGCGATAGCTTCTCTTCCGTTCCTTTGTCGGTCAATAATAATGTAGGAATAATAGGTCCTAGATCTTACGTGCCTTGACTGTATTCGAACACGTAACAACCAAACGTCTTGCTCTGCTATATATTCGCTAAGACTTGTTTGTTGCTCTCGGTACACTTCAATATTATACAAGCCCTGTACTAGGTGCTCAGCATAATAACTGCGGGCTACCTTGGATTTGATACGTACCGAGAGCAAACTAAATAAGATCATCCTCTGAAAGAGTTGGAAAATCGTTAAAAATAAGGTGGTCACTAGTGATGCTTTGGAACGTTGCTCTTTGTCTATTCATATTATTACGAACAACGTAGTCCGCCAGGTGATTGGGTCGATTTAAGCGGTCATTTATAATGTCTATAAATGTAGCTGCATGTACGCTATCGTGTATCGGCTTCTGGAAAGCGTTAATTAATGCAGCTGCTATTTTAAAGTCTTCGAACATGTGTTTTAAAGCCCGATTAAAATAATCCTGGCGGAACAACTTAAAGTCACGCTTAAATCGACTGTTTATTACTTCTACCACCCAGCGGCATATGGTGACTAATCTAGACCTATTCGCTTGTTCGGTTGTTAGTTGATCTATACTGCGTCCTTTACTTTCAGGCATGTAAGCAGAATAATTAAATTGGGACAAATCGGGAAGGGCGTCTCTAAACCCACGATCTAATATAAAAACATCACCTTGACGAAAAAACCAATGAATGTACCTTCGTCATTATATATCATTCTTTGTAAAATAGTTGCATCTGAGTCAGTAGCCGCATATGGTTCACAAACATCTAAAATATAACCATCGCAGCTTACAATAATAAATGGTTTAACAAGGTTTGAGTATTTATGTAAGCTATACGTTTTCCTCTGAAAAGAATAATTCGAACTCTTCTGTATGTATATGTATGTGCCATCCATTATTACAATTGCTGTTCTGTCTTCTAATGTTGAGTTTGAATTTCCAAATAAAGCATTCGGTACGTACAGGTTGCGTTCAATAAGCGTTCTTCTGTCGACGTGATCGAACCCTAGGTGCCTAGGCACGAACTCAGCATATAAACAATCTCTTGATTTTTTTAAATGCCGTGCCAGCGTTCTTCTACTCATTTGAAAGAGCGTGGCTAATCTCTCGTTGCATTCACCGCTCCGCAACTTTATTAAATATATTGCTAGAGCGGTTTTGGAATGCAAACTAGTCAAGGAAGGTGTCTGTTCCATGATATCTGTGAATTGTTCTCGGCTAAGACCCAATCGAATATATATTTCATTGGTGTCCATATTTTCAATATTTTCAAAATCTAAAATAGCTCTTCTTGACACAGCTGCTTTCATAAGACTCATCATGTGAATAAAATGAGTACTATTAAAATCATGTCTTAGATTCGGACTATCTATAATCTCATCCCAGTCATTGGATCTTAAATGTGTTTCACATACTCTGGCTTCTTCTGGTATATACAAGGTGTTGCTTTAGACCTGCAAAACATTTTAGGAGGTAATTATGTTAGTGATTCTCGACCCGAATCAACAATAAAATGGGCAGGTATTTTTTTTTCATTTTATTCTTATTTACGGAAATCGGTATGTGTGAAGTCCCCTTTTTAAAACGCGGCCAGTCTGTACGTGTCCTTAAACTGCGCTTTCACACACACACAAACAAACGCAACCGACATTTCTTTCATAGATCCAAAGCACCAACCAGCGTACGCTCCCACTACCACTAGCCACGCCCCCGCGGCCATCACAAGCACATAAATCGGGTCAATTTATTAGTGTGATTGATGGCGCCGACGCGTGCATACGCTTGCAAATTCCGCCCGTCAAGTGCGCCTTCGATTAACGGTCGCGATAGGTACCTACTACCTAGTTGTAAAAATGACAGACCAATACTCCAATGTAGTTGGCGGAGATGGTACGCTTGTATGCCATCAGCGGAGACAATGTATCTCGTGCCATCGAAAAGTTCGCGGAGTTATTTCCCAATCGGCATCGTCCCTTACACAGGGTAATGCTGGCTGCTACGCAGAGACTCGATCATCGGCAGTTCGACGTTCCCCAGCATGCTTAAGGTCGCGGCAACGAAGGCCTGCCTGTCGCCTTGCAGGAAGATATTCTGGAATTCTTCCGGCGAAAGCCACGGGCAAGCAAACGGGAGGCTGGTCGACGGTTTGGAGTGCACCACTTCACAGTGTGGCGGCTGCTGCACAAAGAAATGCAGCATCCTTTTCACTACCGCAAGGTACAGGATCTCCACCAACTTGATAACGCCGCGCGAGTTACATTTTGTCGCTGGTTGCCGGAACACCAAGACACCAACATCCTGTAGACGGACCAGTGTTTATTTACTCGAGTTGGCGTCTACAATGTTCATAACAAACAAAAAGTGATCAGTGCTTTCGACACAATAAAAACGAATGTGTTTGTAGGGACACAATGTAAATATGAAAGGCAGAACACTTGATAAGCAAAAGGTATACAAGCGAGAAGTATGAATGGACGCCAGTGACATTACATCGGTCCGCGTAGAAGGTTGTCTTAAAGGGTTTTCAATGTAATAAATACAAACATTATTAACTTGACGAAAGACTTTAATTAATGGACCCGTAACCTTCTACAACCAGACGAGGCAGTCTTGTTTAGGGGCTTACACATCGCGAAACGAGAGAGAGACCCCTAAAGTGGTGACCCGCGTTAAAAGTTCAACGTCGTGCTAGAGTGTGACGGTTGAAACTTTGAACAATACCTCCAGGTAACATAAGTAGGTAATTTATTTATTTGTATATAGACAATAATTTGTAAATACGATGTTAGCTAAATCAACTTGATAAGTGTAAATAAGTTGATTTAAAATTTTTAACTACGCCAAAAATACCTATCAGACAAAATAAATCACTTAAAATCCCTAACACATGGGTACCTACCTACTTAACTAGCACAAATTATCTTGAGGTATTTTTGTCGGTCCTCACCCCGTTAAAAAGCAGAAAAGAAAATCTTAAATCAACAATTTAATCTACAAATAAAAACGAAAACCGTCCTTGGGCTGAATTTACCTACATAACCTTATTATTATTAGGCGCGCACGCGCTCGCGATTAGTTTCACAGCTGTGCAACAGGAACTGCAATTGCTATGTAAGGTTTATTTATCGCCGCCTATTATTTTATTCATCAGCTGATAGGTAACTAACGACGGTAACGTGAACTTTTTTTTGGACTAGTAGTATCTACTTCCTACTATTATTATTTATCGTAATAGCCCAGTGGTTAAGGCGTTCTCCTCTCATGCATGAGGTCGCGGGTTCGCAACTGAGCAAGTACCACTGTGTTATTTTTAATTCATAATGATGTAAGTACTTTCTAAAACTTAGGACATCATTGAAATCATGTGTTTCGGAAAGCACTTAAAGCCTTTGGTTCCGATAGATTTGTAGCTCTCGGACAGTCGTTAGGTACCACACGGGTCAACGACATTACAGCCCTGCCGTAGGGTCATTGGTACAGGTAATCAAAAGCCAGAAAATCGGACAATTAGTCTAACAAATGGGTATCGTGTTATCAAGTAACTGGTTTGTTGAGGTCTGATACGCAGTCGCCCTACGTGATTCACTGGCACTCCATGTAATGAGCTGCATACAGTTAGACTGAAAGCCGACACTAACATAGTTGGGAACAAGCTCTGCAGATGATGAACATTTTCGCATTGTAATGATGCTTCAAAATGAGTTATTATTTAGCGAAATTTTAAAAACAATAATGTAGAAACTACATTGTTATTTTCAAATTCGAACTACATCTCAAGGTTAAATTATTTGCTAGACCGCCATTTTAGTTCAACTTACGTGCCGCGTTTTCTTACGTAGAAATGTGGGCGGAGCCTCGTACAGCCTGTCGTCACTGGTCATCGCATTCACGCACACAGTGACATGACGCGCGATAAATCGCAATGGGTGATTCTGTTTTTTTTGAAGAGGGTTATTAAGAGAGTTATTCCGAAAACCAATAAAATTTAAAAATCTAAAATAAAAAGTATTATTGATTATTGACTTGGTATCGTATTGTTTTAAGATTATTTACGAGTTTCATAACAACCTCCTGAAAGGTTTTGCAGGTTCAAAACTGCATCTTGTATAAGTTGGAATCCAGCAAAAGTGATATCCGTATATTTTCTGGAATCCGATGACGTGTAATACTTCTGCATCTCTCAAACATACAAGACGCTGCATTATTAGGCACTCGAGAATACTCTTCAATCTGAAGTACACATTCGTGCGGAGCAGGGTTTGGATTAGGCTGTACAGTACGTTGAGCTCGCTGCCAGCATGGTCTACAAACGTATTCCAGGCCGTTATACTCAATCTAAAAAAATATTAACTTCTTATTAATATAACTAATAATAATATATAAATAAATAGGTAATAATAGATGGTTTGGTCATGAAAAGAGAGTGGACGATAGAAGATTGACAATGACGTTACACGCGGATGTATTTGGGAATGCTAGAAGAGGACGCCCTAGACGAACATACACGGATCTTATCAGTGATGTCTTCCGAAATGGTCTTACACCTTTTCGAAAGTCCAAAGTGCATAGTACTCTTAAGCAGCGAGCATGTATAACGAGATGCATGAACATGTAAGAAAAAAAGAAGTAAGTAAGGATCCTAGCAATTGTCCGTTGTCTCTACCTACCCCCGTGGTACAGAGGCGAGAGTTCATGTATGTACATATGTAGTATAATTAAACATAGGAAGTTGAAGAAGAATTCTTCCCGTGAGAACCATCTACAAAGTATTAGAAACTAACAAAAGCAATAAAATCAATTTGATTTATATAAATACAATGTTAAAAGAACTTACTTGCTGTGGAGCAACAGCTTCAATAATATATTGAGTAATTGCGGCATTTTCCTCAAAAAATGTATGGGTTATCTCGAACCTTCTTCTATTAACCACTGACCGATTGCATAAAACACAAACTGGTCGATATTCTGCCATAGTCAACAAAATCCAGTTCACAATAGAATCAAAGACCAAAAACGAAAGCCAAGTGATCAGGTTAGGAGTAAACAAAGTCCAATATGCAACGCGAGGTCAAAAGGTTTATAGACGAGCAAGATAAATCGATGAAGAATCGCACAGTACACAACAATACAAGCGTAACCGAAGGACTGCACTACCCAATATATTACTTTCCTCTATGGACTGCACGGAGGAAGCGCGCGCGCCGCCCGTCACACCGCCGCTTGCTTGCTTTGTTTAGTCGAAGCTGATTGGTCCTCCGCGTGAGCAGGTACCTAGTCGAGTCGAACCAGTTTTGTTGTGTTGATGGCCTTGTTACCGTGTCATAAAACGTTTAGAAGTTAGGGTATAAAACATTAAATATAATAATAACATAATTATTATGCGATATTGCCTTATCCAAAATGGAATACAGTGAAACGCCCATAGTAAAATATGTTCCTAAATAATAGTACTTTCATTTGACACTAAATTAGTTGATGGCCGTCGACCGCCCAGAACTGCCCATTGTCCTCTGAAAACAAAATTTTTGCTAGATTTAGCCAGAACCCTTTCAAGTTGTTATTGAAATAAGGTCAGTAGGTAAATATAAAGTATTTTTAAAGTAAAGTAAATTTCTACTACTTATTGAGTTTATTTACTTCTGCACCACCCCAAACAAAATGCTGGGTACGCCCATGAGACAAAACCTTCGGTTTCCCCAAAGAGGTCACCGACACGCAGCCAGGCTAGAGACGCTAGAAAATCGTGTGCGTTACCCCAGCAAAATAATGTCGAAAATAGTCATTTATCCTATTGACCGCCACGTCAAAAAGGCAATAACGTGCCCTCGGCGCCAAGCTACGAATTATTCCTTAAAATCTGTCATGTAGTTTTGACCGTGGCGTGCCGAAAACATTTTGGTCTGTCATCTATACAGCCTTGGCCAAAAGTATTGAGCACATTACAAAATTCGCTCGTTCACGGTAAGTATGGGAGAATAGTAGATTATTAACCAAGGGGATAAAGCAGTGTCTTCTGTCGCGGGTGACGATAGCGTAACGAAGGCCTCGAGGTTTATTCCCGAGCGTAGCGAGGGTGATCACGAGCGAAGCGAGGGATTTAAGACGAGTCCTGAGTGTAGCGAGGGATTTAAGTTCACCCAAGACTAAGACAGCTTTATCACCGAGGAAAATACTCTACTTTTCGTACCATTTGCGAAAAAATTAACACAATAATAATAGGAGATAAGCATTTATTAAAAATAATGACAATTAAATGTAAAAGTTAACATTCGAAACATTGGTCCAATTATTGATAGAGAAAGTTACATTTTTGTTTGGTACATTTATTGTTGATGAGTTGATTTGAGTATTTCTCTGTTCTTGCGTCTGAGGAACTTGCGTTTCATTGTAGATAGTATACGTCGGAGATAGTGGTGGTGGTGCATCGTGAATTACGGACGAAGATAAGATGCCGGAAGTTGATGGTTGTGGCTCTGATGGATTAAGTTTTATATTTTTGTTAATTTGACTGCTTAATATGGTTTTATAACCCTTAGCTACTCGGTCAGAGCTCCAACCACCGTGTCTTTTTATTGACGTAATATCCGCCCTGAATCCGCCAAGAAAGTCGCCGAAGTTCTTCTAAAGCAGGGACCGGTGTAGAGTTCAACATCTTTAAGTTTTAAATATTTAGCAATTTCCTTTGGCATATTGCTAATTTTATTTTTGCCGATGGCTTGTCGAGTACATTTCCCATTCCGATAGTTTATAAAAAATCTATTGTTTTCCATGTTGGTGGGACGTAATGCTTGGTTAATGCATTTATGAATAATTTTAGTATATTGTCCTTGTACAATGAATGACCGATTTTTTACTTTACATTAATCAGCAGCAACTCATTGGAATGATTTTCAACGTCCTCCACCATTAAGTTTACAAGTTAACATCCGCGGCAAGCACCATTAAGTCCAAAAATTAAGGCCACCTATAACAGAGATAAAAACAGGTAAATTTATAAAATAATTACCATTACTAAGATACGAAATATTCATAGTTGAATCATGTATACTTACTTTTGGGGCCAGAAAAATTTCGTCAGGAGCTTCATTAAGAAATTTTGCCACATTTTGAGTCGTAAAAATTTTAGACTTCTTTGCGCAATGCCCTTCTGATATTCTTTTTAAAAAAGCCAGTAATTTCGTGAATCTATTTATTTCAATACTGTGTTTGATGCTTATTGTAGCTTTCAGTTTTGAGTAGGTATATGCACCAAAGTGTGTTCGGATTCTTTGTCTTGGATAAATAATCAAAATAGACAAGAAACACTGATTCTGAAATTGATAGGCCTTTCGCACTTCTCCACGTTGAAAATTCTTCATAAGTTTTTAAATAATTTTCCTTTTTGGATTTTGTTGGAAGCAAATTATTTATAATTGCGGCAGCATTTGCTCTGATGGAATCCGACAATTCACTGTCACTGTCGCTTTGATTTAACATCGTAACGTATTTTTAGAAGGAACATTAACTTATTTATAAAAATAAATTAAAATAAACTTAACGTTTATGTAGGTATTTGAAGAAAATAAAAACGCGGCAAATTCCCAGACTAATATTTTTTGTCGGAAAAGCAAAGGCATCAAGCTCATACGGCCTCGTCGGTTTTCGTAATTTTATTTAATAATCATAACTGCATAATAAATGCGTATTCCTTTTTCAAAAAGATGTATAGTGCTTTATATACAAACTCAATGGTGTAAACACAGATGTAGTTCAGTATAAATTTCGGTAAGTATTCCAAATTTAAATCACATTCTCCCCCTAGAGGATTTTTTTTTTTTTTTTTCTTTGACTTCGCACGGTTTGTGCATTTAGCCAATGTCACGTTTAGTTTTATTTAAAGGTAGGGAAACAACATTATTATAAATATTTTAACGGGATTTAGGATAGGACGGAAAAATAGGATCAGTATAATTATAAGTAACAAGGATACAATATGGATAAATGAAAACAAAAAAATTACAACTTGATATTATTTAGAATAATGAATGAGACTATAGATTTATATACAAGAGAGCTATTTGTACAAAGTAAGGAAAGTATTGAGGTAGGAAAAGGAGTACGGAGGGATAAGAGGTTACTAAGAAAGGAAGAACGGTCATTTAAAGGACAGGAGAAAAAAATATGATCTAAGTCGCCTACATCTGTGCCACATAAGCAAATGGGATCGTCGCTGATAGAAAGTTTGGCAAGATGGGCTGGAGAACAAACATGACCCAGTCTCATCCGTATTAGAATGGAGGTCTCCATCTTGCCAAACTTGGCCTTGCCAAACCATGGTTTTTCTGGTATATCAGGTTGGATAAGTGAGAAATAATGTACCTTCGATTTGCTTCCGATATCCCAAGCTACCTTCCAGGTTTCCCGAAGAAAAGTCTTTGGTAACGACGCGAGATCATAACTAAAATTTATATATGGAACTAAGTCCCCACACTGCACCGCATCACCGGCAAGTTTATCAGCTACTTCATTGCCATGGATTCCAGCATGGGCCGGAATCCACACAAATTGTAGTGAATTACCCTCAGAGATGGTCCTGAACGCAAATTCTCTTATTAAATAAATGATAGGTAACTGCGATTTGTGTTTGAAAGCAGATTTATTAATAAAGAGCATGCAGAAGAGCACTTTGAGAATCAGTAAAAATTATAGATTTTTTGAGCTTCAAAATACGGATATATTCTATGGCTTTAAAAATGCCAAAACATTCCCCGGTAAAAACAGAAGTCTCCGGAGGTAGTTTTATTTTTTGTACGATGTTGTATTGAGAATGGTAAGTACCTATCCCAATACAACCCATCGGAGAAGGCTTGGCAGCATCCGTAAAAATATGGTGGTACTCTAAGGCCCGTATTATAGAACGTCACTCAATACTCAAGCACTACTTAAAACTAGATTCAAGCCATTTGATTGGTTAAAACTAGTTTTAAGTAATGCTTGAGAATTGAGTGACGTTCTGTAATACGGACCTTAGTGTTCTGACAGAAAATGATTCAAACTTAAATGACAATCGGGATCTGATTTACTTACAAAGTTATATTTTATAGAGGGACTGAAATGTAAACTCTCATAACTACTGCTAAATAGGGGAAGTTTATTGGAACGGAAAATAGGAGATGAAAGTGAAAGAAATTTTTTATAACTTACACTAAACAAGGAGCACGTTTATGGGACCAGTAATCTGAAGATTCAATCTGCAACACTAAAGCGTCCAGTTTAGGAATGAGAGGATGAGTTGAGAATTGAAGAATCCAGAACAAATATTTGTCAGATAGGAATTGTCTTCTAATGCTTAAAGGAGCATCCCCGCATTCCACTTGAAGTGCATTAATGGGACTAGACTTCATTGCACCTGAAATAATGCGTAATGCTTTAGACTGGATTCGATCCAATTTTTTAAAAGCCATTACCCTACCAGGTTCTAGAGCGAACAATCCATAATCCAGAGTGCTTCTGATGATTGCGTTGTAAATGAGTTTCAAAGAAAAGGGATGTGCACCCCACCACACACCAGTGAGGCATCTAAGCATGTTTAGGTGATTTTCGCATTTGTTATCAATATATTCACAATGAGGGACACTACTTAATTTACAGTCAAGTATTATACCTAGATATCTGAATTTATCTTTAACTGGAATAGGTATTTCCTTATAAAAGAGATTTACTAAGGGAATATTTCTCTTCCGGGTGAATAAAACAGCCGCGCTTTTAGATGTGGATAAATCCAAACCGTTTAGATGTAACCATGACTCCAAAATAGATAAAGCAGAATTGATAGCAGAGCTAGCTTGCTCAACAGATTGACTTGAAGAATATAATAATAAATCATCGGCATATTGAAGAACCGTAACGTGACTAGTTAAGGATAGATCTAAATCAAAAGTGTAAATATTGTATAGAAGAGTAAATGGACCTAAATCTACGAATGTTGCGCCAGACAATCGTAGGGTGAGTATTCGGTGAAATTGATAAGCAAAAGTTACGCCAAGAATCAAATTTTTTCTTTTTAAAAAGTTTGTATGTTTCATTAATTAACTTAGTAACGATATCAAAATTAATATCAGACATATCAAGGTTATAATTATATTCGGCCTCTTTACGTTTCTTAATCAATTCAGTGCACTCAGAGTCCCACCACGGAGGCGAGGGAATTGTACTAATGTTGTATTTTTTTACAGGAAAAACGTCATCTGCCGCTGCAATTAATATGAGTGCTAAAGCTACAGCACAACTATTTTCATTGCCATCAGAAATTACAGGCAAGGAGCAAAGCTTACTGTCAACAATGTTCCTAAATTTGTCCCAGTCAGTACTATTTCTATTAGATAGTTTATATTTTACGTTTGATTTCCATAATGGTGCATTTGGTTTGGAAAGAGGATAAGATATAACTATTGGAAAATGGTCACTACAACAAGTAGAGTTTAAAGTATGCCAAGTTAATGAAGAGGCTAAGTTTGGAGAACAGAAAGAAAGGTCAATTGCGCTTTGGTTCTGATTGGGATCTGAACGACGTGTGGCAGCTCCTGAATTTAAAATACATAAGTTATGTAAGTCTATTATATCTAGTAACTCATTGCCATAACAGGTAGAAGTTGCACAACCCCATGATTGGTGATGGCAATTAAAATCCCCCAGTATTAATAATGGCTTTGGAAGAAAAGAAACAAGATTATTCATCTCTTGAAGAACAGAAATAGAAGGGTGAGGAATGTAAATAGAAACAAGAAAAGTATGATGCACTTTAATAGCTACAATAGAAATTTCCTCACTATGAGGAGGTAATGTACCTAATGGTGGAGAAAGGGATAAAATTCTTGACAAGTATTGCTACTCCACCATACCCATCAGATCTATCCTCTCTAATGGTTAAATAACCATTAATTTTAAAACTATGATTAGATTTGAGCCAAGTCTCTGCTAAAGCAAAGGCAAATGGCTCATATTTATTTATAAGATATATAACATCACTCTTTTTGTTTACTAGACTGCGGCAGTTCCACTGGATTATTTTGGATGTGTTGTCCATTATGAATGGATTGAGATACATTGAAAGATGGGGCAACGTTGGACGGTGAAATGTTGAACTGAGACAGAAGATTGTGTAATGCAGAAAGAAAATCGTTTATGGAAAAACTTGCTTCAATTTGTCCATTATTGTGATTAGAAAAAGCACAACCATTTGCTGGTTGGGGAATGTTGAAATCTTTAATAATGGCATTGTGAGCCTCTTTATTATATCCTTGTACAGGTTTGGGTGGTGAGCGTGGTTTAAGAAAGACAGTTTTTTTATAGCTATTTGAAACAGGTACTCTATTAGTTGAAGAGAAAGATGGAGTATCTGCAAAGTTTTTGGAAGGAGAAGATAAAAGTGTATCGGCATACGATTTAGTAACTGGGGGATACATTTTTGCCGCTTCAGCATAAGATACTGAACTTTGTGCCATGTATGTTTTAATTAATTTTTGCCTAGACATTTCTGGGCAAGATTTATTAGTAGCATAGTGAAAACCAGAGCAAAGGCAGCAAGATGCACTTTCTTGTTCTCTTTCACAACTGTCCCCAGTATGTCCTTGGCCACATTTATAACAACGTGGTTTGGACCTGCATTGAATTTTTGTGTGACCAAAACGACAGCTACTGAAACACTAAACAGTAGGAAAAATATATAAATCTACAGGTAATGCATTATAGCACATAAAAAATCAGTTAGGCAGAATCTGCCCATCAAAAGTAATAACTATAGATTGGGATGGTTTCCAAATGGTTGTACCATCAACAACAGTTTTAAAATTGAGGCGTCTGACTTTTAAAATTGGACCGCAACCAATTGGACCTGTTATATTATCAATAACTTCCTCCGGAGACCATTCCGCAGGAACACCACGCACTAAACCCATTCTAGTGACATTAAAAGTAGGTATAAAAGCTTTATAATTATATGTTTCAAGGCTATTATGTGTAATGAAAGAATTTGCGCCCAGGAAATTGGAAAAGGAAATAGATATTTTATTACGCTCGATTTTTTTGACGCTACCGTTAATAATATTTTGGAAGGCGTTGTGTTTTAGGAACTTGCCAAATGTAATAGGGTGCAAAGACGCGCTGTCAGTTTTATCATACGTTTTTCGATCAATCTGAGTGGGAATAACTGAAGGCGGAGCAGGAATATCCGGAATATCTTTACAAGCAATTATTTCAGAGCTTTTAGGCTCTGATAGAGTTAGAGAGGGAGGTGTAGAGTCCAAGCAACCACAACCCAAAGACTCAGAACCCTGGTTTTTTCGGGTACGACGGCGTTTATTGCAATTCTTGCACACATGCACGCGGCTTCTTTTTAGATGGCGAGCCGACGACGACCCGTTAGTATCCATGCCCGATTCATTAGAAACTATAGTAACATAATTGCCTGCCGGGGGAACAAAGTCCCCCGGGTCAGGCGGGTCTTTCATTTTCCCGCTATAAAATATTAGTAGAAAAACTTACCCTACTGAAGAAAATATACAAAACTAAAATTAAAATAAAAGTGAAAGAAGATAAAACACTAAAACTACTACTACTGATCACGTCCACACGTCCACAAAGTTAAGGTTTACCGCGCTTTTTTCCCCCTAGAGGATGAATGAAATTCAGCACAATTTTTTCCCTGTTTTTAACAGATTAAAAATGACTATTGTTATGTTCGCTTTTTGTCAAAATCAAAATCAATTTTTGTATTTATTTATCAGTTCGCTACCATCGCTCGTTGTGAACACATCCAGTGATCTAGTGCACCTTTGGTATTTTATTTCAAAGTTTTAAGTGTTATCGTTGCAATATGTCAAAACGAAACGAACTTTCTTTAGAAAAACCTGTGCAGATACAGCTTCTGCATGAGCAAGGGAAATCACAAGTAGAGATTTCCAAAACAGTGAAATGTTCGCGCCGATCCGTGCAATATGCTATTAAGCGATTCTCTGCTACCGGATCACATCAAAATAGACCGAGAACCGGGCGCAAACGCATCACCACAGACCGTCAGGATCGTCAGTTACTGAGAGAGTCGTTAAGAAATAGGAAAAAAAACATCTTCAGAGCTCGCTGCTGAGTTGTCAGAACAAATTAAGAAATCAATTTCTACTCGAACTACTCGTAGAAGTAAACTACTCTCCGACAACAACAAAAAAGCTCGGTATAAATGGGCTTTAAAACACCGAACTTTCACCGCTGAAGAGTGGTCAAATGTTGTGTGGTCAGACGAATCAAACTTTGAGGTGAATAAGTCAATTTAATGTGTGTGTCAGAATGGCTGGTTGCCTGTGGCTTTGGTCTATGAGAGTTGATTAGAAAATTGCTACATAATTGCTTATATTTGCTACATTTAATAAATAATTGCTACATACTATATATATTTAGAAATAACATATTTTTTTTGTACAGCCATCCTGACGTTTGGTTGGCTGGTCGCCTCCTAGTTTAAAGCCAAGCATGCAGAGTTTCCCGAAATGTATTGCGTCAATAATTGCTACATATTTGCTTCATTTATCTAATTTAGTTGTATCTTCAAACATATGTTAAATAAAGGATGTAGCAATTATTTTAATTATCCCAAGGAAAAGTGCCTGATAAAACAATAAAGGCAAATACTTAGTTATGTTGAATCGGTTTAATCGTTTAGGCTCTGGCAACAGTGATAGTAATGCGATTCTTGCGTTAAAAAAAAATATGTACCTACCCTCAATAATCCAATAATTATCATTATAACAATTATTCTTAGTCATTGCTAGTGCAGATATCGTATTGGAATCACAGTCTAGGCTTATTTAATTTTATTCGACAATTTAAATAGATCTATGTTATTATAAGGAACAAGTACCTACCTATAGAACGAATTTTTATTCGTGTTTTGGGTAACTACTCGTATTATATAAACTGTGGTTTTGGTGTTTGTGACGATGAAGAGGGCAAGAAAGTTCGTTGTGCCACTCGAAGAGCAAAAAAAGGTTTTCTTGCAATACAAAAAGTATTTTTCAAGTACGAGGTGCATTCAATAAGTACCTAGCCTCATCGCCAGAGGGCGCTGTAGTTTCAAAAGAGTTTTACCACAGTGTAGCACATTCTTTTTTAATTCTTTTTTCAAATTTTCATTCCAATCCCTTTATTTGTTTTAATTTGACAACTTATGGAAGCGAACGTGTCGATCGGTTTTACAAAAATGGAAAAAGAGCAATATCGTTCGGTGATTCGATTCCTATTTTTGGAAGGGAAAACGCGCATCGAAATCAAAGAGCGCTTGGATGCTGTGTACGGTGACTCTTCTCCATCGATGGCCACCGTCAAGAATTGGTTCAACGAGTTTGCACGTGGCCGTACGTCGGTTTTTGATGAATCACGTCCAGGTGCACCGAAAACAGCTGCTACGGAGGAAAACATTAAAAAAATCCATGATTTCGTATTGGCAGATCGCCGATTGAAGGTTCGGGAGCTAGCTGAGACTGTAGGCATTTCAGAAGGAACAGTGCATCATATTCTTCACGAGGAACTCGGCATGAGAAAGCTGTCGGCGCGATGGGTGCCGCGTTTACTCACACCAGAAAACAAGCGCAACCGTGAGACCACATCGGAGACGTGTTTGGCGCTGTTTAAGCGGAATCCAGCGGAGTTTTTGCGTCGTTTTGTGACCGTCGATGAAACCTGGATCCACTGGTACACACCAGAGACCAAGGAGCAATCAAAACAATGGATCCAGACCGGGGAACGTGCTCCAAAGAAGGCGAAAACTGTAAAATCGGCCGGAAAAGTTATGGCCACCGTTTTCTGGGATTCACAAGGTGTGATCTACATCGATTACCTCGAGAAGAGTAAAACAATTACAGGGCTTTACTATGCCGATTTATTGGGCCGATTCGACGCCGAATTAAAGAAAAAACGACCCCATCTGGCGAAGAAAAAAGTGCTGTTTCACCACGACAACGCACCGGTTCACACGTCTGCCGTTGCCATGGCCAAATTGGTCGAATTACGCTACGAATAGTTGCCCCATCAACCGTATTCTCCAGATTTGGCCCCTTGTGACTTCTTTCTGTTTCCTAATCTGAAAAAATCACTCGCCGGGAATAGATATGGATCGAATGAGGAGGTCATCGCCGCCACGGAGGCCTATTTTGCAGAGTTTGACAAAAACTATTTTTCGGACGGGTTAAAAAAGTTGGAGCATCGCTGGGCTAAGTGTATCGAACTAAAAGGAGACTTTGTTGAAAAATAAATTGCCACTTTTCCAAAATTTTCGTCTACTTTTTGTAGGCTAAGTATTTATTGAATGACCCTCGTAAGTCAGATTTACCAGCATCTACTGATCCACTGTTTAGTGAAATTAGTACTGCCTTAGACAATAAGATTACGAAACAGGCACTGTACCTTTCGGTGAAGAAAAATTTAGATTATTTCTTTAGCCCAAATGATAATATTTGCTGTGAAGAACCAAGCCCAATTACTTTTTATAAATGTGATAATAGAGAAGAAAAAAAATGCAAAGACGTGAACAACAAATCGCTTGGAAAAACAGTCATTTATGATTTTTTTATTGATACGTATCAATGGGAGCGTCTGCTACCAATAGCTAAACGCATAAAATTAAATAAAGGATCTGAGTCTGTTTTTAGAATGAGAAATCTTTTGCCTAAACATCAGTGGGCCCATCAATTGCGTGAAAAAATTTGGGAGGTCCATCCAATAGCACACACTTGGACATTTAAACAGTATTCTATTTCTATGAACACCAATATAACGTGCATCGGATCTTATAAACAATGTGAAGCTGATGCGAAAGTTATTATTAGCTGGCCTTCGGATAAAATAGCTCAGTGCAAATGCATAATAACTAATTACGACGAAAATTTCATTCATCCTCCAATAAAAAAAATAAAACTATCACCTGTAAAACGAACTGAAATAGCTGAAGAACTTAAACATGTATCCGCTATTTCATATCGTAACTCAATGGCAAATTTAGTTGTTAATTCCGATGAGCCTGAACCTACTCATTTACCAACAACAGGATGCTTGCGTCAAATAAAACACGAACATAAGAGTAGCTCACTTTTTCATCGAAACCAAATACTTTCATTATGTCTAATGACCCAAATATCGCCTTACAAAGATGCTATTAAACATATCTCAGTGTGTCCATTTTATATTTATTATTGGGACCCTTGCTAAGATCAATATTGCAAAGAATTTAAAAAAGCTGCTAAATTGATTGTTAGTATAGCCACCGGTAGCATTTTCAAATCATTTGGCCCTTTAAATAATGTCACAGTAGTATCCCACTTACCCAAATGGTATCAGAAAGCCAGTCTATGGACACTATATAATGGCTGGAAGCATGGCACGTGAGCAATCCAAAACCAGACGAAATCATCGTCAATGAGTCATCCGCGCTGATTGGTGCTTGCGTAAAAGCATTTACGAAACATAACTCTACTAAAGAATATGTTACAGAATCTTACAGAAAACTGGAGGAAGACGAAAAAAGTGACGATTGCTACATTACAATAGACACTAGTCATTTTGTTAAAATCATTTTCAATTTAACTTGTTTTAAACATGTCGACAATAGAGTAAAATTCTTTTATATTAAAGTGATCTGTTAGCGTTGAAGGAATGCGTAAATTTTGAAAAAGCCAAAGAAATTTTGAAAGATATTATTACAGTTTGTTTGAATGAACACGACGGCATTAATAAATCCAATACTCCTTCTAGGTGTGAGTTGGCTAAGAGTCGATTAAAGACATTGAATCAGTTTCAGACTTTGGATACAGAGATAGTGATTCACAGGTCCTCACCGGACACGGCAGCTTCGGGAGGTTCCTGTGGCGGATAAGGCGGGAGGAAACGTCCAGGTGTTACCACTGTGTGGATCGCCCGGAGGACACGGTGGAGCATACGGTGGAGGTCTGCCCGGCTTGGGCAGAGCACCGCCGTGTCCTCGTGGAGGCGATCGGCGGCAGAGACCTCTCGCGTCTGGCCCTGGTTCAGGCCATGGTACGGAGCGAGAGGGCATGGGCAGCCGTCACCTCCTTCTGCGAAGCAGTAATGCTCGCGAAGGAGGAGGCGGGATGGTTGAGGGAAAGGCAAGTTTCGCGCCCTCTCGCCCCTAGCCACCGCAGGAGACGCCCAGGGCGTCGGGAATCCCGGGCGGATTTCCGGCCACCGTAGGCGCGGGTTTGCGGACGGTGAGCAATGGGTAGCTCACCGTCCGGTAAGGACCAGGCCCGGGTCGACGGCGCGTTGTATTCCACGCGCGAATTAAGTAAACGACAGTCGGAGAGTTTTATAAAAATAACTTTATTTTACTGACAGAATGACAGTGAAGATAATAATGTCTTAATCCTAAAGGTACAAGGTACTTATAGCTAAGTTATGACAATCGCTACGTGACGACCATGTTCTACATTACAATTACTTACTCTCAAGGTTTGGCGGAAGCTATACTGCTGACAAAGCTAATTGTAGTAGGGTTACCACACTTAACTCCTCCCTCCCCAAGAGAGAAATTATCTAAAGGCAACCGTGTGGTCTTTAGGGAATTTCTTTTACAAATTTTACATAAGTCCCATCTATATATAATGAAACCTATAACAGAAACTAGGATTATGACGTAAATACTTAGGGTCCATACACTGATATTGTCACTTGTTACACGTACATAATATGACTCGAAATCACTAACACTTTCACTGTACTTTGCTCGGTTCACTAGGTCCTTGATGTCACCTAAGTCCACCCCTCTAAGATCCATTTGCTTCGCCGGTGGGCTGACGTCACGTCGAAGTTCGGGCATCTGTGCTGTTGGCAGGCTGAAGGAGACTGTGCTACTATTCGTTGGCGTTGTAATGGAGATGTCAGCGATCTGCAGTGTGCAGTGCTGACTTGGTACTAAGATGTATGTACCTTGCAAGGTGTATTTCCTGGTTTCATCGTCACAATGTTCCGTTGTCTGGATACTTTTTTCTGCATATACCAACCAGTGACTTTCGGATATGGGTTGTATCTTGGTTTCTTCTATTTTTACCTGGTGTTGCTGACAATCCGTGAAATTATGTTTTAGTAACATAAGTTGCTCGACGCATGTTTCCTCTGTGTACTGAAGAACGTTGTCCTCGGAGCAAAGGTATGTGAGGTCATCTATTTCTTCGCAGCTGTCGACTACGGGCCTGTATTTCGACTTTTTCACCAGTAGGTAAGGATATTTCGGAATAATGACATAGGGTTTTTTTGTGGTAGGGTTAAAAATTGGAACAGGGATAACTTTATAATAGATATATGTGTTACTGTCTACTAGTGGAACTTCCAAAATAAAAACTATTTTACTACTATCTATAAACCCCTTAATTTTTATACTTCCCTCTAACTTAACTAGGTTATGAATATCTAACGGATAAACTAAGGTATGGTGCGTTTTGATTACCTTCAAAATATTAAATAGTTCCGTAGAGTTAATTATAGATTGATGTAATATATGTATTTTGCTAAAGGCAATGGCTGTTTCTAGTTCATAGATGATAGTATAAATAGTACGAAAATTATTTAATATTTGGTGCATACTATTCATGATTGAAATCAAATTGGAGTACTTAGTTTGATTTTGAACAAGAGACTGAAATTGTTTAATTTTTAGATTTAGATGTCTAGTATTGAAATTGATATCGTCTGAAACATTAAGCAATTTATCAAAAGCCCTTTGCATTAATGATACCCTTCGTTCAACGGAATGTTCCCTTTTTCCTAGATTACTTATCTCTAAATCATACTTCCTAGCGTCCTCGTTATCTAAATTACCTGTTATTACTTTAACAAGAGAACCCAATGGATTCAAAATACCTCTTTTTGTTCTTCTTGACGGTAAAATCTGCTGTAACCTGTCCTTAGTTAATTCTAACAGAGAATCTATCTGTACGGTTAATCCTATAAGTTCCCTATATATCTCGCTATTACTATTACAAATAATTTTTAACTTATTATATTCTTGTATATTATTCTCTAATTGTAGGGCTAGAGAATTTAAATCTATTGTTTTTATGATGTCCCAGTGGTTATTCTTCATCAGAGCCGTCCCAATCCTGATCGGAACTATCCCGGGATTCTGATCGATTTTCTGGATGTTCAAAGTTGTCCCTTGATCCACTAGGGCGAGAAGTATCGACCACCATCTGTGAAGGACGTTTTACGTTTTTTAATGCTACTCTCGTACGTCTATTTTTAAGCTTAACTGGGACTATGTTCCTGTCGACATTTCCCATGACGATTGCTTTTTCAAAACGAGGCAACTCTTTAGCTTTTCTAGTCCTAGTATTTTTCATAAAAATTGTGTCCCCATCTACTACACTTGGTATATTCTCTTCTCCTCCTTTCTTTTCCCTAACTAAACTTTTATGTCCAATCATCTGGCTACTCAAGTGTTCGTAAAGAATTTTCAGTCTTTTACGATGGTCTTGTAAAATTTTCTGCATTAAGTTTTTATTCCTATCGATATCAAAAATATTCCCTGACTCTGTTTGTCCAAAAACTACCTCAAAAGGTGTGAAATTTGTGGCACTATGAATTGTGTTATTATATCCCATGATCGCGTATGTCATTACGGATGTAGCATCTAAGTTACTTTGCTCGTATTTTGCTAACCTATATATTTCTATTATTGTTGAATGAAAACGCTCTACCATCGCCATTGAATTGGGATTATTGGGTGTTCCAATATGCTGATCTATTTTGTGAAGGTTCAACATTTCTTTGAGCAGTTCGTTATTAAATTCTGTGCCTGAATCACTACTTATCTTCTTGGGTGTTCCATACATACTAAAGTATTTAATTAAGGCTCTTACTACCTCTGGTGTACTTTTGTTAGGTATGTAAATAGCTTGTCCTAACTTACTAAATGCGTCCACCACTGTCAGATAGTGGTTCTTTTCGATGTATAACAGATCAATAAAGACTTCTTGTAATGGGCCATCTGGAGTCTGTGTTAACTGTATAAATGGTTTCAGGGGTTTCCTGTCATATTTCATTTTTTTACATTCCTCACAGGCATTAATGATGGCAGTAACTGTTTCCTGCATCTTACTCCACCAGTACGATCTTTTTAATTTAATTACTGTCTCCCTAATACCCCTATGACAGGTTTTACCATGGTGATATTTTAAAACTAAATTCTTTTGCTCATCCTCATCTGTAACGTTCACCACTCTTTCAGTACATTCAACAAATTGTTGGGTTCCCTTTTTATAGAGTGAAATAATAACGTTGACAAAAATTTTCCTATGGGCGGGATCCTCAAAATATATGAAATATTTATGCTTGTAGTCTATATATTCCTTAAGGAAATCCTTTACTAAATCCTGGTTATTCGTAGGTAAATGAACTTCCAAAATTTTTTGTTTGTCATTAGAAATGTCTTTTACAGCCAAGCTGTCTTTAAACCAAGTAAAAATGTGAATTTGCCTAGGCTTAGTGTCTATCGCTTCTTTGAGGATAGGTATACCTTCATGCTCTCTATTGGATATAGAATTAGCTGTAGCAGCGTCACTTTCAGAATCTGATATTTCGATATTCTCTAATTCTGGTTCCTTTTTACCAAGTTTTATAATCTCGTTAGTCACCTCGTCTAAATGCTCCTGCAAGTTTCTTTCGTTTTCATCGACATTTACAATCATCGACTCACAATCATTTGTGACATTAATTTTGATGCGTGATAAGGCATCCGCATTTGTATTTTGTTGACCCTTTTTATAATGGATATCAAAATTGTAGTCCTCTAACCGTAATCTCCACCTAGTTAACTTGCTATTTGGTTCCTTTAACGAATTCAGCCAGGCTAATGGTCTATGGTCGGTATAAATAATAAACTTTCTACCATATAAATAGGGTCTGAAGTATTTGACCGCCCATATTATGGCCAATAACTCTTTCTCGATTGTGCTATATCTAGACTCTGTATCACTTAGTTTCCTGCTAGCAAACGCAATTGGTTTATCTGAGCCTATGTTGCCTTGAGACAAAACAGCGCCAACAGCGAAATTCGATGCGTCAGTTGTAAGAATAAAAGGCTTGTTGAAGTCGGGAAATTGCAGTAAAGGTGCATTTGTTAGTAATTCTTTACATGTTTCGAAACTTTTTCTATATACGTCATCTATTACTATACTTTTTCCTTTCTTTAGACATGCTGTAAGAGGTCCCGTTATTTTAGAGAAATCCTTGATAAATTTTCTATAATATCCTATCAGACCCAAGAAACTTTTTATCTCCGTGACTGTTTTAGGTATTGGATATTTTAGGATAGCTTCTATCTTATCATTATTAGGCTTAAGGCCATCTTTTGTAATTGTATGTCCTAGGTATATAACTTCTTTTCTTAGAAACTCGGACTTATCTAGTTGAACTTTTAGATTTGTTTTTCTAAATCGTTCAAAAATTGCTTTGAGCTTAACGACGTGTTCCTGTAGGCTTGTCGAAAATATGATTACGTCATCTAAATATACAAGGCAATGTAACCCTTGCAACCCTCTAAGTACACTGTCCATTGCTCGTTGGAAAGTAGCAGGCGCTGTTTTTAAACCAAACGGCATTCTGTTAAATTCATACAGCCCAAATGGTGTTGTAAATGCAGTTTTCTGCCTATCCTCTTCTTGAATTTGTAATTGATGATAACCAGAGGCGAGGTCCAAAGTTGAAAAATACATACTCTTTCCCAACTTATCAAAAAGGTCATTGATATTTGGCAAAGGGTATTTATCGTCTATGGTTATATCGTTTAATCGTCTATAATCCACTACCATTCTCCATTTCTGTTGGCCCGACGCGTCTAACTTTTTTGGAACTAAATGAACAGGTGCATTCCAAGGAGAGTTTGATTCTCGGATTACATCGTCACTTAACATCTTATCAACTTGACGCCTAATTTCCTCTGTTTGGGCTGGCGGTAACCTATATGCTTTGACATTAATTGGATCTTCGTTCGTAGTTCTAATCTTATGCTTGACATCATTCGTAAAAGACAACGGTATATCCTCACAATAAAAAATATCCTTATATTCCTCACAAATATTCCATACCATGTTCCTTTCTTCCTCATTCATGTGGTTTAGTCGTAATTTGTTAAGATTTTTTAATAACAATTCATCCAGTCCATCCCTTTCGCTTAGGTTATTTACTACTAATTCGCTATCATTACATTGTTCTACCTTAAATGGACTAGTGACCTTAAGGATAATTTCTTTGTTTTTACAATTTTGAATAACCGTATATGCAAACCCATTAACGCAGTTTACTAAAGCACAAGGCATCCTTATTCCATCGGTTAATTCTTTATAATCCAAAATGGCCGCGCCATAAGTTAAATCAACTGGAAGGTTAACTTTTACTTCACAACGTGCTGGCAGAACATACGTAAATGTTGACGAATAGACAAAAGGTATGTTCGTTGTTTTTGTGCACAACATTGACGTTTCGTAGTCAATCTTCGCGCCTAATTGTTTCATTAGATTACTTCCTATCAAACCATCGTAGTTACTATCCACATCGTAAAGATAAAACTTATGATCCTCTGAACATTTAAAAATTTTAGGCAATTGTGTACAAATAACGTGTGTATGTTCGCTAATACCATGTGTGCTAACAACATTAAAACGCTCATTATATATATTATTTCTAAAGTATTGCTTCGCTATACTCGATCCGATAAAAGATCTAGTGCTGCCAGAGTCTAACATAAAAACTGCATTACCTAACTCAGGAATTATAATATATGGCAAAGAACGAAAACTAGTACACTTTAAAACTATATGTTCTCTCTGTTCGAGGCCCTTAGATGAAAATTTTCCGCACATACAGGCTCGTCTGAAGTACTTGGTTGTAGTTCCCTTTCAAACGCAAACTGATTATTATCGTATGAATCATTGTTTGTGTAATTAACACGTCTAGAACTCGCAGTCCGCATAGTAACATCGGTGTTTGCACCTGTATTTGCAAACGGTGCATTATGTGCCGACGTCCATCGCCGATCATGCTGACTCGGCGTCCTTGCAGTTGACCTAGTCTGTAACGGAATTCGATTTTGTGCAAAATGCGAATTCCTTAATTGAAACGATGCGTTTTGTGAACCTGACTGGTTTACGGCATTTTGTGAACTACTAGATGCATTCGGATTTGCCTCTCTTGTTTGTGAGTTATGTAGTCTTTGGAAGTTGTTATTATGGTTTTCCGTAAATTTCCTTGACGGCTTATTTCTGCTATTTTTCAGATCATAAACTGTTTGGAAGTTTTGCTCTTCTAGAACAACCCTTAGGGCATCCTCCAAAGTCGTTACATCTCTCAATCGTACTAGCCTAACTAAATACGCTGGTAAATTATATAAGAAAACATTCAGCGACGAATTAGTATAAATATGCTGTTTGGCTTGACGTACGTCGACATTGCTTATCGTTTCATTGGTTTTTGCAATAAGAATACTACGTATGTTTTGTATCCTATGGCAAAAATCTAAATAACTTTCATTTTGGTTCATTTTTAAGGATTCCAATTCCAACACTAAACATTCTTCGGTCCTAGGATCCCCAAAATGTTGCACTAACAAATCTTTTAGTTCGTCCCAATTATTTATTTGATCCCGCTCTCCTACTAGGTTCGCGGCTTTATCCGAAAGCTTACTTGTTACGACGTGATATAAGTATTCGTTCTGAGCATCTCCTCCTCGAAACTTAGTTAATATATATTCGCATTTTTTTATGAATAATGGGAGCTGTCTAGCATCGCCACTAAATTCCGGAATAATGCTAGTCATTGCTGACGGAATTGGTACGATCTGATCCATTGTTATTGAAACCCGAAACGCTACACACCAGGAAAATACCTACTTAGTGACACAGTTTAATACGAAAATTGTATCGTAATAGACTGTAGGTACTAAACAATTATGCCTACCTAATTTCTTTATCACGAGACTTGTATCGTAATAAAAATGTACTAAACTAACTATATCTACGTATTTATTCTATCACAAAAGTTTTATCGCAATAAAATATGTATGTTACCCAGGTATTGTCTGACCCCTAATAACACAAACACATATATCTAATCAAAGAGGTACACGTAAAGGAAAACAGAAAGGATAGTGAAAAAGTTCTACTCACAGTCCCGAAGTTACTCCCATCTCCTCCTTGGACTATTATCACCACACTCAGCGTCAGCCTCTCGATGAAGTTGCTCAATAAATTTATTTGTTCGGCGATCCCTGTTAAACTGTTGGAACAGACGTCACAGCAGCTTTGTAGAATTTTATACTATACTGAGTGACTACAGAGATCCTACCGGCTGCGCCAATTAAGTAAACGACAGTCGGAGAGTTTTATAAAAATAACTTTATTTTACTGACAGAATGACAGTGAAGATAATAATGTCTTAATCCTAAAGGTACAAGGTACTTATAGCTAAGTTATGACAATCGCTACGTGACGACCATGTTCTACATTACAATTACTTACTCTCAAGGTTTGGCGGAAGCTATACTGCTGACAAAGCTAATTGTAGTAGGGTTACCACACTTAACTCGCGCCTCAAAAAGAGATGTCGTCAGCACATATAGTAGGGGTCCACTAGGGCCGATGCCTGCCGGGGTCGCGGGAAGGTACTTATGGGTCACCGAGGCTACCCGCAACACAGGCAACAGGAAGGAATACGGGTGGGTTTTAGTCAGTAAGAGTCGGACACACCCTCCCGCTCCGCCCAGAGCGGGAGAAGTTATTTGATGAATTCCCACCCTCAAAAAAAAAAAAAAGTGATTCAGGATAGTAATAAAATAAATGATCTGCCTAAAGCTGTGGAAAAATCAGTGTTTGAAAATAAAACCAATACCAAATTAAGTGAAGAGAACGTGATGAAGAATATTTATGATTCCGATATTGAGGCACCTACTTCTTCAAATGTTGAATCATATTTTAAAACTATAAAAAGACTGCTATTACATCTAAGCACCAAATCTCACAGACTACGAACAGATGAATTCATTATGAAACATTTAGAATTCTTAAAAGGAGAGATTAAAGTTGCACCGACAATATCGTTACTGCCGAATCTTACTGTACAAAGAAATACTGAAGCAGATTTTCCTAAGAAGGAAATAAAACGGGATTCCATAACATCTACGCGGAAAAGTAAATTACAGTCTAAGGAGCCTAAGGAAGAGTTTACTGCTGATTCTATTTTTGCTGAGGACCCTACCTTCATCGAAAACTGGAAAGGGAAAGGAAATGTTACTGAAAAAAGAAAAACTTTGAAGCCAGTTATTTTTTTGTCTAACGGAAGCAGGCTACAAATTGGTAAAAAATATATTATATTAAGAAATACTTGTGCGATTGATTCGGTATGTCAGGCTTTAGCTATAGCATATATCGATGGCTATCGTATAAGTCAAACAATACATGAGAGTGAAAATTTATTCTGTAAACTTGTCAAACTCATGAGTGGAAGAGATACAGAAGAAGTATACAAAATAAGATCTGAAATGGCGCAAGTCTATTTTTCAAAAGTTGAACAAGAATCTTCTGTGGAAGTGAGATGTGAGTGCAATGTAAATAATATATTTGAACGCATTTTAATAGATTGTATATACAGTGCAGATGAAAGTGAACATTGTACAGAATCAGATTGTGAAATCAATAGAGTTCAGCGTAAGATACCTGTTCTACACGTTGATATAAATTCAACCATTAATGATTTACAAGAAGCCGCAAATACTTTAATTAATTCTCAAGAACTTACAGAATGCCGGCGTAGTAAATGTAAAGGTGTTAAATCATTTAGTGTATCTTTACTAGATCTTATTGCATTTGAATTTCATTCCAATCAATTATTATCAATAGATGATACACCAACATCTCTTTTTTTTACAAGGATCAGAGTTTGATTTACTGTCTATAATAGAATTCGAGCCCCCAGTATGTGAAACACTAATTGGTCACTACAAAGCTCATTGCAGACGAAATTCAGAATGGAAATGTTACGATGACCAATCGAAAAAAGTTACGAAGAGTAAAGCTAATACCACATTGTATAATATATGCGAAAAAATAATATGGAAATTAAGTAAATTAATAGTTGAATATTTTTTAAGTAAATTGTAATATTATTAAAATGAATCTTATGAACGACCCGACGTTTTTATTTACGATTTCCTTTTAATGTGCTTCCACTTGCCACCACTTCCACTTACCTACTCATAACATAAAGTAGCAATAATAGCCTCCTAAAGTAGCAATACCGTTGACTGAAGACACACTGCAACTATTTGCCTTTATTGTTTTATCAGGCACTTTTCCTTGGGATAATTAAAATAATTGCTACATCCTTTATTTAACATATGTTTGAAGATACAACTAAATTAGATAAATGAAGCAAATATGTAGCAATTATTGACGCAATACATTTCGGGAAACTCTGCATGCTTGGCTTTAAACTAGGAGGCGACCAGCCAACCAAACGTCAGGATGGCTGTACAAAAAAAATATGTTATTTCTAAATATATATAGTATGTAGCAATTATTTATTAAATGTAGCAAATATAAACAATTATGTAGCAATTTTCTAATCAACTCTCATAGACCAAAGCCACAGGCAACCAGCCATTCTGACCCACACAATTTAATGCCCTAATAAAATTATATAAAATGGTTTAAAAACCAAACATAGATGAAGTTATTTTTTTTTCCGGAACTCAATATTTTTCTCTTTATTGCAGATTTTTGGTACACCTGGTGTGACCTTTGTGCGTCGCCGGGTGGGCGAAGAATTTAAGCCAGAGTGTGTGATCCCAACCGTAAAACACGGCGGCGGCAGCATAATGTTCTGGGGTTCCATGACCGATTCTGGAGTGGGCGAATTGTTCGTGTGTGAGGGCCGCATGGACTACTAAGTACATAAATGTACTAGAAACTGCGTTGCTGCCTTCATTCACGAAACTTTTCGGCGACACGAACATGGATGGTGTTAAATTCCAGCAGGATAACGCGCTATGCCACAAATCGGCCCGCACTATGACATGGTTTCAGGAAAATAACACAGAGCTTCTTGACTGGCCTGCCCAGTCGCCAGATCTGAACCCCATAGAACATTTATGGGGTTTATTAAAGCGTAGAGTTAGGCGCCACACAATTAACAACAGCGAAGGTTTGAAACGCTACCTGCGCCTAGAATGGAACGCGATTACTGCTGAAGACTAAAAATCTTGTTAGCTCTTTACCAAAAAGAATTTCTGCCGTAATTAAGGCAAAGGGTGGACCCACAAAATATTCATTTTCAATTAATAAATAGTAAAATAAACCTATATAAAACGTTTTGTTTTATTTCTATTTGATACTCCTCATAAAACTGAAAGATGTCATGGGTGCTCAATACTTTTGGCCAAGGCTGTACATGACTGTGGCAGTCAAAAGGTTAAATTTTATAGATAATTAGTTGCTCAGCTTCTGTAATTGTTGCGCACATTAAATTTGTTGCACTTACAGATTTTTAGTTATTTCACAAAAACATTTCCTGTTGGGGTAACGTTTATAACGTTACCGCAGCCAGACATTTTTTTTTAATGGGAATATTGAAACAAATATTACCTATATGTAGTTGTCTAGACGAGGTAAATGTTGCACCTTATTTTGTATTTGTTCTTTCTTCGGCTGCGAAGTTATTCGAGATCCTGCTGGAGTAACGTTTGTGGTTTTGCTGGATCTCTGAAACGGTTAAGCGGATTCTTATCATCTTTTGTACAAAACTTCTTAGGAATTAGTTGTGCAATAAAAAAACCATTATAAGGATGTCCATTTCAACCGCGCGGCCAACTCCTAAAATTTTATGAAACTTTGCCAGGAATTAGTGGTAATTTGTTACTATACACACCTTTTCCTGAATTTGTTGCAAAAAATACTAAGACGCTATGACCAAAAATAGTTGGCCGCTAGAACCGCCACTTGCCGTAGTCATCACCTGTGATTACACAGAAACTAAATAATGCAGATATGCGAATTTTGCATCAAAAGAAAGGTCTTAATTTGTTGTACGAGGGCTGCACTAAAAGTATCGGGAATAGAATATTTCCACTGTTCCTGTCATATTAAAATCTTTTTAATTGAAAACTCCTTGGTTTTAAAAAACGAATACCATTTATTTATTTAAAAAAACATTCTCGGTCTTTTTTTTTTTTTTTAGGGTGGGAAATCATCAAATAACTTCTCCCGCTCTGGGCGGAGCGGGAGGGTGTGTCAGACTCTTACTGACTAAAACCCACCCGTATTCCTTCTTGTTGCCTGTGTTGCGGGGGCCTCGGTGACCCATAAGTACCTTCCCGCGACCCCGGCAGGCATCGGCCCTAGTGTACCCCTACTATGTGCTGACGACATCTCTCGCGTGGAATACAACGCGCCGTCGACCCGGGCCTGGTCCTTACCGGACGGTGAGCTACCCATTGCTCACCGTCCGCAAGCCCGCGCCTACGGTGGCCGGAAATCCGCCCGGGATTCCCGACGCCCTGGGCGTCTCCTGCGGCGGCTAGGGGCGAGAGGGCGCGAAACTTGCCTTTCCCTCAACCGTCCCGCCTCCTCCTTCGCGAGCATTACTGCTTCGCAGAAGGAGGTGACGGCTGCCCATGCCCTCTCGCTCCGTACCATGGCCTGAACCAGGGCTGGACGCGAGAGGTCTCTGCCGCCGATCGCCTCCACGAGGACACGGCGGTGCTCTGCCCAAGCCGGGCAGACCTCCACCGTATGCTCCACCGTGTCCTCCGGGCGATCCACACAGTGGTGACACCCGGACGTTTCCTCCCGCCTTATCCGACACAGGAACCTCCCGAAGCTGCCATGTCCGGTGAGGACCTGCGTCACGCGGAAGGTGAGGACGCCGTGGCGCCTCTCCAGCCACTCCTCAAAGAGGGGACTTATCGCCGCAATGGTGGCGTGCCCAGCACTGGGTTGCGACAACCGTACTTTCCATGACGCCATGAGATCCCGCCGGAGCTCCGTCCGCTGTGCCGCGATTTCTCGCGGCAGCGGACTTACGCCCCGGCGTTTCGCCTCCTCGCGCCACTCCCATACGTGCGCGAGGACTTTTGCCTCCAGATCCCATGGCGGCAATCCGGCAAGGAGGCTCGCTGCCTCACAGGAGACCGTGCGGTATCCTCGGACCATCCGGATGGCCATGACCCTTTGGGCCGCGCTCAACCGGCGGGCTGGCCGCAGCGCCAGAGAGCGCGCCCATACAGGAGCCCCGTAGAGGCCATGGACCGCACGACCCCCGCGTAGAGCCTCCGGCAGGAGGCGTTTGGACCCCCTAGATTGGGCAGGAGCCGCTTCAATGCAGCGCCCGCCCGCTCCAGTTTGGGAGCCAAACGTCGGAAATGCTCCACGAAGTTCCACCGGCTGTCGAGGACGAGTCCCAGGTACTTCATCGTCGACTCGACGCCGATAGAAACCCCTCCTACCGTTATTTGGGACCCCAACGGTGGCGCATTCCGAGGACCATGAAAACACATGGCCTCGGACTTGTGCAGGGCCACCTCGAGTCCCAATTGCCGGATCCTTTCTACGATTGTCGCAACCCCGTGTGCCGCTAATTCGGCCGCCGCCTGGTGCGACCTCCCTTGCGGCAGGACCAACGTGTCGTCAGCGTAGCACACTACGCTGACGCCGCCAGGGAGGTCGGCGCGCAGCACCCAGTCGTATCCGATGTCCCACAGATGCGGCCCCAGGACCGATCCCTGTGGGACACCGCACGACATCTCTTGCCGGTTCCACACTCCCTGGTGACCGGGGTAGATGACGGCCCTGTCCGTCAAATAGGCCTCGACCACACGACAGAGGTAGGTCGGCATCCGGTGATACCGGAGTGCCTCCCTGATGCAACTCCAGGGCAGGGTATTGAAGGCATTGGCGATGTCTAGAGACACCGCCAAGACGACCCCACCCTGGGCAACAGCATTCCCCGTCGTCAGGGCTCGCACACGCATGATGGCGTCCACCGTAGAGCGCCCTCTGCGGAAACCAAACTGGCTCTCCGCCAAATCCGGCCCCACCCGCACCAGCTGGCCGACGAGGCGGTCTGCAATGACTCTTTCAAAGAGCTTGCCCACCTCGTCGAGCAGCACGATGGGCCGATAAGCGGACGGAGAGTCCGCAGGGCGTCCTGCCTTCTTTATGAGGACCAGTTTCCCCGTCTTCCAGCGAAGCGGGAACTGGCCCCTCTCCATGCATGCGCTTAGGAGCCCCCTAAGTCGAGGCCCGAGAGCCTCCAAGGCCAGGACCCAGGCCTTCCCAGGTAAGCCGTCGGGTCCTGGGGCGGTATTTTTGGCATTAAGCCTGCGTACCGCCGCTCTCATTTCTCCCTCGGTCACCTCCGGAGCATCGTCGTCGTCGTCGGCGGTGTGGTCCGCATCAGGCACCGCAGTAGGCGGAGCCATAGGTGGGGAGGAGTGTTCCCCTCGCGAAGGGAACAGAGCGCTCACCACGTCCTCCACAAGCTGGGGCCGGAGACTCTGCGTTAGCGGGGGAGCCCATGGGCGGAGTTTATCCCGCACCACCTTGTACGGGCGTCCCCACGGGTCCCTGTCCAGAGTCCCCAGCGACTCCTCGCGGGCCAAACCCCTGGCCCGCAGGATCTCCGCTTGGAGGGCGGTCTTCGCCGCTCTGTACCCCTCGTACAGCTCCGCCTGAATGGCTTCCGTATCCGGAGGTTTGATACGGAGCCTGCGGTGCCTGGTGTACCGGCGTCGCGCAGCCACGCACGCAGTGCGCAGAGCCGTCAGCTCCTGCGACCACCAGTACACCTGGCGCGAAGCACGTCCAGGCTGGACCCGGGGCATTGCCACGTCACATATGTCGGACATGGCCTCCCGGAACCACTCCGCCTCGTCGTTGATGTCGGCAGGCCTGTCCGGTGGTGACACCCAGGCCTGCACGATCGAGGCTTCCAGGAGGAGCTCCCGGTCCAGCTGCTTCAGCGCCCACCGCGGACCACTCGGGGCCCGTCGGACCGGCGCGTCCGAGGTCTGGGCGGAGACGTCGAACCGGATATACCGGTGATCGGAATAGGTCTCCACCCCCTCCATGACACGCCAGTCAACTACACGCGGCGACAGAGCGGGGCTGGCGAACGAGATGTCCACCACTGATTCACCCCGCATCCGCACACACGTGGGGACAGAACCCCGGTTTAGGACGACCAGGCCTGTCTCCAGAGCCCAGTCCTCCACCATCCTGCCCCGTGTGTCCGTTAACCGGGAACCCCAAGCCAAATTCTTGGCATTGAAGTCCCCGAGGACGAACACGGGGAGGGAACCAAACCCGACGACGACGTCTCTCAACTCCGCAAGGGAGTTGTGGAACTCGGCAAGAGTTCGGTTCGGAGAGAAGTAGACCCCTACCACGACAATCTCCCCGAACCGTGCTGCTACGCAGCCCCGTCCTCTCTTGACGGCCTCGAGGGACGGGGTACCGGCGGCGGCCGACGAAATTAGGGTCACTGAGCCGCTCAGGTCCTCCACCCAGTCATCCCTGGGCGGGACAGAGTACGGCTCAGCGACCACGGCGATGTTAATCGACCACTGCGCCATGCTCTGGAGCAACAGATCCTGAGCGGCGGCGCAGTGGTTGATGTTCGCCTGGAGGAGGCGTAATGGGGCCATTAATGGCACTCCATGTCAGCCCCCTCTTGGGCCTCCTTCCCAGCCCCCTGAGAGGAGCCTGCCGCAGCGGCCACGGTAGCGACGGCGACGACGGCGGTGTTGGAGGCGGCAGCGGCGGTGGCAGTGGTGGCGGCTGCGGCGGTGACGGCGGTGGCGGAGGGCTTGCCTCTGGCCTTGGCTTTGGCGGGTGGGGCGCAGGCCTTGCCCCCCATCCGGTGCTCGGCTCAAACTCAAACTCAAATTTAAAGCATTTATTTCAATTAAACCATTTACAGGCACTTTTGAATTGTCAAGGAGTCGGTCAGTTAGAAATATGAAGCTAGTTGCCCATTCCAAAGCGTAGTAGGTACCTATGGAGAAGAACGGGCAAGAAACTCCATGGACACTCTTTTAAATTAAATTGATACATAAAGATTAGTACAAAAATAATGTTGAAATTATAACTAAATGTGAGGACGATGTAAAATAAAAAACGCGCCCATAGTAAAAAGAGAAACAAAAACAATTTCTAAATAAAATAATTACAAATAAGCCGAGGACGCTAAGAGGTGACCAGTCCCAACTAACGGCGCCCGTTCACGAGCATGACGCATGGATTAGCACCATTCAGCTCAACCATTTTGAAGGGAGCTAAATGATCCAACACACGCGCCACCATCAGCGAGACATCTGAGTGAGCATGACATACTCTCAGCCGCCAGGACCCATTCAAGTCAATTACATAACCGGCAAATGGTAGCTCTATTATACATAGTACTCACACCTGTGCAATGCAATTATACAATACAACGTAGGTTGAATTTATACAATGCAAAGATAGTCTTACAATGTTCAGCTGCTCCAACAGTATTTTCAAATGTTAATTATTCAATTGGTTGTGGTTGTGGAGCGGGACCAGCATTGAGCCAAGCATTTTTATCAGCGATGTAATCACCCAACTTATAATATGCCTGCCTGCATAGTGTGCGTTTGATACAAGATTTGAATTTCATTTCATTCAGTTGGAGTATGTGGGGTGGAATTTTATTGTAACATTTTAAACAGTGGCGCCGATTCCCTTGTTCACCAATTAAACTAAATTTAAGTTCAGTGCATCTTTTTCTTTCTATTTCATTAAGAAGAGGACAGAAGATAAATTTTAGTTTAGTCCTGTCAAATTAATCAGCGCCTGTCACTACTCCATACAAGTTTAGACGTGATTAAAAACTTGCCTACTAAAATTACGTCAATTTACGTCAAGCGCTGATTAATTTGACAGGACTAAACTAAAATTGATCATCTGTCCTTTTCCTAATGAAATAGAAAGAAAAGGATGCACTGAACTTAAATTTAGTTTAGTTGGTGAACAAGGGAATCGGCGCCAGTACCCCATGAAAGATGAGTCTACTTTAGCCAGTCTGAAACCTGGCTGAGATAATAGGTCCCTATTTCTAGTACTATAATTATGTCTTTCACCTCTTTTACTAAAATGATGTAAATTTTTTCTTACGTACATGATGTTTTCGTAGATATATTGACAAGGTACCGTCATGATGTTAATGTCCTTAAACCGGTCCCTTAGAGAATCGCGCCTGCGGAGATTATAAATGGCTCTGATAGCTCTTTTCTGCAGAATAAAAATTGACTCGATGTCTGCAGCCCGTCCCCAAAGTAAAATACCGTAAGACATGATACTATGAAAGTAACTAAAATAGACTAGCCTCGCGGTATCTACATCAGTAAATTGACGGATTTTTCTGACAGCATATGCCGCTGAACTTAGCCGTCCTGCAAGAGATGTTAAATGAGGACCCCATTGTAGCCTTGAGTCGAGCGTGATTCCCAGGAAAACAGTTTTATCGACGAATTCTAGTTTCTCTTGATTCAATACTATCTCATAATCACCACTTTTGACATTTGGGTTTAGAATAACTTTATTTCTCATAAAGAATTGCATACACTAATTCACTTACTGAGAAACAATAACTAATAACTAAGATTAATAATTAGAGCGCACAGAATGATGTACGTATATAAAATGACAAAACAAAAGAAAAAAAAACAAAAAACGTGGGTAAACAGATAACAAACTCGATCGTAGGTTATTAACGAGGCACAACATGGATGTATGATTTGATTTTTTACTAGATGTGGCATTGATGGCATAGTCTGTTATTAGCAAGTTTATTGTTCTATTTATATATTTTGGGTACATACCTCATTTTGAGTATTAGAGATTAATTTATTTTTGTTTAGTTTAAGTAAATTCATATATATATATATATATATATATATATATATATATATATAATGTGTGTATTTTATTTATGTAGTATATATTATGCAATTATATTTTTTATTTTATTCACTTATTTGTATGTATTGATTGTGTGAGTCTTTAGTAGCTTTTTGAACCGGGCATAACTTTGTTCTTTTTTTATTATCGATGGTAATTTATTATAAATTGTAACACCCTCAAACTCCAAATTTCTTCGTCCATAGTTGGTTCTAGGAGGGCGGGTCACTAAGTAACTAGCACGTCTTAGGTTAATCTTACGTGTTTGTTGTTTTGTTACAAATTTTATACTGGAATGGATTTCCTTATTTAATATTTTACGTATTAGAATACATGTGTAGTATATGTACGTTTGTTTTATATTCATTATTTTTGTTTCCTCGTATATCTTTTCAGTTGATGTCCTAAATTTATAGTTAAATAAAATTTTAATTAACCTATTCTGAACTCGTTGAATTGGATCTATATTACACTTCGCTGCAGTGCCCCAGATTTCAATGAGGTAGTCAATATGAGGCTTAACCAAGGAATTATAGATAAGATATCGCACTTTTCGAGGGAGACAACTTGTTATATTGCGGAGTACCCCTGTGAGTGGACTTAGTTTAAGTTTAATTTTTTCTAGGTGTGGTTTCCATGTAAGGTTACTATCTAAGATAAGTCCGAGATATTTTTCTTTAGCTTTTCGTTCAAGTAGTTGGCCGTCTATTTTAAGTTCGAAATTATCATTCATTTTTTTATTTTTTGCTGCAAAAATTACATAATTTGTCTTTGTAATATTAATAGTTAAAAGATTTGACTGAAACCACTCATTCAACAAGTTAAGATCATTTTGAGCGTCGGCTATTATAGCTTCGACTGAGTGTCCAAAGTAAAAGAGACTTGTGTCGTCGGCATAAAGGGAGATGTCTCCTTTAAGACCCAATTCACTGATACTGTTAATATAAATAAGGAACATGAGGGGGCCCAATATTGATCCCTGGGGGACGCCAAAATTCAGGATACAGGGATTGCTTTCATGTTTACCTATTCTTACTATTTGCTTACGGTTCTCCATATATGATTTAAAGATTTCAAGTGCTTTGTCTGTGACACCGGTGTGTTCGATTTTTTGTAATAATTTGTCATGACTGATGGTGTCAAAGGCTTTTTTGAGATCAACAAATATACCTATAGCAACTTCTTTTTGATCAATTTTATTTTTAATTTTGGTTACGAGGTCAATTGTAGCAGCGAGAGTATTTGATTGAGCTCTAAATCCATACTGTTTACGGTAAAAGAAACCTTTTGAATTAAGGAATGACTCCAATCGGTTATAAAGAATCTTCTCAATAACTTTAGAAGTCACTGGGAGAACTGATATAGGGCGGTAATTGCACGGGTCTAATTTACTTCCGGATTTATGAATTGGTACAACTTTTGCAACTTTTAATTCGCTGGGAAAAATACCTTGTGCCATATGGTAGTTAATACAGGCTGTTAGTTCCGTAGCAATAATGTCTTTTACGCATTTAATTAATTTGGTACTAATACCATCAATGCCGGACGCAGTATTACATTCCAAATTTTTAATTATGGTAATAACTTCCTCTGTAGTTGCTGGTTTCAGAAACTGCAATTCCGTTTTATCAGTTAGTCTACACTCTTCTAAAATTTGACTTCCTTTCGACTTTTCAGAAATCATACTTGCTAGGGTTGAGCCAATAGTCGAAAAATATGAGTTAAAACATTCACATATTTCTTTTTGGTCCGTAATAGTACCAGCTGGCGTTTCAAGTTTATCCGGTCCAGTTCTGTCATGCAGTTTGTTTCTCGACAAATCGTTTATAAGTTGCCACATTTTTCGTGGGTTACTTGAATTTTATTCAAACCTCTTTAGGTAATAATCACTTTTTGCTTTTCTTATGTTGTGTAATACTCTGACTTTAATATGTTCATACTCTGCTTTTATTTCCGTGTCCACCACATTTGTTTTATATCTTTGCCATAGTATGTTCTTGTTATTTATCTCTTCCAATATATCTTTTTTAATCCAGTCTTGCCGCGGGGGATTCAAAAATTTAAATTTTGTGATTCTGCACTTATTTAGACAAGATTGTATTTTGCATGCCAATTTGTCATACTCCACGTCTTCATGATTTTTAGGATATTCATCCAGGCATCGATAAAGTTTATTGAAGTCTACCGCGTTGTATTTTTGTTTTATGATATATGGTGGTTTGTATCGCTTTATCTCTAAAAGTATTTGTTTGTGGTCAGACATTGAAGATTCCATAGTGACAAAATGGAAATTATTTTCATTTAAGTCAGAAGAAACATGGTCTAACATTGTCTTGGTCGAGGTTGTTTCGCGGGTACAGTGTTTTGGATTTATTCTGTTCAGGATCTTGTAGTTGTTCTCTTTTAAAATGTTCTTATACTTCCGTGTCGCTAAGTCCGGATTGAGTAAGTCTAGGTTGTAATCGCCAAAGACTATTGTTCGTTTCAATTTGTGTAATTGTTCTGAATATATCTCGAGAAAGTTGTCCATGTTCATTTTATTTGGCTTATAGATAGCACCGATATTAGGAGAAAATTTTTTCACGTATACCCAGAGATAATGAGTGTCATCCACGCATTGATCTTCAATAAGGTAATGTTTGAGATTGTTGTGCACAAATATTGACACACCACCTCCCCTTTTATTTTGTCTGTAATTATAGTAGTGGGTATACGAGGGTATCTGGAGCATTTTTGCCTCATCTTCACTCTTAATCCAAGTTTCCGAAAGTATAATAATATGTACAGTTACTTGTAGGGAAGCTATAATACATCTAAGCTCATCGAATTTTCCAGGTTTTACAATACTGCGAGCGTTGGCATAAAAACATTTTAGAGATTTTTTTGTAAAAATAATATCTAAGTAATTGTTGGTTATTTGGTAGGTTATTTCCTCTTTGGACGACGTTAGTTTTTTGGAGTTTCCCTTGCTGTCACTTCATGTGTTTCTTTAGATGTGACTATTTTGGGTATGCCTCTGATATACTTGATGTTAAGACCACTTTCTCCATTTGAGGTGCGTTGCTGAAGCTCTTCTTTTAAATTTTGAAGGTATTTCCGTTGATATGGAGTTTGATCCGAAAATATTTTGATGTGGTCCTTATCAATCTTATTCCTATTACGTAGTATGTTTTTTGCTGTGCCTTCAGACGAGAAGCATACTTTTACTGCACGAGTTTTTTCTGGTTTATATTTTCCAAGACGAAATATTCCGGTAGGTTGAGGGCAGCCATTAAGTATTTGCCCAGTTATTTGCAGTATTTCTGCCGTATCGTAATCTTGCCGACTGGTTGCAGTATCATTCTGGGATTCAGGAATTCCAACAACTATAATATTTTTGGCTCTGAATAAAAGTAAACAAATACTCCCCGTTTAAATCCGCCGGTCCGAGGTCGAACATCCACAGTTCCCGATAGGTTACCGGTAACGGTGGGCAACAAAACACTGTGTTTTACTTTGTAAATTTACAGGAAAACAATAATCCTGAGTACATATGCAGTTATATTACATGTAGATATATTATTACACCTTATTTACACTTAAAATTAAATAAAACTAATTTTAAAATACGGAACAAAATTTTGACATATCACTCGAGCAGTGTTGCCAGTCTCACCTGTTGCTGGCTTGCCAGCCGCCGCACATACGGCACAGTGCGGCGTGGCATTACACGAGCCAGCCTTGTGCCCGGGCAGACCACAGCGGTAGCAAAGACCGCTGCGGTCCACCTCCGAGGTGCAATTCGCTTGCACGTGGTTGCCCACCTGGCAGCGGAAGCACCTCAGAGGTCTGGGTTCCAGCAGTTTCACCTGCGCGGAAACCCAGCCCACCAATAGCCGTTGGCCCTTCCCGGTAATTTTTCTGGCCGCCGACACGGGGCAGCTCACCATAACGGTTTGCAGCCCCGTGGAGTCAGGACGGATGGTGCCTGCCTTCACCTGCTCGGCAGAGCACCCCCCGGTCCTAACCACTGCGGCGACCACCTTCTCTTCCGTCGCGGAGTCGTCCAGGCCCGTGATGCGCATGCTAGCGCATTTGGTGGGCCTGGACACTCGGACCTCATCCGCATTTAGCGACGCCCTAATCCTTTCGGCCAGGGCGTCAGCGGCTGGGCCACTGGCCTTACCGGGGACCTCCACCATTCGGGCCCCAGTCGCCGTCACCTTCATTCTGAGGCCCTTTGCTGCGCCGAGCTCCTCCAGGCGCACCACCTCACCCACCTTCGCCATCACCGTCCTATAGGACACGCCCTTCTTTTCCGCATCCGGCTGTAGTGTGATCACTACAGCTGCGGAATTCGGGGCGCGGAGCCTAGCCGCGGCGGTTCGCTCCTTGCGCCGCTGCCGCCTCTCCCTCTTTTTGGCCGCCCTTTTCGCCTTAGCCGCCTTCCTCTTCTCTCCGGCTACTTGCCATTCGGCATCAGCCGGAAGAGATTTAGGAGGCGGGGGCGGCCGTCTCGCTACCGGAGCCCTTGCCGCCAGGGCTGGGGCCCTCGCCACCGGGGCCGGAGTCCTCGCCTCCGTGGCTGGAGCCTTCGCGGCCCGCGTATTCACCCCGCCCTTTGGCTGCCCCGACGACCCCAGTTTGGCCGTGGCACCTACGGCGGCTGAATATAAGGCGGGCTTCGACTTGCCGGAGGTCGGCTGGCTCGCCGCCAACGGGGGGCGCAGGACGATGGCCTCCAGGGCGGAGAAACGACTCCGCAAGGAAGCCATTTCCTGCCGCACCAGGGTCAGAACCCGGTCCTCTACAGGCACGGGCTGACCCTGTCCCTGCTGCTGCCCCCCTTGTGGCTCCATCCGGGGGGCGGCTCCTCGGAGCCCAGCCAGGTCTGCTCGGAGCTTCTCATTCTCCTTTCGGAGAAGCTCCATGGCGGCTGTCAATCGGGCGACCTCCGCCCGCATCTCTGACATACCGTCCGGAGGAGGCCCGACGTGAAGGGCCTCCGCTGCCGCCACAATAGAAGCCGTGGCCGCAGCTATGGCCTGATCCTTAGAGGACCTGAGCCTCTTAATGGATACCGCCTTAATTGCCGCGGCCACTACCTCCGCAAACCTGTCCGCAGGCTCCGAATTAGAGCCACCAGCGGCTTCCAGCCCACCCTCGGGCTCCTCCATGGCGAGCCTCTCGGCTCGCTGGGCTGGCTGGGCTGGGTTGGTCAGCTCAACCGGGCCGGCTCGGCTCGGCTTACCATCCTCCTTAGTGGGGGGCCCTCTGTCCACCCCTTTACCACCTCGGCCTCCACCCCGTCGGCTGGTGTGAATTTTCTTCCTCCGTTCGACTCCTTCGTCGGAGGAAGACCCTGGGTTGGGCCGCTTCGAGGTTCGCCTGAACCCTCGATTCTTCTGCATGACTTCCTTTCGCGTTGAGCTCCCGGAGCTCTGTATGCCTGATGCAGCGTCGGACTCCGACCCCGCATCGCTCTCCTCCCCTTGTCTTCCAGTTTTTGTTGAGTATATTTTCTTTTCCATTTCTGTTCCCACGAGTGTGGGGGATCTAAAACGTCCACCTAGGTTCACCCCCTGTCCCTAGGTAAGTGTAAATTTGTAACTCAACCAGGGGGTCCACTGGTACCCTGGCTGGGGGTGCGCTAACGACTGATGCGCCACCTACAACTACGAAGTTGCAGATGACACTACTCCTCAGCCATTCATATCCTTGCCGCGCACCAAAACGTGATATTAGAGGAATTGTTTATAGAGGTTATCTTCCTCGCGATCCGGGCGACCAAGCCAAGATCCTCGTCCCGTTCCAAGTCACAAAACATGACTGTGATCTCTTTACGGATTACGATTTTGACGGTTGCAGTCAGGAGAATCAGTTCTCCCGCTGCTAGCTCGCTGGCAGGGTGAGTGCACAACGAGCGCCGCCCTTGCTTCTCCCCTATGTCCTCTGTTTGGATCAGAGAGACATGAGGAAAAACATCGGCCCATATTGGCCCCTCCTTCGCGGACCTTCCCATCCGCCTCGCCACTCTGCGCCCACTCGACCTACCCTCTGTAAGCAGAGGGGGGAGTGGACGACCGACGATCGAGCATGAATCTCCCCGCCACGCAGAAATTCGCCACGGTCAACACCCTCTCCGAAACATGGAGAGACTATTGGCCGTGCCCAGGATGCACCGGCCCGACGACTGCTCTATCCCCCGAACGTATTCGAAGGGAACCAGCAGCAATCAGGCACACGAGGAGGTTTTCTGCACGCACCCCACATTCTCGGTCTTGTCACAAGGTTTTGTCAAACTTGTTTAGTCGTTGAGAAAATGGATTTGACTCGAGAAAATTCAAGAGCGATGATTTATTATGACTTTCGAAGTGGTTTAACACAAAAACAGTGTGTTGACCGGATGATTTCTGCATTTGGTGATGAAGCCCCATCCAAAACCACAATTTATCGCTGGTTTGCTGAATTTCAACGTGGACGTGTCAAGCTCAGTGATGATCACCGTCAAGGTCGTCCAAAAACTCCAGCCACCCAAGAAAACGTTGATGCTGTGCGTAAGCTGATTGAGGAAGATCGACATGTGACATACCACGAAATTCAGTCAACTTTAGACATTGGCATGAGTCAAATACAAATAATCTTGCATGAACAATTAGGTGTAAAAAAGTTGTTTTCCCGATGGATACCGCATTCGCTCTGTGAAGAGCAAAAAGCGGCTCGCGTTACTTGGTGCGTCAGAACCCTCGAAAGATTCCACGCAGGATCCTCAAATGCTGTATACAACATCGTATCAGGTGACGAATCCTGGATATATGCGTACGAACCCGAAACAAAAAACCAGTCACGAGTTTGGGTGTTCGAAAATTAGTTGGACCCTGTTAAGCATAAAAGATCCAACCAACATTTTGTGACTTTTGAGTAAATACGATTTGAAGTTTAGGAGTGAATATAAAATGAACAAGTAGAGGAATACAAAAATGGAAAGTTACTAATGGTAACACAGTAAATAAGCATTATTTGAAATGTAACACCACAGGCAAGTTGAACACAATTTTCCTGATTTCCTCAAAAAACTACCCGTGGATCTTTTATGCAAAAAAGAAAATTATCGGTAACATTTTTACACGGGGGATCCAAATAAAAAATATATGAAGGTTTAAAAATCTTTATTAAAGGGAACACATATTTTTTAGTTACTTTTACTTTATTATGTAGCCCGACGTTTCGGACACTTGCCCCGTGGCAAAGGATCGTAAATAGTGTCCGAAATTTCGGCTTAAATAATGATAAAGTGAAAGCAAATAAAACGCGATAGTTCCGTAAGTTTTAATTTTAATTGAAATCTTGAATGGGTACGTACGTACAACTAATCAAGTTTTAATCCACAATCGATCTAATAGGATCGCAAGCTTCTTCCATTTCAAGCTCAAAATCAGGTTCCCCCGAAAATCCGTCTACATCATCTTCTACATTACTGTCACTAATCATTGTTTTGTAAAACGGCTGAGCATCGGCTTTAAAAAGCCAACAAAAATTGTTCGTTCACGGAGTGTTGCAAAAAAAATGGTGGCCACGTTTGTCTCCAAAACCGGCCATGTTACGACTATTTCTCTTGAGGGACAAAGAACGGTTAATGCAGAATGGTATGCTAGCATTTGTTTGCCACAGGTCGTTTCTGAACTCCGTAAACAAAACGGCCATTTTGGAGACCCCAACTTCCGAATGGAATGGTTGCTTCAATGATTGGTTCCATCGTATGGAAAAATGTGTCAAATTTCGCAGAGAATACTTCGAAAAGCAATAAATACATTTTTAAATAGTAATGTTGTGTCACTTCCTTGATTCCTGAAATTTTCAGTGCCGCCCTCGTATAAGATTTAAATGACTATTTTCGACATTATTTTGCTGGGGTAACGCACACTAGAGAATCTACATCGGGTTCATGTCCGGAAAAAGCGTCCGTGAAGCTCCTTATTCTGCCATACCTCCCTGCGATCGTTAGTGTCAAGCGCCAGGCTTGCGCCAGTTCTCTTTAGCCAAGGAGAGTGGGGTGAGGCCCTTGTCCACCGCGACCACATCTCGATGCAACCCCACGTCGGCTTCTAGGACATATTCCCTGAGACTGCATACCTTGCGATTGTGGAGGGTCTTAGCGTTTAAAAACCTCGACTTCCACACTTTCGCGGGATATACAGTCTCATTACTGATGACCGTGGATGATGCAATCGATATGCAGTCAGCAGCGTACGGACCCTCCCCTAACCAGGGCGTTGAGTTCAGTCTAAGTGCATTTGAGGATGCCGAAAGAGTACATCAAAACCGGTATGACCCAACCGTTGTTTCACAAGGCGCGCACGTTGTTTCCACCTAATACATAACAACATAATCAGCCTATAATGGTCCCACAGCTGGGACACAGGCCTCCTCTCTGTGAGAGGGAGTGGGCCGTAATCCATCACGCGGGCCCAGTGCGGGTTGACGAACTCGGGTCCGCCTGATAGAAGACTATTAAATAATTTCTTCAGGCGACCAAAAAGCGCTCCTACAACGATTGCTTTATGTCAGTAACACTGATGCCCAACGCTTCCGACATACCAAAATAAGTACTTGTAGGTTTCGGATGCGGAGAGGGCTCTAAGGTTTATGGAATCCGAGAGTTGGGTTCCCACGGATTCCATAATATCCCCTCGCTTTACATGCATGACTGCACATTTATCCACTCCAAATTCCATCCTGATGGCGCTACTGAAAGTTCCAGTTATTTTCAGTAGCTCCATCAGTTGCAAATTATTGGAGGCTAAGAGTTTTAGGTCATCCATTTAGAGGAGGTGAGATATAACCTGACCACCTCTCCTCAACCGATAGCCTAGACCTGAATCCTCCAGCAGTGGGCTTAGAGGATTCAATGCTAAGCAGAACTCTCACTCAAACGACAGTTTGAGTCAGAGTAAGGATAAGGACCTTATCGGTTCGTTATTCCTCTGAATATTTTGACATCCTGCATAGCGAAGGACCGTCCTCCATTGCCCCATACACGGCATCAGGAAGGTGCGCAGAGTTGCATCTACTTTATACAACTCCAGCACCCTCATGAGCCATGTATGTGGCACCGAGTCATAGGCCTTCTTATAATCTAATTAACATGTCGACAAATCCTTTCGGGAACGATGAACCTGTTGGCTGGTGGCCATATCAATGAGGAGTAGCTCCCTAGCCACCCGTTGGTGGCCCGGTGGTTTGGGACCCGTTCCCACATCCATTTTGAGAGGCAGACATGATGGAGTTGGTGTCTATATGTTTGTTCATTTTAGCTCTCAAAATGGATGTAAGAACTTTATAGACCGTCGGTAAACACGTGTTCGGCCTACAATTTTTGGGTTCCGCGGTGCTACCTGATTTATGGAGCAGGTGGGTAACTCCTGTCGTTAGGGGTAGCGAATAAAGCAGTCTGGTACTGAGCCGCCAAGCGAGCGTGCGACCTTAGAAACCATTTGAGCCAGAAATTGTGCAGCCCGTCCGGCCCTGGGGACTTCTAGTTAGGTAACGGACTCACTGCACGAGCTACACCTTGGGGGCAGACGGTAATAGTCCCCATTTCTGTTATTGGATCGCAGGCTCGCTCGATTTCTCGAGTCCGATCACCTTCGGTGTGACTGACAGGCACCGACCAGATACTGCGCCAGAAAAGAACACGTGGCATCATCATCCGGCGGGCGCGTGTCAGTCACACCTTGGTCCGGTCGCACCCAACCCCTATAAACCCACCTTTTATCGCTCTGAAAGGTGCCATGTGGCATGACGGCCTCATATATAAGATGGCCACATCGGACGCGCCCCGTCGCGTTATAAAGGTGGTCTCTAGCTTTCTTTCCAATAGGACCTTTAGGGTTACACCGACGACATCGCCACCACTTCCGACGCGATGCTCGCGCTGTATGCCGACGATGCCGCGTACATTACAACATCGCTTAATGCGAAGTACGCGGCCGTCAAGATGCAGCGCACGCTCGAGCTCCTTCCCGAGTGGCTGTCGGTGAACGTGGGTAAGACGCAGGTGATGGTCACGGGATCAGCGCGCCTCCCACCACCCTTGAATCTACAAGGAGTCGACATCGATTGGTCGCCTCGGGTCAAATACCTGGGTGTCACCATCGACCGTCGGCTCACTATGGGGCCACATATCCGCAGGCTGGCCGCGCAGGGTAGGGTCGCTCGCAACCTGCTCAAACCTGTGCTCTCGTCCCGCATCTCGGCGCGCGTCAAGCTGGGCGTGTACAAACTGTACGTGCGCCCAATCTTGACGTACACCTCCCCCGCTTGGTTCGCTCTCACGAGCGAGTCGAGCCGGAAGTTGCTCCGCGCGCAACAGAGCATTGCGCTGCGGACCATAGTTGACGCTCCTCGCTTCGTGAGGAATGATGTCATCCAGCGGGACCTCGGGATCGAGAGCCTGGATGAGTTTGTGCGACGCCTCACGAAGGGGATGTACGCGCGTGCCGACGCGTCTGCTTGGCCCCATGTCAAGCAGATAGCGCCCTGGCATACGCGACCCCCTGACGCGAGACCCCTGCCCCGCGACCTGGTAGCGGACGAGTAACCCCATACACCGGACTGGACATCTCGAGTAAGTCGCACACAGGTTACACGCGGCTTATTCGATTCAATAGAACTCTACAGATGACATACATCTATTGCGTGGCGTGTGCTAAGTTAATATGGGCGCGTCACGTTATTAAACCAGACACCCATTACTAAACAAGCATTCAACTCACACGTGCGGGCGCGGCGCGGGCTGTGTGCGACGCATGTGGACACTGAATGGTGTTACACACAACACAATGCCGTTCACACATACACGACAGTCCCTTAGTCCGGACCGTAATCGGCTAGATCTGAGAGCGGGGCGGGCGGGGACTATACACCTTTTCTGTAGGAACGTCGAGTCCGCTGCACTGTCGCTGGCCATCTTCGTTGGGCCTCCCCCGGGAGCGACGCTAATGTACTAGCGTTGTGGCGAGCCTACAGATTTACACATAGCAATCAGTTACACGGACGCGTTAAAACGCGTGCGACGTTTTTTTAAACCGCCGCTACAGGCGCACAAAAGGAGGGGCCCGTATTTACGGACCACCGCATACCTTCCGCGGCCAGGGAGCGACGCTCCGGTTCCGCTGCCGCGCGCCCTTACGGGGGCGCAGCGACATCCCCCAATGGAAGATACCATTCTGAGTGTATCGCTCTACTCGCCGCTTGTAGGTACCTACGGATACGGTTCGCCCATGCATACAATTTCTGCTTCAGCAGGCTTAGCATAACACTCTCTATTTCTTCGAAGAATAGACACGGCTCTTTCTATACAAAGTGACACTTCGTTTCTCAGTTTTTGAAATCTCACCGTATTATCTATTCTTCGAAGAAATAGAGAGTGGTGCCGATTCTGTTGTTCACCGAACTTAACTAAACTATCACTAAAATTTCTTATTTTTGGTGAACCGTTGACATTTTCACAGATAATGTATTTCTGGTGCCGCTGTAAAATCAAATACTAAAAAAAAAAAAAAATTGCCATAACAATACAGATGGGAACCTAGGTTATTCAATAAGAAAACTGTACATTGTATACATTTAGTTCTATGTTAAAATCTGCGCTCAAGTATTAAAACCCTTAAACTAGGTAAACCTTTATCTTAAGAGACAATAAATAAAAACAGAGTAAAATAAATATTTAAGAGGGCTCCCATACAACAGACATGATTTTTTTTCCGTTTTTAGGGTTCCGTAGTAAACAAGGAACCCTTATAGTTTCGCCATATCCGTCTATCTGTCTGTCTGTCCCCACTGTAGCTCAGAGATGCTTAGTACTAGAAAGCTGTAATTTGGCATAGGTATACATATTAATCACGCCGACAAAGTTCAAACTCAAACTCAAAGCATTTATTTCAATTAAACCATTTACAGGCACTTTTGAATTGTCAAGGAGTCGGTCAGTTAGAAATATGAAGCTAGTTGCCCATTCCAAAGCGTAGTAGGTACCTATGGAGAAGAACGGGCAAGAAACTCCATGGACACTCTTTTAAATTAAATTGATACATAAAGATTAGTACAAAAATAATGTTGAAATTATAACTAAATGTGAGGACGATGTAAAATAAAAAAACGCGCCCATAGTAAAAAGAAAAACAAAAACAATTTCTAAATAAAATAATTACAAATAAGCCGAGGACGCTAAGAGGTGACCAGTCCCAACTAACGGCGCCCGTTCACGAGCATGACGCATGGATTAGCACCATTCAGCTCAACCATTTTGAAGGGAGCTAAATGATCCAACACACGCGCCACCATCAGCGAGACATCTGAGTGAGCATGACATACTCTCAGCTGCCAGGACCCATTCAAGTCAATTACATAACCGGCAAATGGTAGCTCTATTATACATAGTACTCACACCTGTGCAATGCAATTATACAATACAACGTAGGTTGAATTTATACAATGCAAAGATAGTCTTACAATGTTCAGCTGCTCCAACAGTATTTTTAAATGTTAATTATTCAATTGGTTGTGGTTGTGGAGCGGGACCAGCATTGAGCCAAGCATTTTTATCAGCGATGTAATCACCCAACTTATAATATGCCTGCCTGCATAGTGTGCGCTTGATACAAGATTTGAATTTCATTTCATTCAGTTGAAGTATGTAGGGTGGAATTTTATTGTAACATTTTAAACAGTACCCCATGAAAGATGAGTCTACTTTAGCAAGTCTGAAACCTGGCTGAGATAATAGGTCCCTATTTCTAGTACTATAATTATGTCTTTCACCTCTTTTACTAAAATGATGTAAATTTTTTCTTACGTACATGATGTTTTCGTAGATATATTGACAAGGTACCGTCATGATGTTAATGTCCTTAAACCGGTCCCTTAGAGAATCGCGCCTGCGGAGATTATAAATGGCTCTGATAGCTCTTTTCTGCAGAATAAAAATTGACTCGATGTCTGCAGCCCGTCCCCAAAGTAAAATACCGTAAGACATGATACTATGAAAGTAACTAGAATAGACTAGCCTCGCGGTATCTACATCAGTAAATTGACGGATTTTTCTGACAGCATATGCCGCTGAACTTAGCCGTCCTGCAAGAGATGTTAAATGAGGACCCCATTGTAGCCTTGAGTCGAGCGTGATCCCCAGGAAAACAGTTTTATCGACGAATTCTAGTTTCTCTTGATTCAATACTATCTCATAATCACCACTTTTGACATTTGGTAAAGAAAATCGAATGCACTTAGTTTTTTTTCCCATTTAATACTAAATTATTGGCAGTGAACCAGTTCTGTACCTGCAATAGGGCGTTATTTACGTCGACAACATTCGTAGCACGTCTATCTACCTTAAAAATTAAAGAAGTATCATCAGCAAATAATACCATTTGTGGTTGATTATTTAATAAATGGAGTAGATCGTTAATATACACTAAAAAGAGGAAAGGTCCCAATATCGAGCCTTGTGGAACACCCATTTTTACTTTTAAACCGAGTGAATTGATACCATTAATTTGTACTTGCTGTTGTCTATTATTTAAATAAGATTTTACTAAGCTGAGCGCATGTTTTCCAAGTCCGTAATGCTCAAGTTACAAGAGTAAGGTTTCGTGGTCGACGCAATCAAATGCCTTGGAGAGGTCACAAAAGATTCCTATGGCGTCTTGCGCTTCTTCCCACGCGTTAAAAATGTGTCTTAGCAAGGTTACACCGGCGTCGGTCGTACACCGTCCTTTAGTGAAACCATACTGTTGATCGTAAAGGATTTTATTCGAGTTAAAATGATTGAGCATTTGATTAAGCATTACCTTTTCAAACACCTTGCTGAAAACCGGCAACACGGATACGGGTCTATAATTATTGGTGTCTTTACTGTCCCCGGATTTGAAAAGTGGTATTACCTTACTGTATTTCATTAAATCCGGGAAGACTCCTTGATCCACACACAAATTAAATATTAAGGCTAAGTAGGGCGCTATAGTCTCAATTATAGAGGTACAGACTTTAATGGACATTCCCCAAAGATCTTCAGACAATTTGATCTTGATTTGCTTAAAAGCTTTTATTACTATTATGGGATTAATATGCTTAAAGTTAAATTCAATCGTGCAAGCTGAAACGTTTTCCTTTACTGAATCAAAAGCAAGCGAGGGCGAGGAATTTAAGGTTTCAGTAGTTTTAAGCGGGACACTGGTAAAAAAAATTACAAATTCTTGAGCAACTTCTTTGCTATCGCAAATGAGACCACATGACGTCTCCAGTGTGTAATCAGAATCATGCTTTTTGTGCCTATTCGTTTCATTATTGATAATTTTCCAAACTGTCCTTATTTTATTGTTTGCTGATTTAACTTTGTTGCTAATGTACAAGGCTTTAGCTGCCTTACAAGTGTTCTTAAAAATTCTAGAGTAAGTAGCAACATACCTATTAAAAGTTTCAGTGTTTATGTAAGGCTTAAGGCCATACAGCTCGAAAAGTCTTTCCCTACTTTTCCTGGGTCCTCTAGTGGCCCAGTCACTAAATAAAAACCTAGGGCTGATAGTTTTAGTGTTCTTCTTAAAATAATTATTGAACTCGGTCTGGACTACCGAAAAAAAATCTTTGTACAAGATATTTACATTGTTCATTGTAAGATCCTGGTCGCTTAACTTACAAATTAAAGTGCTATTAAATTTATTTAAATTAACAGATGTTATTGGTCTGAATTGTATTTGCATTTTTTCTATTGTTAGGTTGGACTCGAAAGTTACGGTTTGACCACTGTGGTCAGACGGGAGATAATTAACGATGGCTTTATCTAAATAGTCGCAACAACAAAAAACGTTATCAATACACGTTGTAAAATAAAATCTCGAAAAAAATAATTGTTCATTATAATTTTTGTTAGAAATTAGAATTAAAATATCATCACCACATTATGTCCAAGGGAGGTAGGTACTTGGACGTAATGTGGTGATGATATTTTTTTTTTCTCGTCTACCCCATGGTGGGGTATCGTTGGATAGGCCGTTCAAAAATATTGCGGGCCTGTGAACACCACTTTACGCTTCAAGGATCCGCTTGCGTAATATTAAGCATTTCTGTTAATCATGTTCGCCCCCCTGCCAGCTAAATGGTTGTTTATGGAGATGTGAAAAAAATCATGGCAGTAGTAGGTACATCTTTACAAGTTAACGAGTAACAGTCGACCAACTTAAAAGAGAATGCCCATTTTGTTAGGGAGGTTTAGGCTCCTAAAAAACTTCGCGTGTCACGGTGGTTTTAGCTTTGTTTTGTAGACCTAGAATTACCTTTTCATATCCTGAAATCGATTTTCAATTTTTCACCCTGATTTAAGAGAAATCTTATTTTTTCGGAAGCTGAAATTGAGGTTATAAAACAAGTTTTTTTGTTTTAAACATATTTGAAATTAAAATATAATACCTATTATTTAAGTATTAATCGGTCAAGGCCAGCTAATGAGACACAATTGATTTTCCATTTTTTGCACCACATGCATAAGTTTGAAAAACACTACTCGTACATAGCTTTTTCTCTTGCTAGATATACTAAGTACTTGGGCTTACAAATATCCCTTGCCATGCCGTGCCGGCAGTCAGCGTTAAGTAGGTTGTGCCCTCACCACTAGTACCTACTAGTGGTATGTTTTTTTATGTGTAGGTACCTACCTACACATAAAAAAACATACTTATCATAACATCTCGCCTTCTTTCTATAGGAGCTCATGCCTAAGTTACAACAACCGCACGGATTCATCTAAGTTAAATTAAGCAAAGCTACGGCTGCTTACTTAAAAAAAAATCAACAATAAATAGTAAGTGAAACATTTACTCTTCAGGGAATATAATTATGGTCTAGAAATTGCCCTGGGCATAGTAAACAGGGCACTCATAATCAATGAGTCATTTTTTTGTGGCCCCACGCACTCTAAATATTTGCAGCAAACAAATAAAAACGATTTGACAAGATTGCCATATTTATGCAGACTGTAAGTTTGTTTTTGATATAAATAATTGTTGCCGATTTGCACATAAACATATGTGCCATCACATTCATTTTTGAAAATGTTCGAGGTAATTGTTGTTACTGAGGTGGTGGAACCGGAAGTGGTAGTGGAGGTGGTACAGGAATCACAGCATCTGCGATGTTATCGTTCATATTATCAGTCACTGGTGCCGATTCCCTTGTTAACAAACTAAACTAAATTTAAGTTCAGTGCATCTTTTTCTTTCTATTTCGTTATGAAAAGGACAGAAGATACATTTTAGTTTAGTCCTGTCAAATTAATCAGCGCTTGACGTAAATTGACGTAATTTTAGTAGGCAAGTTTTTAATCACGTCTAAACTTGTACAGAGTAGTGACAGGCGCTGATTAATTTGACAGATCTAAACTAAAATTTATCTTCTGTCCTTTTCTTAATGAAATAGAAAGAAAAAGGCGCACTGAACTTAAATTTAGTTTAGTTTGTGAACAAGGGAATCGGCACCAGTATAAACTTACCGGTGTAGGTGTTACCCAGGATCTCAGAAGGATGGAGCATTGGTTCATCTAATTCTTCGATTTGACGTCTATGAAGATTAGGCGCCAAACGTAGGGAGCAATTGACACGCCGGCGAGAGAAAGGGCAGTTTACCCGACCTCTACCAGTTGTAGACATTTTTCAGGAGTAAAACAAGAGTCCAAGGCTAAATAGAGTCAATGTGCTCACTTGTCACTATAACAGGAGTCCAGTATCTCAAAACAAATCTACTGTAGGAACGTAAACGCTCAGCTCGACAGCTTCAAATTGTAACGAACCAGAATTAAATACGGAGGATTAGATTCAACTCGATGCAAAACGAACGGCACGAAACAATTTGATTGATGCGTTGATTTGACAGATAGTTTTTTGGTTATCGATTAACCAAATCGATTTGTTATAAATAATATTATTTACATAATTAAAAAGATAATTATAAACACTACGTAGGTATGTATAGGAAGTACTAACCTGAGTACTAACCACAATAATGTCTGTGGTACTAACTTTTAGTTTTTAAAGTAACTAATCAATCAGGTATGAATGTAGCGGAATATTTCTGACGGTAGGGAAATACCATGAAACACATGATAGTTATGAGGGATTCTGGGCGGAAACACCGATTATCGGAACGGAGCGTCTGTGCTGTGTGTGTGTACAACCAAATGTATGGCACCTACGCCTTCCGATAGTCTGATCAGACAATCGGAAAGGCAACCGGAGCGTCTGTTTCCGCCTGAGTTCTTCGCTTTCAGACCTCCACATCACTTCAGGATCGTACTTTAGCATCAAGCATCGCAGAGCTTTGACCGGTAGAATCTGCTAGTTATAATATTATATGTCTGTAGGTAGAATATACCTACATACACTCCCTCAAATTATAATTCCTCCATGTTATTTTTTAGTTTATTTACTACTTTTGTTTTCTTTATTTGAGCCCACCCGTCGCCTATTTCACGCCTACAATTCATTATCAGTTACAATCAGTTACATTGACAACTAGTATGAGTGTTAGCTAGATTACGATGGGAGAAAAGCTATTGTAGCCTATCTCCGGTCATTTTAGTCGGCGGATTAGTAAAATATCGATATTTTCAATCGATTACAATTATTTAATTGACATAGTCTGTGGTCTGACATTCAGGTTAAGTTTGAATGGCGGAACTGATATAAATTCAATAAAATTAATATTAATTATTATGTTTTCCAATGCTAGGGTAAAAGAAATGTTGATAAAAAAAACTTGAAAATATAAAAATACGACTTAATTTTCGAGAAGTAAATAGTATTGACACGGCACCGAACTAAGGCTCATTGGTGGGCATTCTCTTTTGCAGTTGGAGAATTAACCGTGGCATATATCGATGTATGGGAGAACATATGTTTTTCAACTATAATGTTAAGTTTGTTTTTGGGATAAATTCATCCCAACTACGGAACCCTTCATTGTGCGTGGTCCGACACGCTCATGGCCGGTTTTTATAGATAATGATACGGAACCCTTCGTTCGCGAGGCCGACTCGCACTTGGCCGGTTTTTTTTAAATTTTCTGTGGAGTAGTTTTAAGTTCCCATGGACTTATAATACAAACATTATAAGTCCATGGGTTTTTCGTTCTTGGTTTTAAACTCTTGTATAATGCGTCAAAATGAATATCTATATTAAGGCGCTGACAAGACCCAATTGACAAAAATAGGCTTCTCTTAAGAAAAAAAATCGCCAATTCTGTATAGTTAGTGGTAGCGGAAAAAATATATGTTAATTTTAAACATATTTCCCAGAGCTTGGTTGTTACCAAAACACGTTTTGAAAACAAAATCTCGATACAAACTAAAGTTAAATTAACCTCTTACTTTGAGTTCTAATCCAAAATATCTGTATCAAATATGATCAAACGTTACGTATTTAATTAATAAAAAGAACGTCTTATTTGAATGCAGAACTTGGTTGTTTTTTATTTTCGATTACTCAACTCAATTTTGAGTAAATAGATAATTACTTCATATTTTGCAATAAATTACAAGCGTTGTGTCATCGCGCTTCTCTTTCTTTTCAATGCAATCTGACAGGGACCGCGGTTTAGGTGTTGTCAGCGTCTTAAAACGAGATGTTCTGTTGACATGGTGTTGCCAGTTTATTTATTATTATTATTGCTTTCCTTGCCCATCATTAGCATACGTCTTTTCACGTCCGTGGCGTGGATTTGCACGCCAAATGATAAATTTTGCATGATGCTCTTACATTTTGATCTTTTCCCATTACAGAGTGGCTAACTGTTATTATCTTTGTGTAATAATATAATAAATGTCTTAATAATAGGAAAAAAGAAACACTAAGGACAAACATTTTTTTGTATGTTTAATTTGAACGGTAAAAAAGTGGTATTTTCGATGTGCCATGCCGTCGCGTCGCGTCGTCTAAACGTGCTCACGACGCCACTCGTGAGTCGTGAGCACGTTTTGATTTGACGTCCATGGACGTCCGTGGCGATCGGTTATCGTAGCTCGATAAGTAGTGTATTGAGTTTTTGACGATCAAAAAAATGTATCAGCTGGCTTTTATTAAAATTGTTACTAATTGGAACTACCTGTGCTCTGAGTGCTCTTTACAAACTCATTTTTTGGCTCAACTGCTTGTTCAATTACAAAACAATTGGTATTTTCAAAAAGCTCATTTAGGAAGCTATCCAAAAATTAAAAAGTAAAATACAAAATCATTTAAAAAAAAAATAGAGTTCTGGTTCCGTAACGGTCAGCTTTTTTGAAAAATGCCCTACTCCAGCAGGAAACGCAATATCTCGAAAACCTGAAGACGCACAAATTATATTTTCGGCGCACATTTTGGCACAAATATAAGCTCTCAGCCCATGCTCAATATTTCTCTCTCCGATCATTCATTTACAATTTTCCTGCTGGAACAACGTTACTCCAGCAGGAATCGTTTTTTTCCGGTTTTTTTCCAAAACGACAAATTATTTATGTGGCGCACATTTACAGCAGATTACGCACTAATTATACGTACCACTCATATCACTCTAGGAGCCACTTTCCTGCTGGGGTAACGTACACTAGTAATCAACCAAGGCAAAATCAAAAGTCATTTATTCGAACTAGGCTGAGAATCAACACTTTTCGAACGTCAAAATTACATAAGACAGTCACCCAAAAACGCCCGCCCTTCACCACATCCTAGTGCTTTAGCTGGGAAGAAGTGGCGCAACAAACACTCTAGCAGTACACATGTCTGTTTAATATAAACTTGATACTATACAAATCATATGGCATTCTTCAAATTTCTTTTAGATAAGTATTTATTTAAAATTAGTAGGTAAGTTATATGAACAAATGGATAGCCAAAAAAAATTATAATAAATAAAATATTTAGCCAAAATGATTAACCAAATCAGAGGTTGGAGGCCGTTGAAGATGGTGTGGACAGACAACCATTCAAATGCAAGCACAGCCTTTTGGACAGGTTGTGTCTTATGAAACGGTTTGAATCTGAACATGTATAATATACTTATATACAATGTCTATGTTTGAATTAAGATTTCTTTTTGCATGTGGATGCATCTGGTCCCAAAACTTTAAAAAAGGTGGCTAAAACAGACTAGTTCAAATTAAAACAGGCTTATACAATAAATGACATGGGCAAATATAGCCATTGTAAAGTGATAAAAAACTGCCACCAGATACACCAGAGTGATGGCAAACATCAACGTATGTACATAGAAACACAATTTATTACATAAGGATTTATTTAAATGATTGAATTATTTTCTAATAGACCTGATAGATCATGCAGCATGAGCTGCTGACTACATGACCCGCAATGATTTGATTATCTTTGCCTAGTTGCAACTGGTACTATGTTGATCTTATCACTGAAGGCCACTATGTTCCAGAATGATGGGAGCTGTAAATAGAAATATTCCAACATAGGTACACATACATAACCAAAATTGTTTTCTTGTAAATGCACTCAGACTATGTATTTTAGTTCAAGACCAACCTTGTATTGATAAGAACCATGAAAATGAATAACCATTGAAGTTAGGAGCCCTGGCATCTAATGGATTCCACCAAATCAAAACTGAATGTTGCTGAAGGTAAAGTTTCAATTAAATTGACTAAAATATTCATCAGGTTTCTATGTTACTGTTTATACTGTTACTGTTACCTTTATGGAATAAGTATCATGGCTTAAATTCTAGAAGGATGCTCAGTTTTGATTATTAGATTTCATATAATCTTGTATAAAAATCAATTGTCGGGCGTCGGAAGTCACGCAAAAACTCGAAAATGGCTCTATCGATTATTTTTTTGGTGGTTAGTAATTGTCAGGACAATGTGTAAATGAAAGAATTTTTTTGGGAAGTCCACCGGTAAAGTCGGAAATCACCCGGGCGACGCCAGACTCGAACAGTTAGTTAAAAATATATATAAATACGACTGACTAGGTATCCCTAAAGAATGTAAGTTACATTAAGTGCTACACTACTGCCTATTTAATTTTGATAAGATTAGTTGAGAACGAATAACTACTAAGCTAGTGATCAAATACTGTAATTATTATTTTCGTTTTGTCTTACCCACTCTGATAGCAGCACATAGTATGGCAAAGGTAATCACGCTGCTAATCGTGTTCTCACGCGCCTGGCGCTTCTCTTCCATAGGGTCAACTCTTTCCCCATAAGGTAGACGGAACATGATTGTAGAAGTATAATCAAGATCAAAGATGTCAAAAATAATTTTGCCTCTAGGTTATGATACCTTGATTCAATTTTTACGATTTTGACAATGCTGCTTCTGACAGCTGACTTGTGGTTCCTTGACAGGATTGCCAGGTGTGAATATTATTGAGCACCAAGTTTGAAAAAAAAGCTTTTTCTTAGGTTTTACCCAACGGCAAAAAGTTGTTATTATCGTGCAATTCTCCATTACGGATAAGTGATATGAAGAAAAATTCAAACTTCTATACACATACATAATAAATTATAAACTGAAGTCGCATTTCGTGTCTGCCTGTGAAATAGCGTTGTTCTTCTAAACTACCCAAAGGATTTTATATCACTATCATTTAGAGGATTGATTCCACAAGGTATAATTATGTGTATAATACATTAATATTATACGTATATATAAAAAATAAATCTCAATGTTTTTTCAAGTCTTAAAAATCGTACGAAACAGGGGCGTGTCGCTAAAGCCGAATTATTAATTCAGTAGAGTAATCTGATGTGCTGTCACTGTGTAACAACACAAAAACCAATAATAAGTAGTTTGAAATCTAAGTAGGTACACAAAAACCCTTTTGTTCCTTCTATCTACGTCTTAAGAATCGGTTTACTAAGCAATAAAACAAGTCATTTATAAAAAAAAACTGTTGAACAAAAACAATTGAAATATATATTTAATTATTAATATTAGCAATGTTTAGTTGATTTGTTACCTCTGCAATTCTGCATGAAGCGATGACGTGAAACCAGGAGTAGATAGAACGTTCCCGCCACTCTCTTTGATCGGTGCCGCCGCGCCGGTGCACCGGCGCCGCCGCCGCCGCATATCTACCTATGTTTCTACGCAAGTTCGTGACTTTGTCAGCTGTTGTTTATCAGCATCACTTTAACGAATTAATCTTTGAAAATGTTGGTTTACATCACGGAACAGAAAAAAACATTTATACGTTTAATGTTACACATGTTTACAAATAAATATATCTTTATCTTTATACTTGTGTGGGGATACGATTACCAAAAGAAGCAGTATTTAATAACCGAATATCAAATCTTTTACAAACACACTAATTAGTTTTCTCCCGTGCATTGTTTTATTGGTATTGTTTTTAATAGTTTTATTTTCGTTTCAGCCACAAAATGTTAATGTAGCCTCTGCAAGTTCTTCAAAAAACAAAGTAATTCGGAGAGCTCTGACGTTAAGTCACTGCCAAACAAGGAGACTCGAGTCGTGGACACTCACAAAGTTGCACAAAATTTTATAAAGAAAGGCGATGACGTGATTCCTGTGCAATTTCATTCCGCAGATAGTTCAGTTCAGTTCGAATTAAAAAGTAAAATAACGTGTTTTTTTATTTTAACCCAAGTATCAGTAAAACACATTAATATTATAGCAAGTAATTTATATTAGTACTTAAATATTTTATTTTTTAATAATACGTACTACGTTATTTGGCCTACAGTTTTACTGAACTCTCAACGAGTCTTATTTTTTTTCGAATTACACAAGAAATCGATATCGATAAAGTTATTCAAAATTCAATATGTGCTGCACTGGTCGAGTAGCAATAGATAACGACCTATGACGCGAATGCCAACCTTATGCCTAACACATTAAAGTTTATAATTGCGACCACTGAGAAAACCGCCATCTATAGTCGGGTAGCGGAATTTACTCTGCAAACGAATCTAGTTTGATTATAGATTACAAAACGTTGTAAAGACTTTTGCACTAAATCAAAATAAATCCTATGTGTAGGGGTTGAAGGTTTATTCCCAGATGAAGGATCTGTGAGTTATGCTAGTTTTGACTAAAATTAAAACGACAAATCATACGAATTGTTTATTTGTAGTGCATTGTATGTTTATCAGTTTATTTGTGTGAGTTTGGCGACAACACTTTTGCACACTGCACTTCCACTGTTTTTTCTGTTCCATGGTTTACACAGTAATTTTATGCACAATTGATAATTGTTAAAACGACATTTAACACTTCACTACGTTAAAAAAAAACAAATTCATCGCGTCTGTCTCATAAAACCCCATGTACTCGTACCTATTTACATTTTAATGCAGTAATTTATTTGAAAGTGTAATTGTCTTTTATTTACATTCATTTACATTTAAATACAGGTACTTAAAAAAAAAACAAATATATCTAATTAATTAATAAAAAAAACTAAAACTATACACAAACTAAAATAGGGCGTCGAAAAATTCATCCACATCGCTGTCGACTGGTAATGTACCCAAGAGACTGGCGGCATTGCCACGTTGTATGGCAATGCTTAGCCTCTGGCCAAGGTAAAACCCAGCCCTTGGGTCACGGGAAGTGTCAACCAGCCGTCTGGAGATTCCCTTAAAAAGGCCATGAGCACTCGGACCCCACGGCCCGAGGGTTTCAACCCTAAACGGCTCGAAAATATAATTACCAACTAGGTTATTATACTTACGCCGCTTGAGGTTCTTTGCAGCCGCAGCAGCAGCGCCAGCATAGCACGCCGTGCCAGGAAGATGGGATGGCGCAAGAGTATCGACACACGTTGCATCCCACACTAAAGGCCTACCCACTTTCCATGGAAATAATGACATGCCGTCTGGTCTCTTGCCATCGTCGCGTGCCAGGCCATTGGGTTCTAATACAGCTGGAACGCCGAAGGTGACAAGAGCTCGTCGGATGATGTCATTAATGTTCGCGTGCCGCGCTAAGCGACCCGCACTTCGGCTGCAAGACAGGCCGTGGTGTCCGAGGCTGTTGACAACTTCGCCACAGTGACAGCGATGAGGAGAACAACATGGAGCTTCTAGTCTTAGGGAAACAGCGAGGCGGAAAGTAGTGTCGTCAAACAGAGTACCAATGTTCGACGACGGTAGTGCATGAAGCCACAGACCCGACTCCCACTTACCCACAGCCAGCGTTAAACAAATCGTTCTGTACTACTCTGCAGAGCGGCTCGTCCCACCGTCTCTGGGAAGATGGATTGTCAGGTAGGTCTGAGTTCGGGCAAGCGAGTCTCCAGGCATCCATAGCCTCAGTGAAATACGGTACATCAAAATTAATCAGTGTAGAAGCTAGGATTTTCCTGATTAATTTCTTAGTACCGTGGACCGAGGATATGAAAGCCGGTAAACTAATACTAGAAATTTTGCGGACGCCGAGGCCACCCATACGAATGGGAAGAGTAGCTTGTGCCCAAGCTCGGTCGTCCATGGCCATATTTAAAACTAAAGTTAATGTGTGCCGGTTAATTTGGTCAATTTTGTCTAAAAGGTGCGTGTGTTTCCATAAATAGGAAGCGCGAAGGAAATATGTTATTTTAGGGCCGAAACAGCAGTAGCGAATTAATGTGATGGCCGAATGCATATTAATGTAATTTATTATGATATCTACTTGACGGCCACGGAGTTGCTGTTCGATATGACCACCTTGTACGCTTCTTGGCTCTATAGTCGGAAGGAAGTAGTGATTGGCCGCGACAATAGTGAAATGTGCTGGCCATCTTTTTGGAGTACGAGTACTCTCTTAACGCGCTTAGGGTTTACTCAGAGTTCGTGTCCCACTGAGCGTGTACTTCGCGTTGGATCGTGCTCAAACAAGTCCAAGACTTCTGTCTCGAGTCCTCGGTCTGCCTGCGTCAGCTCGATGTTGGTCTCGCCCGTGCACATTGCCGGTTTTGTACGTACGTATGTGCAAACGTTGGAATGACATGGCTGACGGTAATGGTAAACTCGCAAAACGTTCTTGGTAGAGTCTGCGTACTTCTGCATAATTGCAGTCACATTTCCGAAGACACATCAACATATTAAAATATTCTACGTTAGAATAAGACATGGTCAACGTTTACGTAAACAAAACACAAGTCACTCACTACGTAGGTCAACAATAACATCCGTTCGAAAGTAAGCTGCGCGGAAGACTAAGGAAGTGATTCGCAGGGTGACGGGTGGCGGGGTAAAAGGGTAGGGGTACCAACCCAGGGCACGTGCGCCGCGGCAGTTTTTGGCGGCATCTTTTGTCGCATCAAAGAAAGCCGCCGAGCTCGTATGCTATTTAGCGAAATAAAGATGTACTTGTAAAATCAGATACTCTAAACATTCTTTTGAATGTGTCGATTTTAATAGTTATTTGATTTTTGACCTCTCGATCAGCCAATGCTTAATTTTTTTAAATTATAATTTCATCAATGTTCTGCTTATAGGTAAGTGTATTCGTTCCTAAAAGAACATCAGGGTTTTTGTTACTGTAATAATAGTCAAAACCTAATCTGTAGGTTTTAATTAGCAAAACGAGACATATTGTTATGACAATGACATTACATTTCTAGTATGACAAAATAGAGGTATCTATGGTCAAAGAAGAATAAAGTGGTAAAAGAGTTCATCACATTCACCCCGGCCATATGTAATCAAGTAAAAACATTGGCGGTTTCCGTGATCTGTCTGACCTCCGGGGTGGCTCCGAGACTGGGGGCTCGATCCCGTCCGAGGTCATTCGCTCCGGCACCCCTTGCAAACCCTCCGAAGGTGGCGGTGATGAAGGAGTCCCCGGAAGCAAGACTGGTGGCGAGTATATTGTCGGTGAAGAAGGCGCAGTTGTCGGTGGTGAACATGATGGAGATGGTGACTGCGATCTTTGGGATTCGGCGTCCATAAATTCGGTAATTGCGGGTATATCTTCTCCGTTGCCTCGCAAAGGTGCTAAATGGCGGTTGGACACAGTAGTCTCGCGACCATCCATTGTTCGAACGTACGAATAGGTGGGGTTAGTCTCGAGTACCTCCACCTCCTCGGCTAGTGGTTGATATTTTGTTTTCCGGTCAAAGCGTCGCATAAGTACTCTGTTTGAGCCCGTTAGCCATGTCGGAATTAAATCTCCATTCGGCGATCTCCGTGAGTGGCAGAACATCCTTTCATGCGGCGTACAATTTGTACCAGTACAAAGAAGCGAGCGTATGGAGTGTAATGCTTGCGGTAGGACATCCTCCCAGTTCTCTATGGGCAGGTTCTTAGTTTTCAAAGCTAACTGTACAGTTTTCCAGAGCGTAGAATTGAGCCTTTCAACTTGGCCATTACCTTGAGGATTGTATGGTGTTGTACGACTCGTCGCTATTTGCCTGGAGTGTAAAAAATCTTTTACATCAGCCGAAAAAAATGATGTTCCCCGGTCCGAGTGCACGTAGGCTGGCATGCCAAACATGTTAAAAATGCTGTCTAAATGCTTGATTACCGTCTTTGCTCTTATGTCAGAGCACGGAAAGGCAAACGGAAAGCGGGAGTACTCTTCATCGATTACTGTTAAAATGAATTTATTACACGATTTAGATGGTACTGGTCCTTTAAAATCCATGCTCAGCCGTTCTAAAGGCGCTATCGCTTTAATCAATTCATTTTGCGGATCAGCTTGAATGAATCTAGGCTTAACCTCCGACCAGATGCGACAGTTTTTCGTCATACTCTTTATCTCTTCAATCGAATAGGCCAAGTTTTGGCCAAGTTTGGAAAATAGGCCAAGTTTGGAACGCACCCAATGTGCCATTCTGGTTACACCCGGGTGACAAAGGGCTTCGTGATCGTAACTTTGCAGGTGTTTCGACGATAGCGCAGACACGGGAGAGAGCGTCCGCTACATGGTTCTGCGTGCCAGGCCTGTATACGATGTCATATTTGTATGGAGAAAGTTCCAATTGCCAGCGCTGTATCTTCTCGTTTTTTATTTTACTGTAGTGTTTGGCATCAAACATGAAAGAAACGGATCGCTGATCAGTGACGAGCAGAAATAAAAATGATTTCCTCCCTATAAGAAAATGCCGCCACTTCTTCAAGGACTCGACGATTGCATAAGCTTCCTTTTCAATAGCTAAATGATTCTGCTCACTTCTTTTAAGTGTTCTCGAATGGAATACTACAGGTCTGCCCGCCTGCGAAAGGGTTGCTACAATGGAGTGCTCCTAGGCATCAGTTTCTACAGTAAATGGCATATTATTGTCAATGGCGTGAACACAAGACTTGACTATGGCGTTCTTAAGTTCTTGGAAATCTTTAATCATAGGTATTGCCATTCAGCGGAAATGTCTTGGTCTTTGATAGCTCATGTACCTTTTCGGAGAAATTTGATATTCACTTTGAGTAATGAGCGAACATACCCAGAGCTCTTCGCAAGCTGGGCAAGTCTTGAGGTGGAGGTAAGTTTAAAAGAGGTTCTAATCTAGCATTGTCAGGTTGAATGATATTATTGGCGATCGTATAGCCAAGTATGTTGATAGAAGTTTGTTTAAATATGGATTTTGCTAAATTGAGGGTTAGACCGTACTTTTTAGCTTTTTGCAGATTAAAGTCGTGCTCTTCTGGTGTTTTTTCGCAAATTGTTATACCATCGAGATATGCGAATGAGCCCTTCAGATTTTCTGTTTGAATAAGCCAATCTATAGTTCTCTGGAAGCTGGAAACTCCATTGGTTACTCCAAAAGGTATACGTCAGAACTGGTATAGATTTCCAGCTGCTTCGAACGCAGTGTATGGTCTCTCCTCAGGCAAAATGGGAACTTGATGATAGGCGCTTTTTAAATCTATGGCGCTAAATACAGAATAGTTTGCCACTTTTGATATCAGCATGTCGATTTTCGAAACTCGCGTGGAGTGAGCTGTCAGTGTCATCCCACTGATGCTAGGGAGTGACCAAGCATTACATTTATAATCATAATCGAGATTTTAATAATATTTTTATGCTAATTCTATTGATAATTTTATATTATTTCAAAATTAGTATTTAAGCGCCGAAACCTTACTATTTAAGGTTTTTTTAAAATAAAATAGCAAAACAGAAATTCAGTCAGAAACTCAATTTGGTTTTTTTATTCCAAAAGGATTGGTAATTTTCACAGCCACCATTTTGCTTTTTAGATTTGACCTCACTATCGGCTTTAGCACCCCCGAAAACCATGAAAACGACACCCATAATGAAAAATCTGAACATTTTCGCAGCCGCCATCTTGCTTTTTAATTTTGACCGCACTATCGGATTTAACACCCCCGAAAACCATGAAAACGATACCCATGATGAAAAATCTGAACATTTTCGCAGCCGCCATCTTGCTTTTTAATTTTGACCTCACTATCGGATTTAACACCCCCGAAAACCATGAAAACGATACCATGATGAAAAATCTGAATATTTTCACAACGGCCATCTTGCATTTTAGTTTTGACCTCACAATCGGCTTAAACACCCCCGAAAACCATGAAAACGACACTCATGATGAAAAATCTGAACATTTTCGCAGCCGCCATCTTTTTAGATTTGACCTCAGTATCGGCTGTAACACCCCCAAACCCATGAAAACTATGAAAAACGTTTGTAGCCGCCATTTTCGATTTTGGTAAAACCAAATTTTTGTTTGTCGCACATTTAAAAATAAAAAATGGCAAATAAAAAAAAAACTCAACTTGACATTATTAACAGCTCCTCACGCGCAAGCGCGGCGTGATCTTATCACTTCACCCGATTCTCGTAACCATAGTAACCACTCGCGCCGGCTAGGTGAAGTGAGTCGGTAAGCGCGACGCGCAAGTGTCGTGATCTTATCACTTCACTCGATTCTGGTTGCCATAGCAACATCACTTCACTTGGGCTGGGTGAAGTGAACCTAGCCGCCCGCCGGCCGGTGCGCGCGCTGCGCGTGTGTCAGTTGAACTGTTGAATTTTGTTACAGTATTGATGACGGTGATTTTATGAATATTATTTTATTATTGGCCACGCGTAGGTCGGTATAAATTTACCTACCTAAAATAAAATATTAGAAAGGTACTTATTAAATAACCCGCACGTTTTTTTTTTCAAATGGCTTATGTATACAGACACACACATCCTGTAGTTAGGTTTCCACATAGTTTGTGAGGTGATAAATTCTATGGTCCGTCAGCCAGGCACACTTTTAGCACTCGATCACTTGACACACTCGGTTATCACTTCTTATTGAAAAGATTTGGGTTAATACGAGTAACAACAGTGAATAACGTCGCACAGGCTTTAGTCGACTCAATCCACTATCGCTTCTTCAAAACACATCGCAGTTGGGTCACGGAATTGCGTTTATTTAATCAGTTATCTGATTATGATCAATAGAATTAGCATAAAAATATTATTAAAATCTCTATTATGATTGTAAATGTAATCCTTGGTCCATCCCGTGGAATGACACTGACAATTCACTCCACGTTCACTTCACTTAAGTTTTCACGGTGAGAAGGTTACAGAATAGCACTGCAGTTCCTCTATACTGGGAAGTGGATAGGCGTCCAGTTCTGAGAATCGATTAATAGTTCGGGAGTAGTCGATTACAAGGCGTTTCCGGTGATTCGCATTCTTAGTAATCAGTACCTGCGCTCGCCATGGTGACCGTCTCTCTTCAATAAACACCTTGTTTTAAGAGATTCGTCACTTCTTCTTCAATAAAACGTCGATCGTCATCACTGTATCTTCGAGATTTAATAGCAATCGGTTTGCATTCGGGAGATAGATTGGCGAATAAAGGCACAGCAGGGGCGGGGAGGGTCTGGATTTATGCTTTTGGGGAGGGTCTGGATTTATGTTTTTGCGGTTGCACAACGACATGCTTTGCTTGCTTGGTAGTATAGATACAGGCCTATCCTGCCGCCTCCTTCAGAGGTGGTAGGATGGCGGGGTCTTGAGGGAGAGCGCTACAGTCGTGTAGATCCTCAAGGCAAGTCTGGCGGATACACCTTCCCGAGGTTGCCACCCCGTTTCTTGGTCTAGTTCCATAAGAAATAGACGTAACAAAAACCACCAGGCGTCATCACTTCCTTTGCCCAATTCCCCCCATTCTCTCCCGTCTTTCACCCTCCTGCCCTAAATCTCCCAATCCCTCCTTACCCCATCCTACCCACATCCTTATCTCCTTTCCTTCACCAGTCCAATTTCCACTCCGAACCGTGACCCCTTTGTGATTGGGTGGTTGCGGGCTCGACTGTCACTAAATTCAGCTGATGGCGAGTAGGAGTAAGAAGTCACCTGCGCTAGGACCTGCGCAGTTGAGCGCCGTGAGCGGGGATGAAGGAGTCCTGGGGGGTTGAGCCGAGCGGCTCTGGCGGTAATGTGCCCGTAAGGCAACACGCCCTCTTTGGTCCGAATTTCAAGCAAAACGGTGGCCCTACCCAATAGCCAGGGGTAGGGAAATGGTCATAGTGTCCCGTCAGAGGGCCACAGGCGAGGTGCGTGAGGTCCGCTGAGGTCGTCCTCGGACGGCTGAAGCGGTAGGTAAAGGTCATGCTGACGGTGTAAGTGAGGGTTGATCAGTTCGTTGGGGGTGGGCCTTTCGACCCCCTACGCCAACCCGATCGAGCACCCGATGTCGCACTGTAAGCCAGCCTTGCGCCCCTATATCTCTCTGGTAGTCCTAACGTTCGAGCTTTTTCATAGTGAGACGTTCCCAGGTGCGGGCTCCATGGAGGGTGGGAGCCAGAGAGATGAATCCAAAAACCAATTTAACATGGATCAAAATAGGCCTGTTAAAAAAATAAACACAGGAGTGGAGGCGAAAGCCAATGAGACTCCCAAGGGAGGTGCTAGCACTTCCCTCGCCCCTGGTGGCCTTGCAGCTAACGCTGCGGGTACCAGCGCGGGCGTAGGTCCGGCTGTGGCGAGAACCACAGCCAAGACCAAAACAAAACAGTCCCAAAACATACAAAGGACGTCGGCGCTGATTGGGACCAGTACCGACCCTTCCCATACCAAGGCGACGACCCCGGTGCTGTGTAACCAGGGTTCCAGCCAAACACCCTCCTCCTCCTGAGGCTCCTCTAGCCTCCTCCCACCAGATGGCCGTCACCGGTCAAACGGAGACGGCCAGCTGCACACAGGATGCGTTTTCGCATGCCTGGCAAGTGCAGAAACGCAAGGGCAAGGGTAAACGCACTCAACAAGCCCGTTGCCCTCGCACTGACCCTTCAGGTCCATCACCTGCTGCAACTAAAGGCAAGCAGAGGGACGGAGTGACGAGGAAGGAGCGACGCCAAGCCCGCTGGAGACCAGGTAAGGGCTTCCGCACCAAACAGGCCACTGCCACTAGCACGGACAAACCGACGAGCGGCCAACTGAGCTTCTCCGCGGGTAAGAGGTCACAGACAGAGGCCGGCACAAGCAGACCAACGCCCAGTCAACCGCAAACCAGTGTTCCGGGGGCTGGCAATAAAAATAAACAGCGATCCGATTGGAAGGATCAGGCCGCGGCCAAGCGAGCTCTCAACGAGTCTTTGACACCTCGGGGGGAGCATAAGCGGCCGCGTCTTGACCAATCCAAACGGATCGACCAACGAAGCTACGCCCAAGCTGCCAGCTCAACCCTGGACGTCGCGATCACCTGCGACCGCACGGGAATCCTCAGCAAGGACGTATCGGAACAGGTACTCGCTGCTATCCAGAAGCAGATCATTCTCGAGGCCTGCTCCCCCAAGCAAGACACTCCAGGACCGACCTTCAACGCCAAGCCGCTGTTCGCCGGAGGTGTTCTTAAACTGTGGTGCGGTAACGACCACACCTTAGCCTGGCTAAGGAAAACAGTCTCCGACTTGTCTCTCCCATCTAGCATCCCGCTAGTTGTCAAGAGCCAGTCGGAAATCCTGAAGCGAGCACGATGTGGCGTCGTGATCCCAGACGAGCAGGGAGTCTTCGGAGAGCTAACCAATATTGGGCGCGCTCTCAGTTACCAGAACCCCTGGGTCGACATAAAGAGGTGGGTACTTCTGCATGCCGACAAACAGGCCGCAGCATGGTTTGTGGTGGTCGGTGTCCCTGTGGACCAAATCCCGATCCTGATGGAAGCCGGACGCCGTCTCTCAATTGGATTGGGGACGGTATACGTGAAGTTCCAGGGTCGGAACGGCAGGTTCACCGACGTCCCTCAGGGATGGGACCCTGCCACTGGGACCATCTGCGAGGCGCCGAAGCAGCTGCCCCAAACACCAGCAGGGGAGACCACTCCCCCACTAAACAACCCGGACGCATCCGCGGCTGAACCTGCTGTAGCAGGGTCGGCCGACTGTGCCGCCGCCTCCGTGGGCGCTGTCCCTCCAACGGGAGAGGAGCTGGACGACATACTCCTGTCACCGGCTTCGGGCCCGGGGGGGGACGGCTTCGACGAGGGCGACTTGTTTGCCGGGCTCAGACTTGGGGGGGACGAAGAGGGTTCGACCAGCGATGGCGTCCCTTTCGTCAATATGTAAAGTCCTGCAGGCAAACCTCCACCACAGTCAGACTGCGACGGCTCAGCTTCGCAAGTGGCTGGAGGCGCAACACACGGCCATTGCCTTGATCCAAGAGCCGTGGATTAGGGCGGGCCGCATACAAGGACTTTCCAATCTTGGCGGTAAGCTCCTGGTCACCACAGAGCACGATCACCCCAGAGCGTGCATCTATGTCACAGGTAACCTTAAAACACATCTTTTAACTGACTTCTGTTGCAGAGATGTCTCTGCAGCAAAGCTGGTAATACAGCGTGACGACACCACGAAGATGGCGATCGTTTTCGCCTCGGCCTACATGCCCGAGGCGGAGGCGCCGCCTCCGCACGACCTCGCCCGCCTCTTGAGCCATTGCGAGGGATGTGGGTTTGAGGTCGTAGTAGGGGCCGACGCCAACGCTCACCATCAACTGTGGGGTATGGACACGCAAAACGAGAGGGGTAAGGCCTTGGTTGAATACTTGTTCTCGACTAACCTATCCCTACTAAACACTGGCTCCGAACCAACATTCGTAACCAGGCGTAGCCGAACAATCATAGATCTCACTCTGGCAACAGAGGGCGCGGCGGAAATCACTGCTGGGTGGCAGGTCTCCAACGAGGCCTCCTGCTCTGATCACAGGTGGATCCGCTTCGACATCCAGGTCTGTGTTTCTCCAGCCCTACCACGGCGCAATCCGCGAAACACGGATCGTGCCACTTACACACGCAACCTTGAATCCAAGTTTGCGACAATAAGCGATCCGGCGACGTTGGCGGACACGACACAGATTGAGGTACAAGTGAGCTATCTTACCAAAACAATGATAGATAGCTACCAAACTGCCTGTCCAGAGACCACCCCACGCAGTACACCGGGCAAACAACCATGGTGGGGCGCTGATCTAGAGCGCAAGCGCGGCAAGGTAAGGGCAGCTCTGAACAGAGCCATGAACACATGTGCGGATGAGGACTGGGACAATTACTACGCAGCCAAGTCCAGTTACAAAAAATGCATTAGATTCAGGAGTACCGCGGGATGGCGCAAATTCTGTGGTAGTATTGAATCTTGCCAGCAAGCTAACAGGGTAAGGAAGGTACTGGCGCAACAGAAATCTCCTGGGCCCACTACCCTCCGCAAACCTGATAACACACTCACTTCCTCGCCAGAAGAAATGAGACGCGTCCTTATCGAGACTCACTTCCCTGGATGTATCTTCACGCAGGTAATCGACTGGCAAGATGTAATTCAAACGCCATCAGACAACGATTGGCATTACGCACGCAGGGTGATCACGTTGGAGAAACTCCAATGGGCCATCCGGAGCTTCCATCCTTTTAAGGCAGCTGGTCCTGACGGAGTGTTCCCCGCCTTACTACAATGGGGTGGAACCTCTGTCGCAATAAGACTGGTGCCATTAATGAGAGCGTGTCTGGCCTTTAGATACGTTCCCAAAGGATGGAGGGAAGTGAAAGTCACATTCATCCCTAAGCCAGGTAAGGGGGACTACACAAACGCCAAATCCCATCGACCAATCAGCCTGACCTCCTTTCTACTAAAGACTCTGGAAAGGCTGTGTGATAGGGAGTTGAGGGACGGCGCTCTAAAAACCATACCGCTGCACGGTAACCAACATGCATACAGCTCGGGTAAGTCGACCGAATCCGCTCTTCATCTAGTGGTTAGACAGATAGAGGAGGCGATTCATCAGAAAGGCACCTGCCTGGGCACTTTCATAGACATTGAAGGAGCCTTCGATAAAACAAACTTCTCCAGCATCAGCAGCGCCCTCTCTAGACATGGAGTAGAACAGGTACTAACGGACTGGATTACAAACATGTTAAGCAAACGTGTGGTTCGCCTTGAGGATGAGCGACAGCTGGCCATGATAGCCAGAGGCTGCCCCCAGGGAGGGGTGCTGTCCCCCCTTTTATGGAATCTGGTGATAAACGATCTCATCACCAAACTCAACGCGAACCACTATTACACAATAGGTTATGCAGACGACCTTGCAATCCTTGTTTCGGGGAAAGTAACGGGAACAATCTGCAACCTCACTCAGCAGGCACTACGTATCGTAGAAAAATGGTGTAGGGATTTCGACCTATCGGTGAACCCCACCAAAACTGAACTAGTTATGTTTACCCATAAACGAGCATTAGGCCCTTTCCGCCTACCAATACTGTTCGATACAGAACTTCAGTTAGCCAACGAAGTCAAGTACCTCGGGGTCATTCTAGACAGTAAGTTAAACTGGAGTAGTCACTTAGACAACAAAATAAACAGGGCTTGCATCACCTTTTGGCAGTGCAAGAAAATGATAGGTAAGAAGTGGGGCCTGGAAAGTCATTTATAATATATATAATAAATAATAATGGTCCCAGAACACTTCCCTGAGGTTCACCGAATTTCACTATACGTTCTTGAGAAAAATACATAGTCGCTGTTTTGTTACGATCTATTCTTGAGATTTCTGTGGTTTGCCTTCTATTAGACATATAGGATTCAATTAATTTAAGAACATTGCCACTAACTCCATACGTGTCAAGTTTATTAATTAAAATAGTGTGGTCAACGTAGTCGAATGCTTGTGTCATATCACATAGCACAGCGCAAACGGGAGTCCTTTTATCCATCCGTAACAAGAAATGGCATTTCGCAAAAGTCTGTCGTAGTAAGAACTCAACTAGCGCTGCCACATCTGACCAGGAAAATGTCACCGCCTGCATCATTGCTGCATCACCATCGTCCTTACGCAGAGCCATTGTTCCTGCACATATTGAAGCCAATAGAGCTGAAGCGCTATTAGATACAGCTATTAGAGGCAGCTCTAAAAGTTTTATTAATTTAGAATTTTCTAAACTGTGTTCCCTGAAGTTAAAACCTAGCCAGCGGACAATATCTATGGCATCTCTTAATCATACATCTTCAGTCAAAGGAGAAACCTACCTCACGCTTACCTTGGGTAAACACACATATGAGAACGTCCAACTGCTTGTGGTCGAAAATTTATGCTCAGATATGATTATAGGGCACGACGTATTAGAGAAGCATTCCTCACTAGAATTCGCATTTGGTGGTCCGAAAGAACCTCTCGTCATGTGCAACGTAGCCGAAGCATCCGTACCTGCTGTGCCTTAATAGGTAATAGGTAATAGGTAAAACGGGCCGGTGTCCGCAACTCCACGTCAATGCGCGTATTTTGCGTACGGGTGGGAAATCGATTATTCGATCCACCCCAGCTCCTCAAGGAAGGCCAGCAACGCCTTGGTGTTACTGACCATCTCACAGAGGGTACCTGGGTTACCGAAGTACTTTGCCCTGTATGTGGCGACGACCGGGCAGTTTAGTAGCACATGAGCTGCTGTCTCGTCGTCCTTCATGCAGGCCCTGCACAGCGGACTGTCTGTGACTCCTATGATAAAAAGGTGTTTGTTAAATGACCCGTGGCCTGTTATAGCTGCTGTAACAGTGCGCAGCTGTAGTTTAGTTAGTCGGAGAACCCGTTTCGTGAGGCGACCATCAATTGTAGGGAGAGCTTCCTTGGCCTGCCTGCACTCACCTTGGTCCGACCATAGTTTGAGATGTTTATCTCTGGTGCGTTTCCTTACCAGAGTGCGTAGGTACCCGAAGGGAAGTGGCACGATGGGCTCAGGTCCCACTGGTGCCATGCTCGACCCCCTTCTGGCAAGTTCATCGGCTGCATCGTTGCCTAGCGAACCGCTGTGTCCTTTAATCCATTGAATGGTTATGTTGTTGAGGCTACCCACCTGGTTGAGGCGCTGGTGGCACTCGTATATTAGCCCAGAGTCAACTGTGTGACTGTTTAGCGCTTGCAGGACAGCCATGCTGTCTGAGAGAATGCGGATTGAGTGGTCCTTAACTTCCCTGGCCATGATGGCTGAGGCGGCCAGAGAAATACCTAAGCACTCAGCCTGGAACACTGTGTTATGGACCCCCAATGGTGTGGCTATGCGTATGTTGAAGTCCTCCGAGAAGATTCCAGCACCTGTGCCACTACCTGTTTTGGATCCATCTGTGAAGATGCGCAGCTCTGCGGGGCGCAACCCCTCGCATCGGCGATCCTCGTGGAGTTGGATCTTGTATTTCTTATCAAATATAAATTGTTTGGGTATAGATAAATTTTATTAGTAGTAATTTCCTCGTCGTTTCTGCATTCCATCTCATAATCCTGAGCCCATACTGGCAATTGTCTTTTTCTTTGAGATTGTCTTCTGTTATTGGCATCACCATGAACTATTTCGCCTTCGGTTGATTCATGATGTTCGACTACAGCTTCATCAATATTTTCATTAAATTCATCAAGTGCAACATTGAACGTCTCTCCGAAAACATCGTGAGGTGGAGTATTAAGCCGTGTCAATGATGGGGTTTCATATTGCGTAGAAGAACTAGGTACTGCGTCAAATTTTGGCGATTTATATTTCAATTTTACGTCGATTTTTATATTTTCGGTTGTTTGTTCTTGTTGCCTTTTAGGTTTTACTGTCTGATCAGTATTTCTTTTATTTGTATCTCTTCTATTTTCCCTTGTTTCCTCAAAATTTGCACAATCCTTTGCGTAAAACATGGTATTTACAAATTTCACATCTCTGCTTATTATAAATTATTTTGATTCAGGAATGAAGATTCGGTACCCTCTGGCACATTTTGCGTATCCAACAAATACGCCTTCGGTGGCACGAGGAGCAAATTTCCATCCTCTTTTGGGTCCTTTCCTTAGGACAAACGTTTTCTGACCGAATATATGTAGGTGTCTCGCAGATGGTTCACGACCAAACCATTTTTGGAAAGACGTCTGTCCATTCAGGGCTTTGGTTGGGCATCTATTCGTTACATAGTTTGCTGTATGAATGGCATTTGCCCACAGCTCCTCTGGAACACTTGATTCAAGCAATAGGCATCTCGCTTTCTCGACTAATGTCCGATTTTTACGCTCTGCCAGTCCATTACTTTGAGGTGTATAGGGTGACGTTAATCTACGTTGTATTCCATGTTGCATTAAATAATCATTAAAATTCTTGTTTATGTACTCGGTATCGTTGTCCGATTGTAGGTATTTTATTTTATTCTTTAATGCATTTTCGACCATGTTTTTGTATTCTGTAAAAATCTGGAATACCTCGCTTTTATTTTTCATGAAATATGTGCAGCAATATCTAGTGAAATCATCAATAAAAGTTACGAAGTATCTTGATCCAGCATGCGTTTCAACTTGCATAGGTCCACAAACGTCGGTATGTATAATTTCCAGTCGCTCTCTTCTCTTTATACCGTCTGAGGTATTAAATGGTAAGCTCGTCATCTTTCCTTTCAGACATGTTTCACAGTCTCCTAGTTTTTCTTTTTCTTTAATTTCTAATCCTTTTATTAGTTCTTTATTGAATGCTGCTTTCAGGTCAGATTCATTTAAATGTCCGAGTTTCTTGTGCCACTTCATAATATTTGTGTCTTCTTCTACTGCGTTGGCCTTTTCTACTTCGTCTAATCTCATGTAGTACAAATCATTCTCTCTATTTACCTTGAGAATAATCTTGCCGCCACTGTTCTTTATTAACGCTTGATGTTTCTGGAATACCACGGTGTATCCATTATCAGTGACTTTTCCAACTGAAATCAGGTTCATGGACAAATCAGGTACATAAAGAGCATTATTTATATCGTAGTGTCCATCTTTCACACTAACTTTGATTTTTCCTTTTCCTTTCACTTGAGTGACATGCTGATCGGAAGCTAGTTTCAATGTTCCAGACTCATTATTTATGGTGTCAATTTTTTCCCCATCGCTGCACATGTGGGATGTACATCCGCTGTCGAGGCACCAAATATTTTTCTTCAAATGCTTCGCAGTCGTTAAGCAAATTGGTTGCACACTAAAACTTCTACGATTTGGATTATTTTCACCGTATCCGGCTCTCGCTTGACATTCAGAAGCCTTATGTCCCTTTCTTTTGCATTTGTTGCATCTGAACCTGAAAGTTTCGCTGTTATTGTTACTTCCTTGTCTTTTATTTTTGCTATAAAATGCATCTTCAGTATTGTCTCTATTATTGCTGTTCTTTCTGGCTTCACTTTCTTCAACAATTTTAATTTTTAAACTATCTGGACTTGGCAAGCTGTCTCTAGTTTCGATGGCAATCCTGAAATTTACGAAACTCTGAGGCAAACTATACAGCATCATAATGCTTAATAGCTCTGGATGGATTTCCACACCCATTGTTGCTAATTTATCAACCACATCCATAAAATTGCTTAAGTGATCCTGTACATCGTCTTTTTCAGCCAATTCTTCAGAACGAGCTGTTTAAGCAAAGTTGCTTTTCGCGCGGGTCCTGAACTTTGGTGAATAGACTTTAACTTGTCCCAAACGTCTTTAGACGTTTTACAGCCAGTTACCTGCTTGAGCTGAGGTAGAGACATCAACAGCATGATCTTAGCACGAGCCATCATGTTCCTTTTTAGGAACTTTTCTGTTTCTTCGGCAGCCGCGCTTACGTATAATTTTGTGGCTCCGCTAACGTATTCCCATAGCTCGTTTTTTTATAAGGATGGCCTGAGCCTGTACGCACCAGGTATCATAATTAGTTTTATTGAGTGGTTCTATGCGATACGATGACGACATCGTTCCTCGAATAAACCACGCTCTGCTACCAATTGATAGTTTGGTACCTGATGAGGTAAAGTATACGGTCTAATGAGAAAACGTAATTAAATGCACAGAATGTAGTTATTTTATATATTCGCTAATATATGTTACACAATACGATCGATACAAGGAATGACAAGTCTGTTAGAAAAATCTCCATTACAACGGTGTATATCGACTAAAGAGATTATGCTCTGTGATGCATACAAACTCCAACCTAAACTTCTTAGCCACATTCAAGAACTAAGCCTTAATAAATTCAAATGTTTTATAAAACAAAAACTGTGCCTGAAAGCCTTTTATACTGTTAAAGATTATATTGAGGACAAAAAGACTTGGGATTGAGCTGCTCCAATAAATACAGTGAATGTTGTTTTTTTTTTTACTCTTTTATTTTGCTAGCTATTTAAATCTTCTTATTCTATATAACATTTTATATAAACAATGACATGAATATTTACTTTGTAAACTATTATATTATTTTAATTATTAGGAATGTGAGGACTATGTGGGTCATTGTTTGTTTTTTTTTTGTCTCTTAGTTAGTTTTAATGATGGTCTGGCAGTGAGTACTTTATGCGGCCTACCCAAATGTCTTTTCTTTGGTATTGTTCGTCAAATCATTGAGCTCCTTAAGACGCTGACAACACCTAAACCGCGGTCACTGTCAGATTGCATAGAAAAGAAAGAGAAACGCGATGACACAACGCTTGTAATTTATTGCAAAATATGAAGCAACTATCTATTTACTCAAAATTGAGTTGAGTAATCGAAAATAAAAACAACTGCATTCAAAGAAGACGTTCTTGTTATTAATTAAATACGTAACGTATGTTGATATTTAATGCAGATATTTTAGATTAGAACTCAAGGTAAGAGGTTAATTTAACGTTAGTTTGTATCGAGATTTTTTTTCAAAACGTATTTTGGTAACAACCAAGTTCTGGGAAATATGTTCAAAATTAACACATATTTTTTCCGCTATCACAAACTATAGAGATTTGGCAATTTTTTTTCTTAAGAGAAGCCTATTTTGGTCAATTGGGTCTTGTCAGCGCCTTAAGTTTTGAGTTGAGCTGCATGATAACTGACAAATGCTTGCACTGCCTGGACAGGTCCACTCAAATCTGTGTGGTTCTTTCCTCAAAAGACCATTTCGGACACCAACCTACATGGTCCTCAAATGATCTGTCAAGATTACGTCCGGATATACACATTGACATTGATGAATTTTATTTATGCAATGACATGAATATTTACTCTGTGCAGTATTATATTATTTTAATTATTGTAAATGTGAATACTATGTGGGTCATTGTTTAATTTTGTTTTATTCTCAGTTAGTTTTTAACATGGTCTGGCAGTTTGAGTATTTTTTGCGGCCTAGCGAAAACTCAGATCGTCTCGCAAATCAGAGAGCGTATGCGTCGCAATCGCGGACCACAGAATCTAGCGCCGAACGTTCGCTACGCCTTGCTGAAAATAATGAACGAATCTCACAAACACGTACAAGGGAATCTAGCGCCGAACGTTCGCAATGCCTTGCTCAAAATAGAAACAGAATGTCTCGAGCACGTACAAGGGAATCTAGCGCTGAACGTTTGCAACGCCTTGCACAAAATAGTGACAGAATGCCACAAGCACGCGCGAGGTAATCTAGCGCAGAACGTTCGCTTCGTCTTTCAGCTCAAAATGCCCGATCATCACAACTACACGAACGAATCGAGTGCTGAACGCTCGCAACGACTTGCAGAAAATAAAGCTAGAAACTCGCAAGCACGGGCAAACGAATCTAGCGCAGAACGGTCACTTCGCCTTGCAGAACAAAATGCCAGATCATTCCAACTATACGAACGACAATCGAGTGCCGAACGCTCGCAGCGCCTTGCTGATAATAGAGTTAGGAATTCGAAACGCGTGCCCGGGAACCTATCGCCGAACGCTCGCAGCGACTTATTGCACAGAGAGAAAGACAACAGTCGTTAACAACGCTGCACTACCCACAAGAAATTTTTAATTCCCTCAATCCTGTCGGCTTGCCGCCCCACAAACTAAAATTAAAAGGAGGCATTATGCTTTTGAGAAATTTAAACCCTGCCAGTATGTGTAATGGCATAGGACTTTTGATAAAGGAATCACGAGACAATGTGATTGTAGCAACAATCATCACTGGGCCCGCGGCCGGACAGCTCGCTCACATTCCGCGAATCCCGATGATTCCGACGGATTTCCCTATATCCTTTAAATTTTAAAAGGTTATAGTTTCCTGTGAAGATATCGTTTGCCCTTACGATAAATAAATCACAGGAACAAACTTTTTCGATTGTTTGCATCGACCTAAGCTCTTTTCTTTTTTTAGGTTCTCTCATGGGCAATTATATGTTGCCCTTTCTCGAGTAGGATCTCCTGAAAATCAATATGTTTTGTTATCACCTACAAATACCACTGCCAACAACACACACAGTGAAGCTTTAAGGTAAAAGTTTTGTAAAATAAAAGTAACAACCAATAGAATTAAATAAAGCTTTAAAATAAAAATGTAAATACAGAAATGTAAAAATTACAATGACTTAGAAAAACTCTTAAAAATAAATACACACACCAAAAACAAAAAGTAAAATGATAACAATACAACAAAAAAAATATAAATAATATCTAAATGTTATTATATAAAAAAAACTTAAACAGATAAAAATGTAAATAAAAAAAAAGTAAGTAATATAAGATTAAATAAGTTACATTATAGTTAAATAAGTTAAATAAAAAAAGATGAACAAATTCGGATTATAAGTATACATAGATAATGTGATACTGCGTTTACTAAAATATAAAAATAAAACAACAAAAAGATATAAATAAAAGGTAAAAATAAAAATAAATATCGTATGTCCACCCGTGCGAAGCCGGGACCGGGCTAGTTACTAAATATGACTAAAACTATACACAAACTAAAATAGGACGTCGAAAAAATCATCCACAACGCTGTCGACTGATAATGTACCCAAGAGACTAGCGGCATTGCCACGTTTTATGGCAATTAGCCTTTGACCAAAAAGGTAAAAGCCAGCCAAAATAGGCAAAAATCTTTGAAATGTTTCTCACTAAAGTCGCTGCCTGCATGTAAACCTAGCATTAAACGGGTAACAGCCGGTCAGTAACCAAAACATTTTCGCAATACGATCATTCACTAAATATTTTTGTGAATCCGATCAACGTTTTGGAATGGGCAACTAGCTTCAACATAGATTTAGTATAATTATACTAGCGTAATATATACTAAATCTATGAGCTTCAACATTCACAACACTGATTAATTTGACAGGATTAAACTTAAATGTATCTTCTGTCCTCTTCTTAATAAAATAAAAAGAAAAAGATGCAGTGAACTTAAATTTAGTTTAGTTTGTGAACAAGGGAATCGGCACCACTGCCTCTCACAGAACACCAGACATAAATATACGCATGATTTTACTCCATTCATCCGCAAACACATCACATTGAGGGTTGGCAGTCAGAAGGGCATTTAGCATCTTTATAGTACGACAGACTGGGGATTCGGCTCTGGCTACAGTTTTGGATGGCATTTGCGCAAACAGATTGTGGCAGACACGGCGGCTCTGACGGTGTCCGATGTATTTGTCGGGCACAAATAATCGGCAGAAAAGGCAGTGGAGCTCTGAGTCGATACGTCCCCGTAAGGTCTTACAGGCTAACATGAGCTGATGAAGGCCTCTTCACACCTCCAACAATACCAAGATTTCAAGAGAAGAGGTTGGGTACAAGTAGGGAAAAAAATGGTATAACCTTTGGAATAAGCGTTTCAGGAAAGTTTCTGTACCTTTTCCAGCATCAATGTTTGGGTCGTAATATGAGGTGCCAAACACTCGACTCGACTCGAGTTTGCTTCGAACCAGAGCGGTGTACAAAAGCCTAATAACATTTGGATTGCAAAAGTCTCGAGTATTTCGCAAAACAAATCCCAACCGCCTGAATGATTCCTTCACAGGGGTAGAAACTTCATAAAAGTCAGACACGGTTGAAAGTCACTCCCAAGTCCTTTATATTGGTGACACGAGCAATTGCCTCACCACCCAAACTGTAGACTGTGTAGAGTAATGGATTGGTCGCAACCCTCTACCGTAAGTCATATTGATCAGGGTATACGCTGGACTGGAAGGCTAGGTTAAAGACATGACATAGAGGGGCTGCCAAGGTATCATGACATCCCTTAAGGATAAAGGCCATGTTGTCAAGGCCAACCGAGTAACAGGGTTTAAGTTTAGCAATCGCCTTAACTACATCCGGCGGGGTTAAAAAGGGAAGAGGAATTTTATCTCCCGTACTACTCTCATTTAATTTTCTAGTGTCTAATGCAGGCGTAACAGGCAGAAACACGCTAGCAAAATACTGTACAAATGCCTTCACCGCTTTGACACCCGAACAAATCTCGCCATCGTACACCACGTTTGGCTCGAAGCCGCCCTTTGATCGCAGGCTAGAAACATGCTGCCAGAACTGTCGCGGATTTTTGCCTATGTTATTTTCTAAAGTATTGCAATACAGTCTGTAGGCGTCGTGGGTTCTTACTTTAATATCCGATCGCAGAGCACTAAACTCACACGCGACACTCTCCATTTATTATGTAGTTTGGTTTTACGCTGCGTCTCGTTTACAATGTCTTTAGTAAACCAGACTGGACCCGCCTATTACTGGACCCGCCTGATACCGCCTATTTCCAGCGATCATTCTCTTCTTTTCTGGAATGGTGGAATCAAATAAGTCATACAGTATTCTGTACTTACCAAAAGCGGAGGATGCGTCATTGCAGTGCAGAACGTCTTGCCATTGAGCAGAACAAATTAGGTCGGTTAAAAGTGTGTAGTCCTCTTTAACAAAGTCCCAGTCCCTACTACGATCAATGTTGCTAGGGTCCAATTTTTCACTTTCCCTATGCGATGTGATGGTAATCGCAATATCTAACGGAGGATGATACAGGTCGATTGGAACCAGTTCTGTACCTTTGACGTGTTCGCAGTTTACTTCGGTACCCTCCCGAGCCAACACTACATCTAACTTACTCCCACGCATATTCATCACTCCATTCATCTCAGTCAGACTACAAAAGCATAAGAAATACCAGTAATCATTATTCACATTCACAGATGCACTTTTTAAGTTAATGGCGCCGATTCCCTTGTTCACAAACTAAACTAAATTTAAGTTCAGTGCATCTTTTTCTTTCTATTTCATTACGAAGAGGACAGAAGATAAATTTTAGTTTAGTCCTGTCAAATTAATCAGCGCCTGTCACTACTCCATACAAGTTTAGACGTGATTAAAAACTTGCCTACTAAAATTACGTCAATTTACGTCAAGCGCTGATTAATTTGACAGGACTAACCTAAAACTGATCTTCTGTCCTTTTCTTAATGAAATAAAAAGAAAAGGATGCACTGAACTTAAATTTAGTTTAGTTTGTGAACAAGGGAATCGGCGCCAATATCGCCTAAAATCATTATCATTCCGTTCAAATTAGAGATGATGCTCTCAACCTTGCAGAACCACGTCATATATTCGTCGTCAGTTGCAGTGGGCTTTATGTAGACAACACAAATAGATATGATAAGGCCGTAAATTGTGATCGCAGCCCATAAATCTTCGCCACGGTCAGTCTCTAGATCATGCCCCCTCTGCATGGTAACGCCGGGGCGCGTAACAAGCAAAATACTGCCACCTAGAGCCACTCTGTATCTGCGTAGAATGCTCCAATCTCCGCATGACATCTCTGAATCCTCTACTGAGTTGTCCAGATTGGTCTCTGTTACGGCTATTAAGTCATGCTCGGAGAGTAACAGGCTTGATCTCCATATAGGTAGCTTGGTTTTGAGCCCACGCACATTCTGGTACAGTAAACGAATATAGACATTGCGATCAGTAGAGGTGGGTGAGACAGGAACGTTGAAGTGCTTGCTGAGTCTCATTACTTCGGCCACGAAAGTTACGGTGCCATGGTTTGACGCAAATATCCTCTGCCCAGTTTTGAGCTGTTATAAGTGTTCAGCCAGTTTCGAGGGCACACCCAACTTGAAGGAGGCGTATTTGCCGCGGGGTTTGAGCACCTCAACCGTGCAAACATCAGTTCTACTGATGGTAATTAAGTGTTCACACACCTGGCTATCAGAAGTACCCTCCATCACATAAAAGAGGTGCAGGTATCTCCATCTTTCCGAGGCCTCTAAATTGGTACTGCCAGGTGCCGCTGTCCCAAGCAAAACATTGCCGAGCGAACGCCGAGAGCGCCTGTTTCGAACTTCCATCCAACCATCCTTCAAATGAACATCCTGGTCTGTGTCGCCCGTCGTAACGTCCGCTGCAGCAGCAGGCACCGGAAAGATGACACGGGGTTTGTGAGCTTGGCGGGTAGCTGATGGTACCGGTGTACCTTGGTGGGGTATACGGAACGGGGTATACGGTAGACGGAACTGCAGGATATACATATCCTGCAGTTCCGTTTCGCAAATGTCTCCCTCCACAGTTTCCATCCGTTTTGGCGCTGTCGATATGAGATCCCCTGCTTCCTCAATATCATTTGGTGGAGCAGTTAGTACATATTTCCTTGACATAATATTTTCATTATTTGACATTATACAATATGTAACTGTGGTGAACTCTTTTACCACTTTATTCTTCTTTGACCATAGATACTTCTATTTTGTCATACTAGAAATGTAATGTCATTGTCATAACAATAAGTCTCGTTTTGCTAATTAAAACCTAACCTATCTATCGAGCATCCAATGACTCTTTTTGCAATAGCACATAACGATGTTTAATTTAAATTAAACTTAATGATAGCACAATAGCAATAGCATGTAAGAAACCTGACACCTATGAACTTGACATTAATAATGCTTTAGCTTCTATAATTTACTGGTTAGAAAATAATAATCTAAAAATTAATTGAAATAAAACACAAATTTTGCATTTTAGTCAAAGAATACCAGTAAGAAATGACATTAACTTAAGTTATAACAATCACACTATATACAGAGTTAGTAATGCCAAATTCCTTGGACTAACCATTGACAAAAAACTTGACTGGATCACATTGAAGAAATCAGTAAGAAAATTAGTAGTTCTTCCTTCGCATTGCATAAACTCGCCCCAATCGTAAATACGGATACATTGCTTACTGCCTATCTATTACGGACTTGCTGCATCGATCCTTAGATACGGCATTATTTTCTGGGGAAACTCTACACATAAAGACTTTATATTTAGAATGCAAAAACGATGCATAAGAGCTATGTTTGGTCTTAAAATTACAGACAGTTGCAAACCATATTTTATTAAACATCAAATTCTCTCACTTCCTTCCTTGTATATATTAGAAGCGGTATTATTTGTAAAAAAAAAATCCCCAACTGTTTCCGAAGACTTCAGATGGTTCCGAAAGAAGTCAACGTGATAATCGGAGACTTCGTATACATAGTGCTAAAACGGCTCTCATGTGTAAGAGTGTATTCCGCATGGCCCCAAAATTATACAACAAGGTACCAAAGGCATACAAAGATTTAAATATTAATGGTTTTTCATAAAAACATGAAGAAATTTTTAGTAAATAAATGCTACTATAATGTTGACGACTATTTAAATGATGCACTTTAGACATTTGTTATTATTTTTATCAACTTAACGTAACTATAATTTTTGTGCTTAGAATTATATTATTATTGTATTTGTACGCCTTTCTAGGCCAAACATGCTGAAACTTATTTTTTTTTGTAATCATTCCCACTGATTGTAAACCTACACATGTTTTTGACAAATAAAAAAAATATATCTTGTCACAAAGTTGACACGTCAAATCGAAGGCGGGGCATGTTTTGCGCGGATGCACCCGTCCTCCACAGAAGAAACATTTGCGATTCGAGCGATTCTGGAAGACTGGCGTGGCTGTAGAGGCACTTGCATTTCCACTGGGGATAGGAGTACTCCGTACATTAGTGTTATCAGGGATGTTTTCGGTAGCCGCGTTTATAGGTATGTTATTACAATGCAGCGTATTAACTTCAGCCATCTCCAAGGAGCGCGCCTGGTTATGTGCTTCGTCCAAAGTTAGGCAAAAGTTTTCGAGGAGTCTCTCTCTTATTTTTATGAAAGCGTCGCGAATGTTGTCATCCCGGTTGGTCTTACTGTCGACAGCAGTGAAATTACAGTCTTTGGACAGTTGCTTCAAGGCTTGAATGTATGTGTCGATAGTCTCGTGGTTGTCTCCGGGTGGCGAGAGCGTGGCGTGCATACAGGATGTTATTAGGATTTACTTAAAGTTTGTTCAAGAGGTTCAATGCCTGTTCGTATGTTTCACACTCACTTATGTGGGTGTACACGTTCGGAGACACGTGATTAATTAGTATGGTAAGCTTGATCTTATCAGAAGTAGTTCCCGAGTTCTGTACCGCAAGGAAGTTAACGAAAGTTTATTTCCAGTGTGCCCGTTCCGCGGCCGCTGTGCTTAGAGGGACGGGTCCCCATTGAACCGCTTCGGTCGTAGATATTTGTCCATGGGATCTTAGACGTTTCGGTTGCTAATTAAATTGTAATAATAGTCAAAACCTAATCTGTAGGTTTTAATTAGCAAAACGAGACTTATTGTTATGACAATGACATTACATTTCTAGTATGACAAAATAGAAGTATCTATGGTCAAAGAAGAATAAAGTGGTAAAAGAGTTCACCACAGTTACATATTGTATAATGTCAAATAATGAAAATATTATGTCAAGGAAATATGTACTAACTGCTCCACCAAATGATATTGAGGAAGCAGGGGATCTCATATCGACAGCGCCAAAACGGATGGAAACTGTGGAGGGAGACATTTGCGAAACGGAACTGCAGGATATGTATATCCTGCAGTTCCGTCTACCGTATACCCCGTTCCGTATACCCCACCAAGGTACACCGGTACCATCAGCTACCCGCCAAGCTCACAAACCCCGTGTCATCTTTCCGGTGCCTGCTGCTGCAGCGGACGTTACGACGGGCGACACAGACCAGGATGTTCATTTGAAGGATGGTTGGATGGAAGTTCGAAACAGGCGCTCTCGGCGTTCGCTCGGCAATGTTTTGCTTGGGACAGCGGCACCTGGCAGTACCAATTTAGAGGCCTCGGAAAGATGGAGATACCTGCACCTCTTTTATGTGATGGAGGGTACTTCTGATAGCCAGGTGTGTGAACACTTAATTACCATCAGTAGAACTGATGTTTGCACGGTTGAGGTGCTCAAACCCCGCGGCAAATACGCCTCCTTCAAGTTGGGTGTGCCCTCGAAACTGGCTGAACACTTATAACAGCTCAAAACTGGGCAGAGGATATTTGCGTCAAACCATGGCACCGTAACTTTCGTGGCCGAAGTAATGAGACTCAGCAAGCACTTCAACGTTCCTGTCTCACCCACCTCTACTGATCGCAATGTCTATATTCGTTTACTGTACCAGAATGTGCGTGGGCTCAAAACCAAGCTACCTATATGGAGATCAAGCCTGTTACTCTCCGAGCATGACTTAATAGCCGTAACAGAGACCAATCTGGACAACTCAGTAGAGGATTCAGAGATGTCATGCGGAGATTGGAGCATTCTACGCAGATACAGAGTGGCTCTAGGTGGCAGTATTTTGCTTGTTACGCGCCCCGGCGTTACCATGCAGAGGGGGCATGATCTAGAGACTGACCGTGGCGAAGATTTATGGGCTGCGATCACAATTTACGGCCTTATCATATCTATTTGTGTTGTCTACATAAAGCCCACTGCAACTGACGACGAATATATGACGTGGTTCTGCAAGGTTGAGAGCATCATCTCTAATTTGAACGGAATGATAATGATTTTAGGCGATATTGGCGCCGATTCCCTTGTTCACAAACTAAACTAAATTTAAGTTCAGTGCATCCTTTTCTTTTTATTTCATTAAGAAAAGGACAGAAGATCAGTTTTAGGTTAGTCCTGTCAAATTAATCAGCGCTTGACGTAAATTGACGTAATTTTAGTAGGCAAGTTTTTAATCACGTCTAAACTTGTATGGAGTAGTGACAGGCGCTGATTAATTTGACAGGACTAAACTAAAATTTATCTTCTGTCCTCTTCGTAATGAAATAGAAAGAAAAAGATGCACTGAACTTAAATTTAGTTTAGTTTGTGAACAAGGGAATCGGCGCCATTAACTTAAAAAGTGCATCTGTGAATGTGAATAATGATTACTGGTATTTCTTATGCTTTTGTAGTCTGACTGAGATGAATGGAGTGATGAATATGCGTGGGAGTAAGTTAGATGTAGTGTTGGCTCGGGAGGGTACCGAAGTAAACTGCGAACACGTCAAAGGTACAGAACTGGTTCCAATCGACTTGTATCATCCTCCGTTAGATATTGCGATTACCATCACATCGCATAGGGAAAGTGAAAAATTGGACCCTAGCAACATTGATCGTAGTAGGGACTGGGACTTTGTTAAAGAGGACTACACACTTTTAACCGACCTAATTTGTTCTGCTCAATGGCAAGACGTTCTGCACTGCAATGACGCATCCTCCGCTTTTGGTAAGTACAGAATACTGTATGACTTATTTGATTCCACCATTCCAGAAAAGAAGAGAATGATCGCTGGAAATAGGCGGTATCAGGCGGGTCCAGTAATAGGCGGGTCCAGTCTGGTTTACTAAAGACATTGTAAACGAGACGCAGCGTAAAACCAAACTACATAATAAATGGAGAGTGTCGCGTGTGAGTTTAGTGCTCTGCGATCGGATATTAAAGTAAGAACCCACGACGCCTACAGACTGTATTGCAATACTTTAGAAAATAACATAGGCAAAAATCCGCGACAGTTCTGGCAGCATGTTTCTAGCCTGCGATCAAAGGGCGGCTTCGAGCCAAACGTGGTGTACGATGGCGAGATTTGTTCGGGTGTCAAAGCGGTGAAGGCATTTGTACAGTATTTTGCTAGCGTGTTTCTGCCTGTTACGCCTGCATTAGACACTAGAAAATTAAATGAGAGTAGTACGGGAGATAAAATTCCTCTTCCCTTTTTAACCCCGCCGGATGTAGTTAAGGCGATTGCTAAACTTAAACCCTGTTACTCGGTTGGCCTTGACAACATGGCCTTTATCCTTAAGGGATGTCATGATACCTTGGCAGCCCCTCTATGTCATGTCTTTAACCTAGCCTTCCAGTCCAGCGTATACCCTGATCAATATGACTTACGGTAGAGGGTTGCGACCAATCCATTACTCTACACAGTCTACAGTTTGGGTGGTGAGGCAATTGCTCGTGTCACCAATATAAAGGACTTGGGAGTGACTTTCAACCGTGTCTGACTTTTATGAAGTTTCTACCCCTGTGAAGGAATCATTCAGGCGGTTGGGATTTGTTTTGCGAAATACTCGAGACTTTTGCAATCCAAATGTTATTAGGCTTTTGCACACCGCTCTGGTTCGAAGCAAACTCGAGTCGAGTCGAGTGTTTGGCACCTCATATTACGACCCAAACATTGATGCTGGAAAAGGTACAGAAACTTTCCTGAAACGCTTATTCCAAAGGTTATACCATTTTTTTCCCTACTTGTACCCAACCTCTTCTCTTGAAATCTTGGTATTGTTGGAGGTGTGAAGAGGCCTTGATCAGCTCATGTTAGCCTGTAAGACCTTACGGGGACGTATCGACTCAGAGCTCCACTGCCTTTTCTGCCGATTATTTGTGCCCGACAAATACATCGGACACCGTCAGAGCCGCCGTGTCTGCCACAATCTGTTTGCGCAAATGCCATCCAAAACTGTAGCCAGAGCCGAATCCCCAGTCTGTCGTACTATAAAGATGCTAAATGCCCTTCTGACTGCCAACCCTCAATGTGATGTGTTTGCGGATGAATGGAGTAAAATCATGCGTATATTTATGTCTGGTGTTCTGTGAGAGGCAGTGGTGCCGATTCCCTTGTTCACAAACTAAACTAAATTTAAGTTCACTGCATCTTTTTCTTTTTATTTTATTAAGAAGAGGACAGAAGATACATTTAAGTTTAATCCTGTCAAATTAATCAGTGTTGTGAATGTTGAAGCTCATAGATTTAGTATATATTACGCTAGTATAATTATACTAAATCTATGTTGAAGCTAGTTGCCCATTCCAAAACGTTGATCGGATTCACAAAAATATTTAGTGAATGATCGTATTGCGAAAATGTTTTGGTTACTGACCGGCTGTTACCCGTTTAATGCTAGGTTTACATGCAGGCAGCGACTTTAGTGAGAAACATTTCAAAGATTTTTGCCTATTTTGGCTGGCTTTTACCTTTTTGGTCAAAGGCTAATTGCCATAAAACGTGGCAATGCCGCTAGTCTCTTGGGTACATTATCAGTCGACAGCGTTGTGGATGATTTTTTCGACGTCCTATTTTAGTTTGTGTATAGTTTTAGTCATATTTAGTAACTAGCCCGGTCCCGGCTTCGCACGGGTGGACATACGATATTTATTTTTATTTTTACCTTTTATTTATATCTTTTTGTTGTTTTATTTTTATATTTTAGTAAACGCAGTATCACATTATCTATGTATACTTATAATCCGAATTTGTTCATCTTTTTTTATTTAACTTATTTAACTATAATGTAACTTATTTAATCTTATATTACTTACTTTTTTTTTATTTACATTTTTATCTGTTTAAGTTTTTTTTTATATAATAACATTTAGATATTATTTATATTTTTTTTGTTGTATTGTTATCATTTTACTTTTTGTTTTTGGTGTGTGTATTTATTTTTAAGAGTTTTTCTAAGTCATTGTAATTTTTACATTTCTGTATTTACATTTTTATTTTAAAGCTTTATTTAATTCTATTGGTTGTTACTTTTATTTTACAAAACTTTTACCTTAAAGCTTCACTGTGTGTGTTGTTGGCAGTGGTATTTGTAGGTGATAACAAAACATATTGATTTTCAGGAGATCCTACTCGAGAAAGGGCAACATATAATTGCCCATGAGAGAACCTAAAAAAAGAAAAGAGCTTAGGTCGATGCAAACAATCGAAAAAGTTTGTTCCTGTGATTTATTTATCGTAAGGGCAAACGATATCTTCACAGGAAACTATAACCTTTTAAAATTTAAAGGATATAGGGAAATCCGTCGGAATCATCGGGATTCGCGGAATGTGAGCGAGCTGTCCGGCCGCGGGCCCAGTGATGATTGTTGCTACAATCACATTGTCTCGTGATTCCTTTATCAAAAGTCCTATGCCATTACACATACTGGCAGGGTTTAAATTTCTCAAAAGCATAATGCCTCCTTTTAATTTTAGTTTGTGGGGCGGCAAGCCGACAGGATTGAGGGAATTAAAAATTTCTTGTGGGTAGTGCAGCGTTGTTAACGACTGTTGTCTTTCTCTCTGTGCAATAAGTCGCTGCGAGCGTTCGGCGATAGGTTCCCGGGCACGCGTTTCGAATTCCTAACTCTATTATCAGCAAGGCGCTGCGAGCGTTCGGCACTCGATTGTCGTTCGTATAGTTGGAATGATCTGGCATTTTGTTCTGCAAGGCGAAGTGACCGTTCTGCGCTAGATTCGTTTGCCCGTGCTTGCGAGTTTCTAGCTTTATTTTCTGCAAGTCGTTGCGAGCGTTCAGCACTCGATTCGTTCGTGTAGTTGTGATGATCGGGCATTTTGAGCTGAAAGACGAAGCGAACGTTCTGCGCTAGATTACCTCGCGCGTGCTTGTGGCATTCTGTCACTATTTTGTGCAAGGCGTTGCAAACGTTCAGCGCTAGATTCCCTTGTACGTGCTCGAGACATTCTGTTTCTATTTTGAGCAAGGCATTGCGAACGTTCGGCGCTAGATTCCCTTGTACGTGTTTGTGAGATTCGTTCATTATTTTCAGCAAGGCGTAGCGAACGTTCGGCGCTAGATTCTGTGGTCCGCGATTGCGACGCATACGCTCTCTGATTTGCGAGACGATCTGAGTTTTCGCTAGGCCGCAAAAAATACTCAAACTGCCAGACCATGTTAAAAACTAACTGAGAATAAAACAAAATTAAACAATGACCCACATAGTATTCACATTTACAATAATTAAAATAATATAATACTGCACAGAGTAAATATTCATGTCATTGCATAAATAAAATTCATCAATGTCAATGTGTATATCCGGACGTAATCTTGACAGATCATTTGAGGACCATGTAGGTTGGTGTCCGAAATGGTCTTTTGAGGAAAGAACCACACAGATTTGAGTGGACCTGTCCAGGCAGTGCAAGCATTTGTCAGTTATCATGCAGCTCAACTCAAAACTTAAGGCGCTGACAAGACCCAATTGACCAAAATAGGCTTCTCTTAAGAAAAAAAATTGCCAAATCTCTATAGTTTGTGATAGCGGAAAAAATATGTGTTAATTTTGAACATATTTCCCAGAACTTGGTTGTTACCAAAATACGTTTTGAAAAAAAATCTCGATACAAACTAACGTTAAATTAACCTCTTACCTTGAGTTCTAATCTAAAATATCTGCATTAAATATCAACATACGTTACGTATTTAATTAATAACAAGAACGTCTTCTTTGAATGCAGTTGTTTTTATTTTCGATTACTCAACTCAATTTTGAGTAAATAGATAGTTGCTTCATATTTTGCAATAAATTACAAGCGTTGTGTCATCGCGTTTCTCTTTCTTTTCTATGCAATCTGACAGTGACCGCGGTTTAGGTGTTGTCAGCGTCTTAAGGAGCTCAATGATTTGACGAACAATACCAAAGAAAAGACATTTGGGTAGGCCGCATAAAGTACTCACTGCCAGACCATCATTAAAACTAACTAAGAGACAAAAAAAAACAAACAATGACCCACATAGTCCTCACATTCCTAATAATTAAAATAATATAATAGTTTACAAAGTAAATATTCATGTCATTGTTTATATAAAATGTTCTATAGAATAAGAAGATTTAAATAGCTAGCAAAATAAAAGAGTAAAAAAAAAAACAACATTCACTGTATTTATTGGAGCAGCTCAATCCCAAGTCTTTTTGTCCTCAATATAATCTTTAACAGTATAAAAGGCTTTCAGGCACAGTTTTTGTTTTATAAAACATTTGAATTTATTAAGGCTTAGTTCTTGAATGTGGCTAAGAAGTTTAGGTTGGAGTTTGTATGCATCACAGAGCATAATCTCTTTAGTCGATATACACCGTTGTAATGGAGATTTTTCTAACAGACTTGTCATTCCTTGTATCGATCGTATTGTGTAACATATATTAGCGAATATATAAAATAACTACATTCTGTGCATTTAATTACGTTTTCTCATTAGACCGTATACTTTACCTCATCAGGTACCAAACTATCAATTGGTAGCAGAGCGTGGTTTATTCGAGGAACGATGTCGTCATCGTATCGCATAGAACCACTCAATAAAACTAATTATGATACCTGGTGCGTACAGGCTCAGGCCATCCTTATAAAAAAACGAGCTATGGGAATACGTTAGCGGAGCCACAAAATTATACGTAAGCGCGGCTGCCGAAGAAACAGAAAAGTTCCTAAAAAGGAACATGATGGCTCGTGCTAAGATCATGCTGTTGATGTCTCTACCTCAGCTCAAGCAGGTAACTGGCTGTAAAACGTCTAAAGACGTTTGGGACAAGTTAAAGTCTATTCACCAAAGTTCAGGACCCGCGCGAAAAGCAACTTTGCTTAAACAGCTCGTTCTGAAGAATTGGCTGAAAAAGACGATGTACAGGATCACTTAAGCAATTTTATGGATGTGGTTGATAAATTAGCAACAATGGGTGTGGAAATCCATCCAGAGCTATTAAGCATTATGATGCTGTATAGTTTGCCTCAGAGTTTCGTAAATTTCAGGATTGCCATCGAAACTAGAGACAGCTTGCCAAGTCCAGATAGTTTAAAAATTAAAATTGTTGAAGAAAGTGAAGCCAGAAAGAACAGCAATAATAGAGACAATACTGAAGATGCATTTTATAGCAAAAATAAAAGACAAGGAAGTAACAATAACAGCGAAACTTTCAGGTTCAGATGCAACAAATGCAAAAGAAAGGGACATAAGGCTTCTGAATGTCAAGCGAGAGCCGGATACGGTGAAAATAATCCAAATCGTAGAAGTTTTAGTGTGCAACCAATTTGCTTAACGACTGCGAAGCATTTGAAGAAAAATATTTGGTGCCTCGACAGCGGATGTACATCCCACATGTGCAGCGATGGGGAAAAAATTGACACCATAAATAATGAGTCTGGAACATTGAAACTAGCTTCCGATCAGCATGTCACTCAAGTGAAAGGAAAAGGAAAAATCAAAGTTAGTGTGAAAGATGGACACTACGATATAAATAATGCTCTTTATGTACCTGATTTGTCCATGAACCTGATTTCAGTTGGAAAAGTCACTGATAATGGATACACCGTGGTATTCCAGAAACATCAAGCGTTAATAAAGAACAGTGGCGGCAAGATTATTCTCAAGGTAAATAGAGAGAATGATTTGTACTACATGAGATTAGACGAAGTAGAAAAGGCCAACGCAGTAGAAGAAGACACAAATATTATGAAGTGGCACAAGAAACTCGGACATTTAAATGAATCTGACCTGAAAGCAGCATTCAATAAAGAACTAATAAAAGGATTAGAAATTAAAGAAAAAGAAAAACTAGGAGACTGTGAAACATGTCTGAAAGGAAAGATGACGAGCTTACCATTTAATACCTCAGACGGTATAAAGAGAAGAGAGCGACTGGAAATTATACATACCGACGTTTGTGGACCTATGCAAGTTGAAACGCATGCTGGATCAAGATACTTCGTAACTTTTATTGATGATTTCACTAGATATTGCTGCACATATTTCATGAAAAATAAAAGCGAGGTATTCCAGATTTTTACAGAATACAAAAACATGGTCGAAAATGCATTAAAGAATAAAATAAAATACCTACAATCGGACAACGATACCGAGTACATAAACAAGAATTTTAATGATTATTTAATGCAACATGGAATACAACGTAGATTAACGTCACCCTATACACCTCAAAGTAATGGACTGGCAGAGCGTAAAAATCGGACATTAGTCGAGAAAGCGAGATGCCTATTGCTTGAATCAAGTGTTCCAGAGGAGCTGTGGGCAAATGCCATTCATACAGCAAACTATGTAACGAATAGATGCCCAACCAAAGCCCTGAATGGACAGACGTCTTTCCAAAAATGGTTTGGTCGTGAACCATCTGCGAGACACCTACATATATTCGGTCAGAAAACGTTTGTCCTAAGGAAAGGACCCAAAAGAGGATGGAAATTTGCTCCTCGTGCCACCGAAGGCGTATTTGTTGGATACGCAAAATGTGCCAGAGGGTACCGAATCTTCATTCCTGAATCAAAATAATTTATAATAAGCAGAGATGTGAAATTTGTAAATACCATGTTTTACGCAAAGGATTGTGCAAATTTTGAGGAAACAAGGGAAAATAGAAGAGATACAAATAAAAGAAATACTGATCAGACAGTAAAACCTAAAAGGCAACAAGAACAAACAACCGAAAATATAAAAATCGACGTAAAATTGAAATATAAATCGCCAAAATTTGACGCAGTACCTAGTTCTTCTACGCAATATGAAACCCCATCATTGACACGGCTTAATACTCCACCTCACGATGTTTTCGGAGAGACGTTCAATGTTGCACTTGATGAATTTAATGAAAATATTGATGAAGCTGTAGTCGAACATCATGAATCAACCGAAGGCGAAATAGTTCATGGTGATGCCAATAACAGAAGACAATCTCAAAGAAAAAGACAATTGCCAGTATGGGCTCAGGATTATGAGATGGAATGCAGAAACGACGAGGAAATTACTACTAATAAAATTTATCTATGCGAAGAAGAAGAAGAAGAAGAGGGTGATGAAAGGTACTGGCATGAAGCTATAAAAGCAGAAATTAAAGCACACGTAAAGAACGGTACGTGGAATATCGCAAAACGAGAAAAAGATATGAATCTCGAAGATTTTAAAATGATTTTAAAAAAGAAAATAGGTTCGAAAAACACGGAGGTAAAGAAAGCGAGACTAATTGCAAGGGGATTTAGGCAAATACCTGGAGTTGATTATAATGAGACATATTCTCCCGTTGCAAAGCTAAGTTCAATTAGAAGCGGCATCGCTATATCTGTGGAAGAGGTATTAAAACTTAACCAAATGGATGTCACTACAGCTTATCTAAACGGCGTGCTAGATAAGAAAATAGCAATGGAGATGCCAGATTACTTGGAAGAATATGTGGCAGAAATAATGGTGGAAGAAAGTGGTAAAAATGATTTAACACTGTTCCATAAAGCTAAGAGAATGTTAGAAGACTTGAAAAACATAAAAGGAGACAAAATATGCTATCTAGAAAAAGCACTCTACGGCTTAAAGCAGTCAGGTCGACAATAGTACTTGAAACTGAGTAGCGAACTAGAAAAAATAGGATTTGTCCCATCAGAAGCTGATCCTTGCGTATACAGGGTGTGGCGTAAGTAGTGGTCCACCGTTCAGGATTCGATGAACCAGATAATTAACTATAACAATTAAAAATTTTAACCATTTTTACCCAAGGGTTACGAAAATATTTCCTTTTTGTCTTTTATTTACGAAATTTCTATCTTTTTTTACAAATTTGTTTGTAGTTTCAACAAAAACCATTATTTTTTCATTTTGATTTCTGTTAATTACTGCTGAATACTAGAGCTATCATGATAAATTATGATTTTTTATGTATATTCAGCTCTTTTGAAGAAAAAGTTGGTTCTTCTCTAATTTTAACCCTAATTTTTAAAACACCTTCAAGTTCAAGAGCGATTTTTGTAAAAAAAAGTACTACATTATCAGTGCCCATGCATTTAATAATATGCCTACTAAATACCGATTTCAAAATGATATCACTATAACAGATCCAATAATTTAACAAAAAGATATTCAATTTTAATTGAAGAAAAGAAGATTTTCATGAAACTACTTTTTTAAACTTTGTTGCGTTAATACTATTACAAAACGTATAAAAACTCAAAAAACGGATACAATTTAACTTTCTACAATTCAAATGTGATTTGTGTTAAAGCACAAACATGTCAGGTAAAAAAACCCTGACCCTTTTTTTACCTGAGACATGTTTGTTTTGTTAACAAAAACCGGTTGAAGCTCTCGCAATCGAGTTACGCACAATAGGAGTGATAAGGAAGAGATATGGTAGGGTATTGCTATCTCTTTCATTACTAACGTAGAAATCTTCAGAAATCTCGAAATGATTTAGTACGATCTCGTCACTCGTGTCGTGCGTCGTATGCGTTTCGTTTTTATTTTGCCTGTGTCTACGCCACTCTCGTCACTCACGTCTCCGCCATTTTTTTACCCCTGCCTGCCTCCGGACTCTGTTTAATTTGCCTACTGATTGGACTTGTTGTTTTGGTGATCTCTGCGATATTGGCTACGTGTACTGGTGACTTTGGCTTGCTCAACGATTTGGACAAACGTGCAGTGCAGTGACAATTAAAAAATGTCTCGGTACACACTGCGCGAATATGCTGACATGCATTTTATTTATGGCGAATGCAGAGGTGTCGGTAGAGAAGCAGCTCGACTTTATCGGGAGAGATATCCCGATCGAAGACATCCAGACCACCGAGTATTTGGAAGAGTGCATAACGCATACTCCGAGGGAAGGATACCTGGCACAGGCGTAGGCGGTGCAGGTGAAGGACGACCGCGACGACACAACGATGAAGAGGTAATGAATTTAGTTACAGAAGATCCTTCAACATCGGTCCGTGTCTTAAGTCGCAGAACTGGCATATCAACTAGATCTGTACATCGAATACTCAAAAGACATGAACTGTACCCATACCACTATCAAAGGGTACAGTCATTGCTACCAAGAGATTAACATTTTGATTAACAATTGAGAGTAACATTTTGTAGAGTAATGCTACGCAGAATAAGAGAAGACCCGCAGTTTTTTAATAAAATACTATGGAGCGACGAGTCATCCTGCAAAAAAGATGGATATTTAAATCTACATAATTTGCATAACTGGCAGCTAGAAAACCCGCATATCATAAGGCAAGACAGATCACAGTATCAATTTAAAATAAACCTTTGGACCGGAATCATTAACGGACAAATAATCGGTCCACACGAGCTGCCAGAAACATTAAATGCAGAAAGATATTTAAGTTTTTTGCAAATTGACTTGCCCTTGCTTCTGGAAGGTGTCGTTCCTGAAGTCCAAGAAGACATGTGGCTGCAGAACGATGGCTGTCCCGCTCACTACGCTGTTAGAGTACGAGAGCACCTTGATACAGCGTATCCAAATAGGTGGATAGGGCGCTTAGGTCCAATATTGTAGCCACCACGCTCGCCAGATCTAAAGATTTCTTTTATTGGGGTTGCCTAAAAGAAAAAGTCTATAGCAAAGAAATCACTAACATTGACCAATTGAGGACTAGAATCCAGGCAGCAGCTAGAGAAATCAGCGAAAGCGGGTTTGCCCGACGAATTAAACGGTCGTTTATTCGACGTTGCAGAGCGTGTATAGCTGCAAATGGTGGCCATTTTGAACATTTTGTTTAATTTTAATGATTGTAATCATGACAAAGATTAATAATAAATGATAAATAAAGTGATTTGTTTTTTTTTAATTCTTTGTTCAAGTTAGGTCTAGATAACTCTGCAATAGTAGTTTTTTTATACAAATGGGCACTGACACTGTAGTGTATTTTTTTGCAAATATCGTAAGTATTAACGCAGTAAAGTTTAAAAAAGTAGTTTAATGAAAATCTTCTTTTCTTCAATTAAAATTGAATATCTTTTTGATAAATAATAGGATCTATTATAGTGATACCATTTTAAAATCGGTATTTAGTAGGCATATTATTAAATAAATGGGCACTGACAGTGTAGTACGTTTATTTTTACAAAAATCGCCCTTGAACTTCGATGGTATGTAAAAATTAGGGTTAAAATTAGAGAAGAACCAACTTTTTCTTCAAAAGAGCTAAATTTACATAAAAAATCATTATTTATCATGATAGCTCTAGTATTCAGCAGTAATTAGCAGAAATCAAAATGAAAAAATAATGGTTTTTGTTGAAACTACAAACAAATTTGTAATAAAAGGTAGAAATTTCGTAAATAAAAGACAGAAAGGAAATATTTTCGTAACCCTTGGGTAAAAATGGTTAAAATTTTTAATTGTTATAGTTAATTATCTGGTTCATCGCATCCTGAACGGTGGACCACTACTTACGCCACACCCTGTATATATTAGAAAAAGGAGGAGCTAAAATGATTATAGAAATAAAAAAGATGCTAAATGAAAAATTCGAAATGAAGGATCTAGGAGAGCCTGAACAACTTCTAGGAATACAGATTAAAAGGCAAGGAGGAAACGAAATAAAGTTATATCAAGAACGATATATTGAAAAAGTGTTGAAGAAATTTAACATGGAAGACTGCAAACCAACAGTCACACCAATGGAACTTAATCTAAAATTACAGAAAAATGAAAAGTGTGATGCAAAATTACCATACCAACAATTGATTGGCACACTGATGTATTTAGCCGTGGCCACCAGGCCTGATACAATGTTGTGTCACAATTCAACAGTTGTTTTGGAGTGGAATATTTTAAGAGCGCGAAGCGTGTACTACGGTACTTAAAAGGGACCAAAGGTGTAAGATCACAGAGCATAATCTCTTTAGTCGATATACACCGTTGCTATGGAGATTTTTCTAACAGACTTGCCATTCCTTGTACCTATCGATCGTATTGTGTAACATCTATTACCGAATATGTAATATAACTACATTATGTGCATTTAATTCCTTTTTCTCATTAGACCGTATACTTTACCTAACCAGGTACCAAACTATCAGTTTATTATAAAACCGTATACATTGGCATCTAAACGAGCTGCCTATTTTTTTGAGCCTGGTAGCAGGAACAACAAATTTGTGTTTGTTCCTAGTATTTACATTATGGATATCACTGTATTTTTTAAACAAATTAATATTTTTATGTGCGTACAAAAGATTTTCTTAAATATACTGAGAAGCTACAGTCATTATATAAATCTCTTTAAATTTGTCTCTGAGGGAGTATCTGGGACTTAATTTATAAATTGAAGGGATTGCCCTTTTTTGTAAAACAAAAATTGTTTGAATATCGGCGGCATTTCCCCATAACAGAATACAGTACGACATTACGCTATGAGAATAACTAAAGTATACTAAACGGGCTGTGTCTAAATCAGTTAAATCACGAATTTTTCTAACGGCGTATGCTGCAGAGCTAAGCTTTTTTGACAATTTATCTTTATGGGGGCCCCATTGAAGCTTGGCATCCAAAGTAATGCCTAAGAACACAGTGGTATCTTCGGGGTTCAACTCTTCACCCTTTATGAGAACACTAGTTTTTACTTGTCTAACATGAGGTATTGTAAACTTAATACATTTGTTTTTTTCTCGTTAAGAAGTAGGTTATTAACATTAAACCAGTTAACTATTCGAGGGTACTATTTACATTGTCGGTAACCAACTGCTGACGTTTGAGTTTTTAATAAAAGTGAAGTGTCGTCTGCAAACAGCACTATATCATGATTATCCATTATGAGGCAAGGCAAGTCATTTGTATAAATAAGAAACAAAAATTGGCCAAGAATTGAGCCCTGGGGGACCCCCATTCTTACTACAGATCCGGGTGATCTTTTTCCGTTAACATCAACTCTCTGAATCCTATCACTCAAATATGAAGTAAGAAATCTAGAGAGGCGTTTCGGATTCCGTAGTGGTGCAGTTTTCTGATCAAAGTTTCCTGAAGACGTTTCATGAAGACGAAGTTTCATTTCCTTGACCTTATAATTGCTTCGAAACTAGTTAAGACCCACCAGTCGCCACGTGACCTTCCCACCCTTAATACTCCCACTACACCAATCCCGAAAGAACCTATGGTTTGAAGCGTTTTGAGGTTTACTTAAATAGATTAAAAAGGGTGGATTCTACTCAAAAAAAGAGTAAGTGCTTCCGCAGATTTGCCGCAAGCGATTTCAAAATCTGTGTGTGTAGTATTTTTAAAACGCCACGAGTCACTGCGTGTGTATCTAGCGTTAGAGGCGAACCGGAACAAACCGGACCAAAATGTGTGCGTTAACCTTTACTGTGTTAAGATGACAGAAAATAAAGTGTTGCTGTAGCAAAAAGTAAAAACTAATGTTAGTTCTTGTCTCTGTTTTTGTGTTAAAATAGGTGTTTCTGTTTTGCAATAAAAATACACAATTAACTTTAAAACAGTTAATGTTAACTTTGTTGTGCAAAACTTCACACCGAATGTACCCATGGTGGCGAACAATATCTTCTAAAAAGAAATTGCTTAAGTTGTTAATTGTTTTGATGATTTATTATGCTTTAGAAAATGGAAAAATATTTAAGGCCAGAAAGGTTTGATGCCGACCTATCGGACACTGCCGCATCCGGAACATGGGTGCATTGGCGTAAAACATTTGAATACTTCTTATCAAGTCAGAAGAAGGCGACCGCTCTTTCGTCATCAGCGGAAGATGTCGACTGAAGATCAATGGAACGAAGTCAAGTATCAACTTTTAGTAAATCATATCTCTCCTAACGTATATGCTTACGTAAGTGAAACTCAAAAGTATGACGAATCGATTATTAAACTAGAGAAGCTGTTTGTAAAACCCAAAAATATTATACTTGCACGACACATGCTTGCATCGCGAAAACAACGCTCTGATGAAAATATAGACACCTATTTACAAGCTTTAAAACAACTATCAAAAGACTGTGACTTCACTGCCGTCGACGCTGAAACAAACAGAAACGTCTGTATACATGATGCCGGTAAATCAGGTATCTTATCGAGTAAATAAAAGCTTTTAAAAAATCTTACTTTAACACATGATCAAGCTTACAATCAAGCAATTTCCTTAGAAACAGCCGAGGCCCATTCCAATAGTTTCAATAACCTGCCAGTGAACGCAGCTCAAAAGGAAACGGCTCAGGTTGCCTCCAATTTATCCAATCAACAAGTTGAGCAAAACTCCTCTGCCCCTGCTCGTCGACGAAAATGCTTTTTTTGCGGAGGGCAAGTACATCTTCGGAGAAGCTGTCCTGAGTTTGATGGAGTCTGCCAAATTTGCAACAAAAAGGGACGTTTTGCTTCAGTTTATAGAAGCTCATCCAGAATAACAAATTCAGTTACAACAGACAAGGATTTTTCAGCGTGTATTATTATGGCAGCATCACCATGGTCCCTAAAAAAAGCTACTGTACCAGTGTACATCAAAAGTATACGAGCAGAAGTGCTCATAGATACAGGAAGTTCTGTTTCTTTTATCAATGCCAGCTTTTCCAAACTCTGCGGACTTAAAACAAAGCCTTGCTACCAATTTCGATGGCCTCACTTAACCATGTTTCACAAGTAGAAGGCCAAACTTTTCAAACAATTAACATTGGAGATCACAAATACGAAAATGTGAATTTCCTTATTGTCAAAAACCTTTGCGCCAATATAATAATCGGTCATGACGTTCTCGGAGAACATGCGTCACTAAAATTCTCATTTGGTGGACCAAAGAAGCCACTTCACGTGTGTAATGTAGCTGCAGCATCTGTCTTCCGGCCGTACCACTTTTTGCAAACGTCTCTCCTAAATGCAGACCTATTGTTGTACAATCCAGAAAACACAGCGATGAAGATAGCAAATTTATTAAAGACGAGATCGACAAGCTTTTAGCAGAACGGGGTGATTGAGGAGAGTAAATCATCGTGGAGAGCCCAGGTCCTCATAACGAAAAATGAAACTCATAGGAAACGGCTCGTAATTGATTATTCGCAAATGATCAACCGTTATACTGAGCTTGACGCATACCCACTACCCAACATAGAGGACTTAGTCGCTAAAGTAGCCAAAAACTCAATCTTCAGCTTAATAGACTTGAAGAATTCCGATTTTACCCGAAGAAAGAAAGTATACCGCCTTCGAAGCTATGGGTAATTTGTATCAGTTTAGGCGCATACCTTTTGGAGTGACAAATGGCGTCTCAAGTTTTCAACGAACTATTGATTGGATAACTAGAAAAGAAAAGCTTCAAAAGACGTACGCTTATCTAGATGACATAACCATTACTTACTCGTGAAGAACATGACCAAAGGAGACCTTGGAGCGTTTTATGACTGCGGCCAAAAAATACGGTCTGACCTTGAGTATGCAAAAATGTAAATTTTCTCGACTCTATTAATATTCTTGGCTACAATATTCACATCCACTTTATCAAACCTGACAGTGAGTGCCTCAAGCCACTTATTGACTTACCACCACCACAAGACGTACCGACACTGAGACGTGCACTCGGTATGTTCGCTCACTATTCCAGATGGATTCCTAATTTTTCAGAACGTATCCACTCACTTGCTAGGACAACATATTTCCCCCTTACAAATGAGCAAAATAAATGCTTTGAGAGTCTGAAAAATGACATTGCTAAATCTTCAATTCATGCTATCGATGAAAATGTGCCTTTTAGTGTCGAAACTGGTGCATCAGACCATTCAATCGCAGCAGTGCTAACGCAAAACTCCAGGCCTGTAGCATTCTTTTCAAGAACCCTAAATCCAATCCGAACAAAATCATTCTGCTATAGAAAAAGAAACTTACGCTATCATGGAATTATTAAAGAAATGGCAACATTACCTAATTGGCAAGCAATTTCGCTTGGTCACCGATCAACGCTCGGTTGCTTTTATGCTTAATATGAAACACTCAAGCAAAATTAAAAACGAGAAGATTCAGAGATGGCGGTTGGAACTTGTTGCTTACAAATTTGAAATCGTGTACTCGTATAGACCAGGCAAAGAAAACTACGCTGCTGATGCTCTATCTAGAGTTTTTGCATCTACAGAATCTCGTACTGCCAAACTTATATCCCTCCATGAAGCTCTCTGCCATCCCTGTGTTTCACGCATATTTCATTGGATACGCTTAAAAAATCTACCATATTCCCTTGAAGAAGTCCGAAATATGACAAGCTCTTGTCGGACATGTTCAGAAATCAAGCCGAGATACGTACGAAATACCAGTGATGAGCATAAGAGACTTATTAAAGCAACGGCATCCTTCGAACACTTGAGCATAGATTTTAAAGGCCCAGTTCTAAAGAAAACAAGTAACAGATTCATTTTAAGTGTTAGACGAGTTTTGACGATTTACATTCGCTTTTCCATGCTCAGACGTCAGCTCAAAAACAGTGGTCAAACATCTCAACAATTTATTCATGATATTCGGTTTTCCATCGTATATTCATTCGGATCGTGGCACAGCTTTTCTTTCTGCCAAGGTACAACAATTTCTTCATGAAAGAGGTATCGCCACAAGCCGAACTACAGGCTACAATCCAGAAGGCAATGAGCAAGTGGAGAAATTAAATTCTACACTCTGGAAAACAATACTTTTGGCACTGAAAACTAAAAACTTATCAGTCGAGAACTGGGAGCAAGTTTTGCCACAAGCCTTGCACTCTATTCGATCCTTACTTTGCACCGCTACTAATTTCACACCGCATGAGCGAATGTTTAGACACCCACGGAGATCTACTAACGGAATTTCTATACCAACTTAGCTTACGAATTCCGGCCAAGTACTACTGAAGAAAGCACAAAGGAGTAACAAATTTAAACCAATTGTTGAGGAGGTGGAACTTTTACATAGTAACCCGGATTACTCATATGTCTGATATCCAGATGGAAGGGAGACCACAGTATCAAATCGTTATCTAGCGCCGCTGGGATGAGATGACATAGCTCCTCAACCTGAAGCAACTGAAACTGATTCGTTTGTTACACCACCTACATCACCGGTAACTGAGAACCGTAACATGACACCTTCTTCATCTACAGAGGCAGAAGAGCCGGTCTCTGACCATAGTGGAGGGCAAGTGTCTCAAGAACAACCGCCGCTATCTCCGCCACCGGAGGCAATTCGTAGAACCAGTCGCGTGCGCAGACCACCAACTTTTTAACTGATTATTTTACAGACTAGCGCGGGAGAATGATATAAACGCCTTACTTTTTCCGTCTATACGCCAACATTTTCTTTTTATTCATTGTCAATTTATCATCAATGACAAGTTGTGTCATTTCCTATGTCGAATTTAATTAAAGCATAATAAATTGAAATAGATAATAAAACCTAGTATATTATATAAGTTTTGTCTATCTATTTCAGTGTGTATCTGGCATTAGAGGCGAACCGGAGCAAACCTGGTGTGCGTTAACCTTTACAGTTTTACGATGACAGAAAATAAAGTATTGCTATAGCAAAAAGTAAAAACTAATGTTAGTTCTTGTCTCTGTTTTTTGTGTTAAAATATGTGATTCTGTTTTGCAATAAAAATATACAATTATCTTTAAAAACAGTTAATGTTAACTTTGTTGTGTAAAACTTCACACCGAATGTACCCATGGTGGCGAACAATATCTTCTAAAAATAAATTGCTTAGGTTGCGCAACATGGCGATTATGGCTCAGCTGCTTTGATCGTTTGTAGCGAAAATTTCCAATGATAGGGTTTTGCGACGACGACACGCTCTAGTTAACATCTGTTTTCAACTCGTTCTAAGAGTATAGTTGGCTGTAATTTATCGGTTATCATCGCGCAGTGTGATGAGACAGCTAGTGTTTCTGTGCGGCTAAGGCGCGGACTTATCGAGACAATTGCTCTAAAGTGCTGTTATTTTTGGTTGAGAAGCAAGCCGGAGAGAATCCGCCAAGCTGGAGCGACTACCGGAGTACCTGCGCGACACCGTCGACTGGTTCATGGGGTGAGTGGCCGCACGCCATTATTCATACGAAACTTGTTGTTCACTGCACACTCCTTTCACAATGTCTTTCATTCGGCACCTCCTTCATGCCTTTGATAAGGCATTGCGTGCTACCAGTCATCTATTCACGAATGTTGCCTGCGTTTTCAGTAAGGTGGTACCTAGGTACCTAGTTGACACTATAAACTCCCGGGATTCAATCAATGAAAATCCTCTGAACAGACCGATTTGACTCCTGTGTATTTGCTAAGTCATCCATTTCTAATAAGACACAAAGTAATTGATTTTACCATATTAGGTCCTAGGTACCTATGTAGACAGTATGTCTTTGGTAAACATAATAATCAACAATTAACTAAGGTTAATAATAGTAGATTGTACAACAAGTGCAAAAAAGAAGCCAGTTTACCCAGAGATGTTTATACGGATAGTTAAGTCGAGGGGTAAAATGGCTTGTTTACACCCGTGTTATATACTCTGCTTATTACTTCGATTGCGAGAAAATGAAACAGGCATAATGTATATAACAATATTCTTTTGTTTTAGTTTAAACACTTTTCACTGTTCAAAAAAGTTGCAAAATTGAAGAAGAGAATAGCTAGTTCCCGCCTAAACTTCAATTTTTTTTTTAGTTTTCAACATGTGTCATTCGACTTGGGTACTTCATACTGCCGAGTCATAAAAACGTTTCTTTGCATTTTTAAATAATAAATGGCATTGACCATTTTATCTGGTTTTATTAAATTAACAATAGAAAAAATAGAAGTGATATATAGTGATATTAAAAAACTATCACATGTACCTGTTTGTGTGGTAGTTTTTAGTTTTAACACGGTTAAAATACAAAATGAATATAGTACAAACCTTCCATCCACACAAGGAACGGCCCAGGGTTCAAATATAGGTCTGACAGAAGACTTACTTTATGTTAATGATATGAGTAATGCAATAAATTCAAATTCTGTATACCAATTCACAGATGACATGTGTATATGCAAATATCCATGATGCTGAGGAATCCCTACAACGTAACTGACCAAATGTGTAAATGGGCTCATGACATTGGATTAGTAATAAAAGCAACAAAAACAAAAATTGTCCACATACATTCATCACACAATAAATGCTCCACTATACCTACAGTTATAGCACACAAATTCACTTGCCTACATAGCTTGCCAAAGCCTTGCCAATATCCGTTATTAGAAGTAGTTGATAAACACATGTATATCGGTCTAATGGTTGATAGCCCATTCTGTTGGGGACTGCACAAAGATTATGTATGCAACAAACTGAGGTCTATTCGAGGTAAGCTTAGTATAATATGTATTGCACACAATTTTGATATGTATTGCACACAATTTGAGAACACTTTCATTCCTAAGACATTCTCAGTTAATAGTATCGCTTCCTTCACTGACTGAGTTGTATGATGAACGGACTTGTATAAACACTGCTGAATTTAATTTATATGTTAAGAATTATTCAAAATTATTTAAAAAAGTTTGTTGTATGGCCAAGTCAAGGTTACTTGAGTTCAAAAATTAAAAATAGTGGTAATGTGATTAAGATGACATGGAATATCATTAATAGTGAAATGGGAAGATCATGCAACCGAAGTAGTGACTACAGTCTTGATATTGATGATAATATAATTAAATCGGATTCTGATGTCGCCATGGCATTTAAAAATTTCTTTACAGAGATTCCCGTATCAACTACAGAATCTTTAAACTCATCACCCACTGCCGCAGAGTCTTTACTTATAGAATACATTCCAGTCTGTGATTCAGAATTTAGTTTCCAATATGTCACCTGTAAAGATGTAATTAATTAAAACCTTTCACACGTTAAATCTTAAAAAGACCGCAGATCTATGGGGTAATTCTGTGGATTGTCGTTGCTAAGTCGATTATAAACATTGTAGCACCTACATTAGCTGTTATTTTTAATAATTGTATTGACTGTGGTGAGTTTCCTGATCTTATGAAAAACAGTAAAATGATACCGTTGTTTAAATCGGATAGTACATCCCAGACCCTAGTAATTATAGACCTATTTCAGTAAACCTAAGTAAAATTTAGTAGTGACTTTAGTAAAATTTTCGAGAAACTTATTTTAGAACAAACCCAAATATTTTTCAATAAACATAAATTAATGCATAACAAACAGTTCAATTTTACAAGGGGTCGTTCGACTACTGATGTGTATAACTTTTAGGACATGTTTATAATGCATGGGAGGATACATGCGATGCTTTGGGTATTTTTTGCGATTTGTCCAAGGCATTCGATTGCGATCTTCTTGAAACTTTGATCAGAAAACTGCACCACTACGGAATCCGACACGCCTTTTTGGATCTTCTTACTTCATATTTGAGTGATAGGATTCAGAGAGTTGATGTTAACGGAAAAAGATCACCCGGATCTGTAGTAAGAATGGGGGTCCCCCAGGGCTCAATTCTTGGCCCATTTTTGTTTCTTATTTATATAATGACTTGCCTTGCCACATAAAGGATAATCATGATATAGTGCTGTTTGCAGACGACACTTCACTTTTATTTAAACTCAAACGTCAGCAGTTGGTAACTGACAATGTAAATAGTGCCGTCGAAAAAGTAGTTAACTGGTTTAATGTTAATAACCTACTTCTTAACGAGAAAAAAAAACCAAATGTATAAAGTTTACAATACCTCATGTTAGATAAGTAAAAACTAGTGTTCTCATAAAGGGTGAAGAGTTGAACCCCGAAGATACCACTGTGTTATTAGGCATAACTTTGGATGCCAAGCTTCAATGGGGCCCCCATATAGATAAATTGTCAAAAAAGCTTAGCTCTGCAGCATACGCCGTTAGAAAAATTCGTGATTTAACGGATTTAGACACAGCCCGTTTAGAATACTTTAGTTATTTTCATAGCGTAATGTCGTACGGTATTCTGTTATGGGGAGATGCCGCCGATATTCAGACAATTTTTGTTTTACAAAAAAGGGCAATCCGTTCAATTTATAAATTAAGTCCCAGATACTCCCTCAGAGACAAATTTAAAGAGATTAATATAATGACTGTAGCTTCTCAGTATATTTATGAAAATCTTTTGTACACACATAAAAATATTAATTTGTTTAAAAAATACAGTGATATCCATAATGTAAATAATAATAATAACGCTGGCAACACCAACGTCAACACGAAATACGTTCCCTTATTTATTTTCAGTTATAATAATTTTCGACGCAGTTTTTTTTCTTGTTATTGTGAAATCGACAAAACTAAATCCAAATAATAACGACATATTTAAAAAAATACAAAATGAAGCATAATCTTCTAGATTTTCACCAAAAATTTCCGGATAGGAGGTGACATGACAGATGTCACCTCCGATAAAACAGAACAAATACGTATACAAATGAAATGTTGACGAGATCAGCTGCAGTTAGAGCACGCCTACCACCTCCGGACTCTTCGCTCAGCTCCGCCTCGCCGCCGCCGGTACCCAGCCCCACCGTGTGCGCTGTGACTACACCGACCGCGGCAGTTGCGTCGAGCTCGAGCGACGAGTATTTCTCTCCGCCCACGACGCCACCACCTGTTCGTAGACGAGGAGGACGCCGGCCGCCGGACGGCTTAGGATCTCGAGGCCCACCGGCCTCTGATAGCTCCCGGCGGAAGTGTGAAGCGCATGAGATGGACACAATCTGATTGCTTACCGTGTTCGGATGCTCTCTCTTTTTCAGGTGCTTGAGCCAGCTTTCAACGTTTCGGCACAACGACTGTCGGATCAGGTACGGGTTATCCAGCGTAATCATATGTTGGATGACACTGTACTCGATCGCCTACGAAGTGAAATGCAGCGTAGCCATGTCATCGCCCCCCCGTCGCAGACTGTTGTACTTTCACCTCAATTAAGCACGAATCAAGCTGACGAGGGGAGTGATGACAGGGCTACAAATGTAAGTACCCAGTGCAATGTGGAATTGAGGAGTGCTTTGGAATATGCGATTCGAGAATATCGGCTCATGTTGCCCGAACTAAGACCACGCTTACCTCGTTTGCCCATGCATAAGAAAAACAGCGCGCTGGTGGCAGCTCTGGATTCGCAGTTGTCAAATTATTTTGATGACTGCGAAGACCTCACTGTTACTCATTCGATTCTGTACTGCGCGGCTGTAGCGGTATGTCGTGTAGCTCACGTGAAATTTACTAAAGACTCTAGAACTACACGACCGAAACCAACCGTACCAGCTTGGCAGTGCAGAATTGAAAGCCGTATTGGTGGGGCCAGAGCGCTCATTGGCAAATTAATCTGCTTCAGGGAGGGCAATACTCGCCCTAGAGTGATGCGCTTTGTGAGGCGAGCGTTCTCAGGGACTGATATCGGCCCTCAGGACTATATGACCAGTGTCACAGAGCGCATCGACTTCCTGAAGCAGAAAGTGTATGCATGGGCGAACCGTATTCGTAGGTATAAGCGGCGAGTAGAGCGATACACTCAGAATCGTACCTTCCAGAGCGATGAAAGGTGGGTTTATAGGGGTTGGGAGCGACCGGACCAAGATGTGACTGACACGCGCCTACCGGATGATGATGTCATGTGTTCTTTCTGGCGCAGTATCTGGTCGGTGCCTGTCAGTCACACCGAAGGTGATTGGGCTCGAAAAGTGGAGCGAGCCTGCGATCCAATACCAGAAATGGGGGCTATTACCATCTGCCCCCAAGATGTAGCTCGTGCAGTCCGTCCGTTACCTAACTGGAAGTCCCCAGGGCCGGACGGACTGCATAACTTCTGGCTCAAATGGTTTTTAAGGTCGCACGCTCGCTTGGCAGCTCAGTACCAGACTGCTTTGGAGTCTGGATCGCTACCCCAATTCCTAACGACAGGAGTTACCCACCTGCTCCATAAATCAGGTAGCACCGCGGAACCCAAAAATTATAGGCCGATCACGTGTTTACCGACGGTCTATAAACTTCTTACATCTATTTTGAGAGCTAAAATTAACAAACATATAGACACCAACTCCATCATGTCTGCCTCTCAAAATGGATGTAGGAACGGATCCCGCGGTACTAAGGAGTTACTCCTCATTGATATGGACCATTAGCCAACAAGTTCGTCGTTCCCGAAAGGATCTGTCGACATGTTGGATAGATTATAAGAAGGCCTATGACTCGGTGCCACATACATGGCTCATGAGGGTGCTGGAGTTGTATAAAGTAGATGCAACTCTGCGCACCTTCCTGATGTCGTGTATGGGGCAATGGAGGACGGTCCTTCGCTATCCAGGATGTCGAAATATCCAGAGGAATAGCGAACCGATACGGATCGAGCGGGGCATATTTCAGGGCGATAGTTTGAGTCCGCTTTGGTTCTGCTTAGCCTTGAATCCTCTAAGCACACTGCTGGAAGATTCAGGTCTAGGCTATCGTATGTGGAGAGGTGGTCAGGTTATATCTCACCTCCTCTACATGGATGACCTAAAACTCTTTGCCTCCAATAATTTGCAACTGATGGAGCTACTGAAAATAACTGAAAGTTTCAGTAGCGCCATCAGGATGGAATTTGGAGTGGATAAATGTGCGGTCATGCATGTAAAGCGAGGGAAGGTTGTGGAATCCGTGGGAACCCAACTCTCGGATTCCATAAACCTTAGAACCCTCTCCGCATCCGAAACCTACAAGTATTTGGGTATGTCGGAAGCGTTGGGCATCAATGTTACTGACATGAAGCAATCGTTGAAGGAGCGCTTTTTTGGCTGCCTGAAGAAAGTATTTAATAGTCTTCTATCAGGCGGAAACAAGGTGCGCGCCTTCAACGGTTGGGTCATGCCCGTTTTGATGTACTCTTTCGGCATACTCAAATGGACTCAGACTGAACTCGACGCCCTGGATAGGAGGGTCCGTACGCTGCTGACTGCATATCGAATGCATCACCCACGGTCGTCGGTAATGAGACTGTATATCCCGCGAAAGTGTGGAGGTCGAGGCTTTTTAAACGCTAAGACCCTCCACAATCGCGAGGTATGCAGTCTCAGGGAATATTATCCTAGAAGCCGACGTGGGGATGCATCGAGATGTGGTCGCGGTGGACAAGGGCCTCACCCCACTCTCCTTGGCTAAAGAGAACTGGCGCAAGCTTGTAGTGCTTGACGCTAACGATCGCAGGGAGGTATGGCAGAGTAAGGAGCTTCACGGACGCTTTTTCCGGGCCCTACATGAACCCGATGTAGATTTCCAAGCGTCCGTAGCCTGGCTACGTTTTGGTGACCTCTTTGGGGAAACCGAAGGTTTTGTCTGTGCAATTATGGACGAAGTTATCATGACGAAGAATTACCGGAGATTTATTGTGAAGGACGGCACGGTTGACGTGTGTCAGGCATGCCACCGTCCGGGAGAATGAATCCGACACATTATCTCCGGGTGTTCTCGTCTAGCTAACGAAGAGTATTTGCATAGACACAACCTTGTAGCCAGGATTATCCATCAGCAACTTGCTCTGAAATACAGCCTTGTAGAATCTGAAGTGCCGTACTACAGGTATGTGCCCGACCCAGTTCTCGACAATGGAAATATCACATTGTACTGGGACCGATCCATCATCACTGACAGGACTATTGTTGCCAATAAGCCTGATATAGTGGTGGTGGATCGAACAGAGCGGCGCGCAATGATTGTTGACATAACAGTCCCTCATGACGGGAATCTCGTGAAAGCCGAGAAAGATAAACAGATAAAGTATCTTGACTTGGCTCGCGAGGTTGTCGACATGTGGGATGTGGATTCAGCAATCATTGTGCCGATAGTCGTATCAGCCAATGGCTTAATTGCCAAGAGCCTCGACCAACACCTAAAGAGGCTCACGTTGGACGGCTGGATTAAGGGCTTGATTCAGAAAGCGGTACTTCTGGACACGGCTCGCATTGTCAGGAGGTTCCTCTCTCTGGAGCCCTGACCACCGGTAGCTTGGACCCTGTTCCCGATACCGGTGGGCTACCATTTTTTTTTTATATTTTTAAATGTTTTTATATATTTTTTATATCCTAATATTTAAAAATAAAATTAAAATGTGTAAATAATGAAATAAAAGAAAATAATAATAATATACGTCACAAAATACGTTCTCTAATATATTTTCAATAATATTTTTTTTCGACAGTTTTTTTTGTTATTGTAAAACAGTTTATCAAGAAAAAATTTAAGTCAATCACCATATTTAATAAAGTGCAAAATGAACCACAATATTCGAGATTTCCATCAAAAACTGCCGAACCGGAGATGACATCTGTCATGTCACCTCCGATAGAACAAATACATATAAGAAGAATCATGAAATGTTGACAAGATCAGCTGCACGTGCACGCCCACCACCTCCGGACTCTTCGCTCAGCTCCGCCTCGCCGCCGCCGGTACCCAGCCCCACCGTGAGTGCTGTGACACCGGCCGCGGTAGTTGCGTCGAGCTCGAGCGACGAGTATTTTTCCCCGCCGACGTCGCCAACACCTGTACGTCGGCAGGTGTGAGGCCGGCCACCGAAGAGCTTGGGACTTAGGGGCCAACTAGCCCCGAGCCGGGTTCCCGCTGCCGGTGGTTGTGTGCAGCGCATGAGATGGACTCAGTCTATGAACGAGAACGTCATGCGCGCATATTACGGGTCTACAGAGGGGGGAACTAACCTCACTGCGTACCGTGTTAGGATGCTGTCTCTGTTCCAGGAACTAGAGCCAACCGTCAACGTCTCGGCCCGACGACTATCGGATCAAGTGCGGGTCATCCAACGCAATCACAGGTTGGATGATGCCGCACTTGATAGGCTGCGCTCAGAGGTACTGAGCAACCATATCGTCTCAACTCTGGTACAAACCGCGACACGTACTCATCAGCAAACTATACTGCATCAGGGAGGGAAATACACGACCACGTGTGATGCGCTTTGTAAGGCGGGCATTCTCGGGGACTGGAATCAGCCCTCGAGAATACATGTCCCGTGTCACAGAGCGCATCGACTTCCTGAAGCAGAAAGTTTGTGCATGGGCGAGCCGTATTCGGCGGTATAAGCGGCGAGTTGATCGATACACGCAAAATCGCATGTTCCAGAGCGATGAGAGGTGGGTATATAGAGCTTGGGAGCGACCTGAACAAAACGAGACAGACGTGTGCCGCCCAGATGATGCCACCACGACTGCGTTCTGGCGCAGCATCTGGTCGGAACCTGTCTGCCATGCTGAGGCTGACTCGATGCGGGATGTTGAGCGAGTGTGTGAAACTATACCAGAAATGGAAGTAGTCGTTATCACGCCATCAGATATAGCTTGAGCGGTCCGTCCGTTACCGAATTGGAAATCACCGGGACCGGACGGACTGCACAACTTTTGGCTGAAATGGCTAACTAGTTCACACACTTGCCTGGCATCTCAGTTCCAGTCATCCTTAGAGTCTGGGTCGCTACCACAGTTTCTGACAACAGGCATTACCCACCTGCTCCATAAGTCAGGTAGTCCTGCGGAACCCAAGAATTATAGACCGATGACGTGTTTGTCGACGGTCTATAAACTTCTTACATCCATTTTGAGAAGGAAAATTAACACACACATTGACAGTAATTCCATTATGTCTGCCTCTCAAAATGGATGTAGGAACGGATCCCGTGGCACTAAGGAGCTACTTCTCATCGACATGGCCATTAGCCAACAGGTTCGTCGATCCCGCAAGGATATGTCGACTTGCTGGATAGATTATAAGAAGGCCTATGACTCGGTGCCACATACATGGCTTATGAGGGTGCTGGAGTTGTACAAAATAGATACGACTCTACGCACCTTCCTTGAATCATGTATGGGGTAATGGAGGACAGTCCTTCGCTATCCGGGGTGTCGACGGATCCAGGGGAATGATGAGCCTGTATGGATTAAACGGGGAATATTTCAGGGCGACAGTTTGAGTCCACTTTGGTTCTGCTTAGCCCTGAATCCTCTAAGCACACTGCTGGAGGATTCAGGTCTAGGCTATCGGTTGAGGAGAGGTGGTCAGGTCATATCTCACCTCCTCTACATGGATGACTTAAAAATATTTGCCCCCAACAAATTGCGACTGATGGAGCTACTGAAGATAACTGAAACTTTCAGTGGCGCCATCAGAATGGAGTTTGGTGTGGACAAATGTGCAGTCATGCATGTGAAGCGAGGGGAGATAATGGAATCCGAGGGAGTTCAACTTTCGGATTCCATACACCTTAGATCCCTCTCCTCTCCCGAAAGCTATAAGTATTTGGGTATGTCGGAAGCGTTAGGCATCAACGTTACTGACATGAAGCAATTGTTGAAGGAGCGCTTTTTTGGCCGCCTGAAGAAGGTATTGATTAGTCTTCTTTCAGGTGGAACTAAGGTGCGCGCCTTCAACGGTTGGGTCATGTCGCTTTTGATGTACTCTTTCGGCATACTCAAATGGACTCAGACCGAACTCGACGCCCTGGATAGGAGGGTCCGTACACTGTTGACCGCAAACCGGATGCATCACCCACGATCATCGGTGATGAGACTGTACATCCCGCGGAAGTGCGGGGGTCGGACAAGGGGCTCACCCCACTTTCCATGGCTAAAGAGAACTGGTGCAAACCTGTAGTACTTACCACGGATGACCGCAAGGAGATATGGCAAAACACGGAGCTACACGGGCGCTTCTATCGGTCTCTTCATGAGCCCGATGTAGATTTCTTAGCGTCCGTATCCTGGCTACGTTTTGGGGACCTTTTCGGGGAAACTGAAGGTTTTGTCTGTGCAATTATGGACGAAGTTATCTTGACGAATAACTACCGGAGACATACTATTGAAGGACGGGACGGTTGACGTGTGTCGGGCATGCCACCGTCCGGGTGAGTCTATCAGACATATTATCTCTGGTTGTTCTCGTCTGACTAACGGCGAGTACTTACACAGACATAACCAAGTGGCTAGGATTATTCACCAGCAACTTGCTTTGAAATATAAACTTGTGAACTCTGAGGTACCGTATTACAAGTATGTGCCCGACCCAGTTCTCGAAAATGACCATGTCACGTTGTACTGGGATCGGTCTATTATTACTGACAGGACTATTGTCGCCAATAAGCCTGATATAGTGGTGATAGATCGATTAGCGCGCCGCGCAATGATAGTCGATGTTACCATTCCACATGACGATAACCTCGTGAAAGCTGAGAAAGAGAAACAAATAAAATATCTCGACTTAGCACACGAGGTTGTTGACATGTGGAATGTGAATTCGGCTGTCATTGTGCCGATTGTCGTTACGGCCAATGGCCTGATGGCCGAAAGCCTCAACCATCATCTCTCGAGGCTCTCGTTAGGCAGCTGGATCAAGGGCCTGATTCAAAAGGCAGTACTCCTCGATACGGCTCGCATAGTGAGGAGGTTCCTGTCTCTGGAGCCCTAACCACCGGTAACTTGGACCCTGCTCCCGATACCGGCGGACCACTATATTTTATATATTTTTAATTTTTTTTTTATAGTTTTTCTAAGAAATATTTAAAAATGTATTTTATAAGGCAAAAAGCTTAATAAACGAAATAATAATATCAATAATATTAGGAACAAACACAAATTTGTTGTTCCTACAACCAGGCTCAAAAAAATAGGCAGCTCGTTTAGATGCCAATGTATACGTTTTTATAATAAACTTCCTAGCCACATTCGAGAACTAAGCCTTAATAAATTCAAATGTTTTATAAAACAGAAACTGTGCCTGAAAGCCTTTTATACTGTTAAAGATTATATTGAGGACAAAAAGGCTTGGGATTGAGCTGCTCCAATAAATTTACAGTGAATGTTGTTTTTTTACTCTTTTTATTTTGCTAGCTGTTTATATTTTCTTATTCTATACAGAGTGTTTGGCGCATGGACCGACACAATTTTTTGGAGGGTTGGCAGGGTCATTTGCGAGGTTTCACCCAAAGACCCCATGTCCTAAGTCTCACAGTTATTAAGATATGATTTTTTTAGATAATTTTCCAAAATTACCCGAAATCTCGCCTTTACATCGTCATTACTTTATTGTTTATGGTTGTAATTGCACGAAATAGCTTTTATTGTATTTTGCAATGTATTCTCATTCCAAATAAATCATTATTTCATGCAATTGATCTGCAGAAAAGTACTTATGTGCTTCCAAAGTCAATTTTGTTTTTAAAGTGTGAAAAATGACAACTTCTAAATTCAGTATAAAAAAACCCGCTTACATAAGGCTATAATTGCTGTAACTCGAAGTGAGGAATGACAAACTAGCACCATTGAAGTAAAATAAATAAACAACTACTAATAACAATAATTAAACCATGGTCAGCAAGACAATCAGTCACCACAACTAGCACCCGTCAGCTGATCAGCCACCCCCCCCCCCCCCCCCCCCCCCGCCATATTGGAGGCTAGCTAATCACTTATTGCAATACATCTCATAAAAATAAAATTCTAATTTAATTATAATACATTAGACTTATTAAGTCAAATAAAAAACAAACAATTTTATGAACTCATATAACTTGTCAGTAAGTAAGCTTGAGTTAATCACAGCGACCAACTATTCTTATTGTTTAAGTAGTCATTGATACAAAGGGAGGATTTTACTTTAGTTTTAAACGCATTAAAAGGCACATCTAGCAAAGAAGAGGGTAGCATGTTATAAAAAGTTATACCAAGCCCAACAAATGAGTTATGAACCTTATGAAGCCGGTGAAATGGATCTCGTAATTTGTCCTTATTTCTGGTTAATATTGGTGTGAATATCACTTGTTTTTAGTGTATAAGTGTATATTTTGCCTAATATAATTATTAAAAGTAATTACGCCAAAACATTTGAACAACAGATTCAAAAACAGTGACGACGATCACATTAAATACTGTAATGTTATGAATGTGTTCAATAAAGTTGAATTTTTTACTGTCGCGGAATTCAATAGAGCGGCTAACCAAAAAAACAAGACCTGATTTTCTGAGAATGATACCACTAAAAAATAAATACATCCTACCAAATTTCAATAATGTGTACGGGATGAGGGTTGCAGAATACTTAGCACCTCTTTTCCTTAATAAACTGCCAAAAGATTTACACACGTTATACAAACCTAATTCGAAGTACAAATCAAAACGTCTCCTTACACAAAATTTCTCATACTGTATTTATGTATTAATGTACCCACAAATTCTTATCATCATTTTAAAATTATTGTATCATTGTAGTATGTAAGTAACCTTTTGTAAACTTTATTTGAACGGCTCGCCGCACACAGATAAACCCTGAGAGGTTTTCGTTGTGAGGCTAAAACCAAAATGTAACAGGTTAAGTGTAATAGAAAAAACAAATTAAAGCAAATTAAAGGACAATGGGCAGTTCTGGGCGGTGGGCGGCCATTAACTAATTTAGTGTCAAATGAAAGTACTATTATTTAGGAACATCTTTTACTATGGGCGTTTCACTGTATTCCATTTAGGAAAAAAAAAATCGAATGTCAATATAACGTAATTGCATAAGGCAATATCGCATAATAATTATGTTATTATTATATTTAATGTTTTATACCCTAACTTCTAAACGTTTTATGACACGGTAACAAGGCCATCAACACAGCAAAACTGGTTCGACTCGACTACCTGCTCACGCGGAGGACCAATCAGCTTCGACTAAACAAAGCAAGCAAGCGGCGGGGTGACGGGCAGCGCGCGCGCTTCCTCCGTGCAGTCCTTCAGTTACGCTTGTATTGTTGTGTACTGTGCGATTCTTCATCGATTTATCTTGCTCGTCTATAAACCTTTTGACCTCGCGTTGCATACTGGACTTTGTTTACTCCTAACCTGATCACTTGGCTTTCGTTTTTGGACTTTGATTCTATTGTGAACTGGATTTTGTTGACTATGGCAGAATATCGACCAGTTTGTGTTTTATGCAATCGGTCAGTGGTTAATAGAAGAAGGTTCGAGATAACCCATACATTTTTTGAGGAAAATGCCGCAATTACTCAATATATTATTGAAGCTGTTGCTCCACAGCAAGTAAGTTCTTTTAACATTGTATTTATATAAATCAAATTGATTTTATTGCTTTTGTTAGTTTCTAATACTTTGTAGATGGTTCTCACGGGAAGAATTCTTCTTCAACTTCCTATTTTTAATTATACTACATATGTACATACATGAACTCTCGCCTCTGTACCACGGGGGTAGGTAGAGACAACGGACAATTGCTAGGATCCTTACTTACTTCTTTTGCTTCTTACATGTTCATGCATCTCGTTATACATGCTCGCTGCTTAAGAGTACTATGCACTTTGACTTTCGAAAAGGTGTCAGACCATTTCGGAAGACATCACTAAGATCCGTGTATGTCCGTTTAGGGCGTCCTCTTCTAGCATTCCCAAATACATCCGCGTCTAACGTCATTGACTAAAAAGGTATATACCTTTTTAGTCAATCTTCTATCGTCCACTCTCTTTTCATGACTAAACCATCTATTGTTACCTTTTTATTTATATATTATTATTAGTTATATTAATAAGAAGTTAATATTTTTTTTTAGATTGAGTATAACGGCCTGGAATACGTTTGTCGACCATGCTGGCAGCGAGCTCAACGTACTGTACAGCCTAATCCAAACCCTGCTCCGCCCGAATGTGTACTTCAGATTGAAGAGTATTCTCGAGTGCCTAATAATGCAGCATCTTGTATGTTTGAGAGATGCAGAAGTATTACACGTCATCGGATTCCAGAAAATATACGGATATCACTTTTGCTGGATTCCAACTTATATATACCAGAAGAAGCCAGAGTATGTGAAACACATTTAAGATCCAATGACTGGGATGAGATTATAGATAGTCCGAATCTAAGACATGATTTGAATAGTACTCATTTTATTCACATGATGAGTCTTATGAAAGCAGCTGTGTCAAGAAGAGCTATTTTAGATTTTGAAAATATTGAAAATATGGACACCAATGAAATATATATTCGATTGGGTCTTAGCCGAGAACAATTCACAGATATCTTGGAACAGACACCTTCCTTGATTAGTTTGCATTCCAAAACCGCTCTAGCAATATATTTAATGAAGTTGCGGAGCGCTGAATGCAACGAGAGACTAGCCACGCTCTTAGAAATGAGTAGAAGAACGCTGGAACGGCATTTAAAAAAAGCAAGAGATTGTTTATATGCTGAGTTCGTGCCTAGGCACCTAGGGTTCGATCACGTCGACAGAAGAACGCTTATTGAACGCAACCTGTACGTACCGAATGCTTTATTTGGAAATCCAAACTCAACATTAGAAGACAGAAAAGCAATTGTAATAATGGATGGCACATACATCTACATACAGAAGAGTTCGAATTATTCTTATCAGAGGAAAACGTATAGCTTACATAAATACTCAAACCTTATTAAACCATTTATTATTGTAAGCTGCGATGGTTATATTTTAGATGTTTGTGGACCATATGCGGCTACTGACTCAGATGCAACTATTTTACAAAGAATGATATGTAATGACGAAGGTACATTTCATTGGTTTTTTCGTCAAGGTGATGTTTTTATATTAGATCGTGGGTTTAGAGACGCCCTTCCCGATTTGTCCCAATTTAATTATTCTGCTTAAATGCCTGAAAGTAAAGGACGCGGTATAGATCAACTAACAACCGAACAAGCGAATAGGTCTAGATTAGTCACCATATGCCGCTGGGTGGTATTAGTAATAAACGGTCGATTTAAGCGTGACTAAGTTGTTCCGCCAGGATTATCTTAATCGGGCTTTAAACCACATGTTCGAAGACTTTAAAATAGCAGCTGCATTAATTAACGCTTTCCAGGAGCCGAAACACGATAGCGTGCATGCAGCTACATTTATAGACAATATTAATGACCGCTTAAATCGACCCAATCACCTGGCGGACTACGTTGTTCGTAATTCCAAAGCATCACTAGTGACCACCTTATTTTTGACGATTTTCCAACTTTTTCAGAGGATGATCTTATTTTGTTTGCTCTCGGTACGTATCAAATCAAGGTAGCCCGCAGTTATTATGCTGAGCACCTAGTACAGGGCTTGTATAATATTGAAGTGTACCGAGAGCAACAAACAAGTCTTAGCGAATATATAGCAGAGCAAGACGTTTGGTTGTTACGTGTTCGAATACAGTCAAGGCACGTAAGATCTAGGACCTATTATTCCTACATTATTATTGACCGACAAAGGAACGGAAGAGAAGTTATCGCCCATTACTATTGTTCGTGTCTGAGTGGTAGGCGCACGGTCGGATGCTGCGCACATGTTATGTGCGTAGTATGGTATATAGGCTGGGCAAGAAATCAACCCGAAGGGATTACATTGCCAGCAGCAGAATTAAGTGTGATTTTAGAGCATGAGTAGGAGGAACTAGGCTAAACATGCTCTAAAATCACACTTAATTCCTTTAAAAAAAAATGTCTTAATTATTTTTAAACATGTGGTCCTACAATACCTATACCTATTAATATAATAATTATGTAATAAATAATTAGATATAATAATAGTTTATTAAACATAACTTTTTTATAACAAAATAAAGGTTTCATGTAGATTACAATACATAGTATGGTAATTGTGCTTACTAATAATACATTACGAGGGTCATTCAATAAATACTTAGCCTACAAAAAGTAAACGAAAATTTTGGAAAAGTGGCAATTTATTTTTCAACAGTCTCCTTTTAGTTCGATACACTTAGCCCAGCGATGCTCCAACTTTTTTAACCCGTCCGAAAAATAGTTTTTGTCAAACTCTGCAAAATAGGCCTCCGTGGCGGCGATGACCTCCTCATTCGATCCATATCTATTCCCGGCGAGTGATTTTTTCAGATTAGGAAACAGAAAGAAGTCACAAGGGGCCAAATCTGGAGAATACGGTGGATGGGGCAACAATTCGTAGCGTAATTCGACCAATTTGGCCATGGCAACGGCAGACGTGTGAACCGGTGCGTTGTCGTGGTGAAACAGCACTTTTTTCTTCGCCAGATGGGGTCGATTTTTCTTTAATTCGGCGCCGAATCGGCCCAATAAATCGGCATAGTAAAGCCCTGTAATTGTTTTACCCTTCTCGAGGTAATCGATGTAGATCACACCTTGTGAATCCCAGAAAACGGTGGCCATAACTTTTCCGGCCGATTTTACAGTTTTCGCCTTCTTTGGAGCACGTTCCCCGGTCTGGATCCATTGTTTTGATTGCTCCTTGGTCTCTGGTGTGTACCAGTGGATCCAGGTTTCATCTACGGTCACAAAACGACGCAAAAACTCCGCTGGATTCCGCTTAAACAGCGCCAAACACGTCTCCGATGTGGTCTCACGGTTGCGCTTGTTTTCTGGTGTGAGTAAACGCGGCACCCATCGCGCCGACAGCTTTCTCATGCCGAGTTCCTCGTGAAGAATATGATGCACTGTTCCTTCTGAAATGCCTACAGTCTCAGCTAGCTCCCGAACCTTCAATCGGCGATCTGCCAATACGAAATCATGGATTTTTTTAATGTTTTCCTCCGTAGCAGCTGTTTTCGGTGCACCTGGACGTGGTTCATCAAAAACCGACGTACGGCCACGTGCAAACTCGTTGAACCAATTCTTGACGGTGGCCATCGATGGAGAAGAGTCACCGTACACAGCATCCAAGCGCTCTTTGATTTCGATGCGCGTTTTCTCTTCCAAAAATAGGAATCGAATCACCGAACGATATTGCTCTTTTTCCATTTTTGTAAAACCGATCGACACGTTCGCTTCCATAAGTTGTCAAATTAAAACAAATGAAGGGATTGGAATGAAAATTTGAAAAAAGAATTAAAAAAGAATGTGCTACACTGTGGTAAAACTCTTTTGAAACTACAGCGCCCTCTGGCGATGAGGCTAGGTACTTATTGAATGCACCTCGTATGTGATTTATTATATAATAAATATCTTTGAGACTATCTAGATTTGTTGTTTCACTTTCCTTTTGTATTTTTGCAATGAATATAAGCCAGAATAATAAGTAAAACGATATAAAGGTTCAAACACAAAAATGTCTTTTGTTCATTTTAGAAGTACACCACAGTAATAAGACTTGTCCACAATAATTGTAGGACTAAAGCACACCAATAAATAATAAAATCATTCTTGGCCGCGGACTGCCCACGCACCATACAAAATTGCCCATTGTCCTTTAAATTGTATGTAAGTAGAGTAAACATGTCATAGTCCAATTAGTAATAAAATATCATAATAACAAGTTACAATTATAATGAATAAATTGAGAATTAATTCAATTTGGTAACTTATCTGCTATAAAATCGGTCAATGAATAATAACATTTATCCACAAGTAATTTTGTAAGGTACTTTTTAAATTTATGTAACGGTTGCTCTCTTATACTAAGGGGTATTTTATTATACACAGTGGGTGCCATACAAATCACTCCATTTTTTAACAGTGCTGTATTATATGCACCTGTGTACAATAGAGAGTCGATACTGGGATCTCATAATGTTATTTCGTTTCCTGACGTATTTACATACATTTAAATATGGAAATAGATGTTTATTTGTTTTGACGAATATAGCTTATTCTAAAATATACAGACATGGAAATGTTAACAGTTTATTCGTTTTAAAGATAGAGATACAACTATCCATTACTTTTAGACCAAACATGGCTCTTAGGCAACGCTTTTGACATCTAAAAATGCTTTCCCTTTCGCTGCAATTGCCCCAGAATATTATGCCAAACCTTAAGACCGACACAACCAGACCATGATAAGCCACTAGTAGTGATTTAGAGTTAATTGTTTTCGACATATTGTGTAAAGCATAAGCGGAAGAGCTTACTTTTTTGCAAATTTCTTCAGCGTCAGCTTTCTAAGTTAGTTGGCTGTCAATTAAAATTCCCAAAAATTTCGCCACATTTACTCTGTCTACCATCTGTCCGTTATAATTTATGTTCATGTCTTCAGAATTAATTCTCTGGTAAAAGTGCATAATTTTTGTGTTTTGTACATTTATGACTAGGTTGTTGTTATTAAGCCAATTTACAACTGTATCAAGCGTTTTGTTGATGTCACTTTCATATGACTCTATTACGGCATTCTATTATTAATGTGCTGTCGTCAGCAAATAGTACCATGGGCTGGGCGGTTTGATGTGGGAGGTCATTGATGTACAATAAAAATAACAAAGATCCGAGTTTGGGCTCGTTTTGATAGTTATGATGAGACCTTACCAACGGACTTGATGGTGTGAGCTGAAGGTGTACTTCGGTGACTGCTACTGGAACTCGTCGACCAGTAGAACTAGGGGTGCGGAGTTTGGGCTCGTTTTGATAGTTTTGACGAGACCCTACCTACGGACTTAATGAAGTGACCTGAAGGTGTACTGCAGTTACTGCCACTGGAACTCGTCGACGAATGGAACTAGGTGTGCTGAGATTGGGCTCGTTTTGATAGTTATGATGAGACCTTACCTCTGAACTTGATGGTGTGACCTGAAGGTGTACTTCGGTGACTGCTAAATTATTATTGCATACTATTGTATACATTTTTCTTTGAACAGACAGCTGTGCTGCTGGGGATTTTGTTGCGCCACTTCTTATTGCCAGCTAAAGTGTTTGGGAGACTGTCTTATGCAATGCACGTTCTAAAAGTTCTGAGTCTCAGCCTAATTTGAATAAATGACTTTTGATTTTGATTTAATTAATATTTCCTATTCATGTATGGACACATTTATTACCTACTAGCTTTACCCAGCCCGGCTTCGCTCAAATAGCACTAAGTATCTCAACTTAACCTACCTATCTATCTACCCTACCTAACATACTTCCATACCTACCTACCCTACCTACCTACCCTACCTACCTGCCCTACCTACCCACCCTACCTACCTACCCTACCTACCTACCCTACCTACCTACCTAGTACCTACCCTACCTACCCTACCTACCCTACCCTACCTACCTACCGTACCTACCTACCTAACTACCCTACCTACCCTACCTACCTACCTTCCCTACCTACCTAGTACCTCCCTACCTACCTAGTACCTACCCTACCTACCCTACCTACCTACCTACCCTACCTACCTACCCTACCTACCTACCCTACCTACCTACCTACCCTACCTACCTACCCTACCTACCTAGTACCTACCCTACCTACCCTACCTACCTACCTACCTACCCTACCTACCCTACCTACCAACCCTACATACCTAGTACCTACCCTACCTACCCTACCTACCAACCCTACATACCTACCCGCCTAGCTAAAATCAGACAGGATAGTCCTCACCATCTGAAACGTATGGCTACCTTACGAAATAGAATAGAATACTATTTATTATGTACACCATAAAAATTACAGATACAAATGTTGACATTTTACAAGGGGTGACACAATGGGCGGTCTTATCGCTAAAAGCGATCTTTTACCGACAACCGAAATTACGTGCTACTACTTGCAGTTTAAGTAAGAAGCGGCAAGTAAGTACTTGGAGTTAGGTGAGTCGACGTAAACACACACAGATTTGGTAATACTAAATGGTTTATTAGAATACCGATCACAACAAGTAAGAGTAGATTGGATGCTAATCTGCGGTGCTCGCGTATCTACATCTTTTTAGTAAAAGAGTTGAAAGACACAATTATATTACTAGAAATAGGGACCAATTAGTTCAACCAGGTTTCAGGCTGGCTAAAGTAGACTCAGCTTTCGTGGGGTACTGTTTAAAATGCTACAATAAAATACCTCCCCACATACTTCAACTGAATGAAACAAAATTCAAATCTTGTATAAAACGCACACTATGCAGCTAAGCATATTATATTATAAGTTGGGCGATTACATCGCTGATAAAAATGCTTGGCTCAATGCTGGTCCTGCTCCACAAGGGCGCAAGAACTAATTGATTAGCATTTGAAACAGTGTTGGAGCTGCTGAAGATTTCATAAACTATCTTTGCATTGTATAAATTGAATCAATTAGCATTGTATAGTTGCACAGCACATTGTTATGTGAGTACTATGTACTATAAAGCTGCCATTTACTGGATACGTCTTTCATTGAGATGAATGTGCCCTGGCGGCTGGGAGTATGTCGTGCTCACTCTAATGTCTCGCTGATGGTGGCGCGTGTGTTGGATCATTTAGCTCTCTTCAAAATGGTTGAGCTGAATGGTGCTAATCCATGCGTCATGTTCGTGAACGGGCGCCGACAGTAGAGACTGGTCATCTCTTAAGCTGCCACGGCTTATTTTAATTTATGAATTGTTTTTTTTTGTCATATTTTATTACGGACGCTTTTACGTTTTGCTTCGTTCTCACTTGTATAATTTCAAAACGAATAATGTAAAAAATATTTTGTAACCATATACGTTGATTTAAAAGAGTGTCCGTGGAGTTTCTTGCCCGTTCTTCTCCATAGGTACCTACTACGCTTTGGCATGGGCAACTAGCTTCATCTTTCTTAGTGACCGACCGACCCCTTGACAATTCGTAAGTGCCTGTAATTGGTTTATTTGAAATAAATGCTTTGAGTTTGAGTTTTGAAATCATTGGGACATTAATTGAGTACAACTAGCTTGAATTCTGATATAGCTCGACTCATGGATAAAGATTGTGAATTGATTATGCACCAAGTAATCGGCAGAAATAAAAATAAAATGCTGTTGTTGGTAAGCGCATCGCTTTAGAACAGCTGGAGCGATTTAGCTATCTTTTGTTTTAAATGTTCGTTATAGTCCGAATTAGGTTTTTATGGAAAGAAAAAATTGGAAGTTTCCTGGAAAATTTATAAATTTGGAAACAAACTGAACGTCCTTTTTCTATGAACTCCAGGCCATATTGAAATTTTAACAATGACATCTGATGTCGAGTCTGGCACTAAAAATATTTTATTAAACTAAATTGTCGATGTGGTTACAGTAGTATTTTTTGTTATAGCTTTCGGTTTATGTTGTTGTTATGAGTCTAGGTATTTCAATGATTATTGCGGGTTTTTTTTTTATTTTTTATTTTTTGTTTATTTTTTATTATTATTAAAAAAAAAAAACATTTATTTCCAACAGCGCAATAACAACCTTAAGAATGACAATTTATACATATATAGAAAAGAGAGAAAAAAAAATCAAAAATAAGATCTCATTTCGTGCGCGCCATGTATGGTTGTTAGAGAGTGATTCACACTGACCTCCGTACTAGTAAAAACTGTATCACGGTAGGTCAGTCTTCCTCGTTCTCCAATAATCACACACTTAAGCACTTTATAGTAAACATAATATTTAGAGCCATTTTTTTAAATGTGCACCTGTAACTCGTAATGCGCTATGCTACAATTGGTTCCGCTAGTTTACATGTTGAGAAGTATATTAAGAGGCTACAAGACCTAAGTGTCCTTGAAAAATGCACGCACACATTTACACAATCGACGTGAACGCCGTCTAACGACGACGCCCATATAACTAACGGCATAGCGAGGTTACGCCCGAGTATTCTAATAGATGGCGCCAGTTCTTACAGTTTGCGCGTATAGCGCGATAGTATAGGTCTAACAAAAAATAAATAGGACAATGAAATTATTTTCATTTGTTTTATGTGTAACTTGAAAAATTAAGGATGTGTTCCTAACTAATATTATAAATGCGAAAGTGAGTTTTGTTTCTTATGCTTTCACGCTGAAACAGCTAAACGGACTTAGATCATATTTGGGACATGGGCAGACCATGATCTGGAGAAGGACATAGGCTACTATTCATCCTGGATCGCGGGCACCAGCTATTTTTAAATAAAAGTGATTCAATTAAACTAATAACATTTTTATTACAAAAAAAAATACCAAGTGGCGCCCTTTATGGTTTACACTAAGCACTAAGGGTTTTTCAGATTTACATCATAATACATTTTAGTTTTAAGCTCTTTTTCAGGTTTACATTATGTAACATTTAGTTTTAAGCTCTTTTTCAGGTTAACATTATGTGATATTTAGTTTTAAGCTCTTTTTCAGGTTAACATTATGTGACATTTAGTTTTACGCTCTTTTTCAGGTTAACGTTATGTGAAACTTAATTTCAAGCTTTTTGTTAGGTTTCTATCTAATGGTACGTGATTTGAGATCTCATATAACTTTTCCAAAACATGGGAAACGTTAATAATCCTATATCCAATTTGGATGTACTTTTCAGGAGTACCTATAGTTTTCCATCTGAAAAAGAAATGAATACAAATATAATTTCTTGATAGATAAGATACATTTTTATTCGTCTAATACATTGAAATATTAAACCTACAAGAATTCTAAGTAATCAATCTAAGTAAAATGTGTTTGCGGAAAAATCTTCTTCAATAATAATTAGTTTTCTATAATAATTATTAATTTAACCCATCTGTTTTTCGGTTTTCACGTTGGACATGATATTGCCTTACAAGCCACCTAAAATCCATTATTATTTTTAAAACCAATTGAAACAAATCTAAACGTGTTTGTGGCAAGGTGATGTTATAAATATTACCTGTCTACTAAAGTCTTCTTCTAGTACATGCTTAGATGAACACGTACTTTTATCAATAACTTCACAATCGTGATCTTTCTGTGGCACCTCTGTTTTCAATCTATAAAAATATTGAAGATTTTAAATTACGTAGAAATGTCAATTCTAAATATTGTAGTTCTATGATGTATTGTAGTTCACAAGATAGGTAATTAAATTTCGTTTATTTTTGTATTTGACTTTGAAAAATTGTTAAGCTGCAAGTAAAATATTAGGTAGGTACCTAAAATTCATAAGTAGGTACATAATTATAGTGCCTATGTATTATAACCAAAATCAATAAAATTAAATTCTTACTTGTGACAAATAACATCGCAATTTTCAGATGAACCAGTTATTTCGTCATGCCTATTATCAAATAAGCCGAGGTCTTTTTCTGAAAAAACAAAAACATTTGGTAAAAATACCAAAATATGTTTTTTTAATGGTTCTATTTATTGTTATTATAGCTTATACAGGGTGGCCCAAAAGTCGTGGATCAAACGCAACTAGGGGTTAGATGGGGTCATCAGCTGCAAAAAGTTGTTCTACGGGAGGTCTTTAAGGTCAACCCCTGCAGAGTTATAATTTATTTTGTGTTTTTATGATAAAATTGCCTTTTTTTAACTAATTCTTATTAAAATTCGAAAAAATCTACATCCTGTATCTTTTTTATAATTTTCACTAGATTGGTACTGATGAGTCCTTGCGTTAGACATGCTATTTATGGTTGTTTATTGGGTGTGTTGAAGATAATATTAAGTTATACGATTTTTTTTTCTCAAATCATACCTTTTATTTACTTCGCACCCCACTGTAAAAAAAAAATACTCTACCGAAAAGTGACCCTGTATTACAAGTTTTGGCGCATTTAATAGGGATTCTAAAAAAAGTATTACACATGTCCACGAGTGGCTCTAATATTTTTCTAGGACGAAAAAAACAAAACAACGATTGTGAAATAATTGTTTTATTAAGCAAAACATTTTACAATAAATGCTCAAAATTCCTGCCTCTGACCATAATACATAATCTGCACCGTCTAATAAAATACCTACGTAACCTACGGAATACAACTCTGTTGTTTGTAACTTTTACCCTAGCAAATTCGAGCTTTTGTCGTAGTTCTTGTTCGCTATTGTTCTCTCCTTGGTAAACTATTTCTTTAAAATAGTCCCAAAGAAAAAATCTAATGGATTTCAATCGGGCGACCGGGGTGGCCACGCAATATGTCCGCCTCGACCAATCCACCGGTTGGGGAAGCGCTCGTTCAAATGATCTCTAACTGCTCGAGCGTAGTGAGGCGGGGCGCCACAGAGTGGATCGAAAATCGGCTGTAGAAGACATGGGATCTCGATTTCTTAAATGTTATTTTTTTTTTGCTGGAAATGACTTCTGCTGATCATTACTGTTCTATAAAATGTCATATGAAGTAATTGTGTGCACAAATGGAAGAGTTATAATTTTTATAAGAAAAAAATATATGGAGCTGGCATGAAAAATGAGGATATCTCTGGAATCGCAAGGTTGGCCGTTGTATCCTTGCACACTGTTATAGTACTATTTATTAGTGAATTTTTGACATACTTAATATCGCGGCATCATTTGCGATTTTTTTTTTTTACATCTTCAAAATTAAAAACAAAAAAAAAGTATATGATACATTTTAATGCTTAAATATGGCTTTACCAAGTGTAATTTACAATATTTTTTATGCTTAGACCAAAACATTCTAAGAGTGATTTCTTAGTATTAGTTTAGTTTCGAAAGTCGTATTACCTACTTATTTGGAATGACATGGTAATTATGAATTACATAATATGTAATCTTGTCTAATGCCTCAAGTCCACATTAGCTAATGATTCATAAAACTTAATACCTATATACCTGTTAAAAGGATACGTACCATAATGAGGGTAATTAGATAAACGTGATCATTAGTCAATAACAATAAATGGTAAACTATTGTATGATTAAAAATAAAAGCAAATTATTAAAAAAAAATATTAACTTAACCTAACCTAACATAAACAATAAAAGTTAACTTATTTTATACTTCGTCACCATCAGAATCCACTTCAGAATCAGGCTCTACAATAGATATAACTTCTAAGAACTCTGTCGGAGCTTCCTGATCCTGAAGTTTCAGTAGTTCTACTGTTTCCTTAAAGTATGTCTGCCTCTTGTGGGCATTTAATTTTGGTCTTGTGGAAGAAATTAGAGGATCAGAAGAGACGATAAGCATATTGAGGATATCCTCGTTTGATGCTTGTCTACTCTTTTTCCTCGAATGGTGTTCTCTGAACCTCCTAAAGTCTTTGTTTCGGGCCTCTGAAGCTTCTTCCGAAAGACTTCCAATTGGTACAATAGCATTTTCTGCAATTATGTCCCCTCCGTGAATCAACAATTTGTGGACGGTTGATGACAAGTAGTACCAATCGTACAGTTCCACGTATTTTTCAGCGGTTGTTCTAGCGTATTCTTTAAATTTCGGCACGTCTACAATCTCTCCAGATGTGATACCTTGCAGAATCGCAGCAATTCTGCGTATTACGAGGGTCATTCAATAAATACTTAGCCTACAAAAAATAAACGAAAATTTTGGAAAAGTGGCAATTTATTTTTCAACAAAATCTCCTTTTAGTTCGATACACTTAGCCCAGCGATGCACCAACTTTTTTAACCCGTCTGAAAAATAGTTTTTGTCAAACTCTGCAAAATAGGCCTCCGTGGCGGCGATGACCTCCTCATTCGATCCATATCTATTCCCGGCAAGTGATTTTTTCAGATTAGGAAACAGAAAGAAGTCACAAGGGGCCAAATCTGGAGAATACGGTGGATGGGGCAACAATTCGTAGCGTAATTCGACCAATTTGGCCATGGCAACGGCAGACGTGTGAACCGGTGCGTTGTCGTGGTGAAACAGCACTTTTTTCTTCGCCAGATGGGGTCGTTTTTTCTTTAATTCGGCGTCGAATCGGCCCAATAAATCGGCATAGTAAAGCCCTGTAATTGTTTTACCCTTCTCGAGGTAATCGATGTAGATCACACCTTGTGAATCCCAGAAAACGGTGGCCATAACTTTTCCGGCCGATTTTACAGTTTTCGCCTTCTTTGGAGCACGTTCCCCGGTCTGGATCCATTGTTTTGATTGCTCCTTGGTCTCTGGTGTGTACCAGTGGATCCAGGTTTCATCTACGGTCACAAAACGACGCAAAAACTCCGCTGGATTCCGCTTAAACAGCGGCAAACACGTCTCCGATGTGGTTTCACGGTTGCGCTTGTTTTCTGGTGTGAGTAAACGCGGCACCCATCGCGCCGACAGCTTTCTCATGCCGAGTTCCTCGTGAAGAATATGATGCACTGTTCCTTCTGAAATGCCTACAGTCTCAGCTAGCTCCCGAACCTTCAATCGGCGATCTGCCAATACGAAATCATGGATTTTTTTAATGTTTTCCTCCGTAGCAGCTGTTTTCGGTGCACCTGGACGTGGTTCATAATCGGCGATCTGCCAATACGAAATCATGGATTTTTTTAATGTTTTCCTCCGTAGCAGCTGTTTTCGGTGCACCTGGACGTGGTTCATCAAAAACCGACATACGGCCACGTCCAAACTCGTTGAACCAATTCTTGACGGTGGCCATCGATGGAGAGAGACTGGAATGAAAATTTGAAAAAAGAATTAAAAAAGAATGTGCTACACTGTGGTAAAACTCTTTTGAAACTACAGCGCCCTCTGGCGATGAGGCTAGGTACTTATTGAATGCACCTCGTAGGTCTTCATCTAATCCAGTGATCGCTGCAGTTTTATCAGGAAATTCAAAAAACCGCCTTGCTGTGTTCCCGTCGTTAGTTGTGCCTGATCCTTGCTTAACGATCTCAATCAAAAGGTTGAGATCATCTTTGAATCGATCTTGAATGAGTTTTTTTCGTGAATGCAATAACTCTTGATGACCTCCTCTTGCAGACCACTTTTTGAAGTCGAGACGATACGCTATGTGTAGAAGACATTCCATCACATTAATGCGGGCATGAAGTGATGATAATCCGAACTCATACACACCAGAAAGAAATGGTTTTTGACGCAATGACATCTAACTTATTCATTTCTGTAGGCTTAGCCAAACACAGGTAGCAGGCCGCATTTGATTTAGCTTCAGACAGATATGTACAAATTTTGCCGTCAATCATCGTCATCATTAATTTGTGACTAATTTCATGTCCTTGACATTTTGAGGGAACGAGAGCTTCAATTTCGTTATCCATTGCAGTTTTTTCATTTATGACAACGTCTTTGGTTTCTATCACAAAACTAAACTGGACTGGACGGCTATACCTAGGTGAGCAGGGTTTTGGATTCACCCATACGGTATCACCGTCAGCTGTCAACTTTAATGGAACCAAAGAGGTCATAAATATGCTGGAATCATCTACTTTGGTTAGATGCACCGTCAAATCCCCACTTTGATATTAATATCAATTTTATCTTGTATCGCATCAGGACTACGAATAGTTTCAAAAATTCTGTTCACTGTTAAATCTAGTAACGCTTGTAGTGCAATCTTAGCAGATGAATCCGTTACAGTCACAAATGTCTTCGGAGGGTAGCACTGTAGCTTAGCTTTTTGCAATTTATAGTAAGACGGATATACCTCCTTTGAACCTTCTTGAATAGTCGTTTCCCTTAATGTGATATATTGCCATTTCGATAGTTTTAATGAAAGTAGCAAACCCAGTGCTTTTTCTGGTGAAAATATTGTTGAAGGAGCTGGTTTGTTCAACATTTCCTTGATTTTTGCTGCTGCTTCTGGATTTTGGAGCATATGTTCAATAACAGATGCAATATCCTCACGACCATCTCCTTTCAAAAGTGCTGCAGCTGAATAAGCTATTTCATTAGGGTCATCGCCTATATGTTCATCAGATCGTCTCTTCTTCTGCTTGTTACTTAGATCTTCAAACGACTTTCGAGATCTTTTTGTCATCGTTGAAGTTGATTTCATTGTTGAAGTTGATGGTACAGGTTCAGTAGAAATATTTTCACTTGTTGATTCTGAAATGAGCAAATTGGTTTGCACGCAGTTTGGCCAGTCAATATTTGCCTCAAGCCAATTACTGTAATCACGTCTAAAAACTTCACTTTTACTCTGGGATCGAAACCATCTCTTTTGAACTGCCCGTGTAAATCTTCGACAAAATTCTTTCACGGTAACACTGTCTTCATCTGAAAGTCTAGAGCCCAGTCGAATAACAAGTGTGTTGAACAATATTTCATGATCGAAAGACGAAGCATCCTGATTGCTCAGAATAACAAACAAATCCAAATTTGTAATAATTCAAATTCAAATTAATTTATTGTAGAACATAGGTAAAGTAAGATGATACAATATAGTTATGCATATAGGTCTGCTATGTCTCGCCATTGAGGCATACAAAATTCATAATACGTTACAGGATAAGAACAATTAAACACTAAGTAATTTAAAATACAACAATAATAATCATTAGCAACAATATAATTATTTGAAAAATTGTGATTTGTTATTATTATTTACATATTATTCATAATTATATATGTCAGATTACATGTCACATTGTATGTCAAATTAAATGTCAATTATATGTCAGATTCCAAATTATTCTTCAAATTCACTGCGTGAGTTTATCAGTAGTTTACATTTAATTTTCATTACTGCTTTGTCATATTAAATGTCGACTGGTTCAGTGTTTTGTCATTTAAAAATTCTTTAATAGAATAATAACATTTAGCTATAAGGAATTGATGTAGCTTCTTTTTTAAAGTATTTATGTCACTTATATTTCTCAATAAAGGTGGAAGGCTATTATATGTATGTGGACCCATACAAAAGATGCTCTTATGCAAAAGTTTTGTTTTGCTAGGTACAATGCGCAATTTGTCTTTGTGTCTGGTCCTAGTATAAAATTCAAATAAATTAAGATTTGATTTTATGAACATTATGGTTTCATAAATGTATACACTAGGGAGAGTTAATATTTTTAAATTTATGAAATGTGGCTTACATGAATCCATCCGTTGTAGATTGCACATTGATCTAATACAACGTTTTTGAGCTTTAAATGCACGGTCTTTTTCTACAGAGAGATAATGCTTTCCATTATTCACGATCACTGAGTAAAAAGACACGGTAGGATAGATGTTAGTATTATAAATGCTCTAAATGAACTGAAGTTGTGAATCCAATGTTTGACTATTTATTGTTATTGACTAATGATGGTATCACATTTATCTAATTACTTTCATTAAGTTAATCCTGCACTAATTGCTAAATTAGCGAGTACCCCAAATTATTTTGGTACGTATCCTTTTAACTAGGTATAGAGGTATTAAGTTTTATTAATCATTAGCTAATGTGGACTTGAGGCATTAGACAAGATTACGTATTATGTAGTTCATAATTACCAAGTCATTTCAAATAAGTAGGTAATACGACTTTGTGATTTCTTAGAATGTTTTGGTCTAAGCATAATTCAAGCTAATTTCTTCCACAAGACCAAAATTAAATGCCCATAAGAGGCAGACATACTTTAAGGAAACAGTAGAACTACTGAAACTTCAGGATCAGGAAGCTCCGACAGAGTTCTTAGAAGTTATATCTATTGTAGAGCCTGATTCTGAAGTGGATTTTGATGGTGACGAAGTATAAAATAAGTTAACTTTTATTGTTTATGTTAGGTTAGGTTAATATTTTTTTTTAATAATTTGCTTTTATTTTTAATCATACAATAGTTTACCATTTATTGTTATTGACTAATGATCACGTTTATCTAATTATCCTCATTATGGTACGTAACCTTTTAACAGGTATATAGGTATTAAGTTTTATTAATCATTAGCTAATGTGGACTTGAGGCATTAGACAAGATTACATATTATGTAATTCATAATTACCAAGTCATTTCAAATAAGTAGGTAATACGACTTTGTGATTTCTTAGAATGTTTTGGTCTAAGCATAAAAAATATTGTAAATTACACTTGGTATAGCCATATTTAAGCATTAAAATGTATCATATACTTTTTTTTTGTTTTTATTTTTGAAGATTTAAAAAAAAAATCGCTAATGATGCCGCGATATTAAGTATGTCAAAAATTCACTAATAAATAGTACTATAACAGTGTGCAAGGATATAACGGCCAACCTTGCGATTCCAGAGATATCCTCATTTTTCATGTCAGCTCCATACATTTTTTTCTTATAAAAATTATAACTCTTCCATTTGTGCACACAATTACTTCATATGACATTTTATAGAACAGTAATGATCAGCAGAAGTCATTTCCAGCAAAAAAAAATAACATTTAAGAAATCGAGATCCTACCGATTCAGCCGATTTTCGATCCACCGTGCGCCATCATGTTGCAGCCACATTTCTGCTATTCTTTCTTATGGAACTTCAGCTTCGTTAAGAATATGGTTTAAATTATTTTGCAAAAAAATTAAATACTGAGCACCATTCAGCCTTGCTGGCATTTCATGCAGCACTAACTGCAGGCCAATTATACCAGCCCACATGTTAATACCAAACAGATGCTGGAATCGATCATTTCTTATGATATGGGGGTTCACTCTGGAGTAAAAATGTAGATCGTGGATATTGAATACTCCCATTCTTGTAAAAGTTGACTCATCCGTCCATAAAACCTTGTTGAAGAACTGCGGATCCTCTCTGTGGTATCTTAGCATCTCTCTGCAAAACCACACTCTAGGATCATAGTCACCGGGCAGCAAAGCTTGCACCCTTTGCACGTGGTAGGCGTGATATTTGTTACTGTTAATGACACGTTGCACCGTTGATCTTGGAATCCCGAGATTACGGGATATTTGGCGTTGACTTATACTAGGATCCAATCTTAATTCTCTCAGCACTTCATCTTCATTTTCAAATTGCACCACTGGTATGCCTGCTCTCGGAGCATCCTGACCGGGTAAGACTCCCTCCATGTACGAATTATATACGCGCATAAAGACCCTGTAGTCCGGAAAACGATCACGGTTAAGGTAGCGTTGACGATATTCCCTGGCAGCAGCCCGGGCATTACCGTCGCAAAAGCCATACAGGTAATGCATTTCGGCATACTCCCGTTGGGTGTATTCTCTCCTCGCAGCAGCCATCTGTCCACTTTTGTAGCCAATCCGTCCGATTCCGAATCTAGTCCGATTCACACAGCACTGGTCACAGGTAGGCAATCTATCACAAGTCCGAAAAACAAAGCGTAGGTCAAAGGAAAGAAGTCATCGTAAAACCGAGAAAAAGAACACGTGCGTACTCACAGGCAGGAAGCGAGTCACTAAAGAACACTAAACATTCTAAAGAAACATGCTCACGCGCATCCCCCGGCCCCCGCCCCGGCTGGCCCAGCCTTTTGTTTCCTAGAAAAGATATCGCTACCTGAACCGAACCGGCCTTTTATTGACAAAGGATTAAATGGTTAGTGTAAAAGAGAGGCAGAGAGTCTTTGTCATTAATTGTATTAGTTCCAGTTTATTTTTAAATAAGCCTAACCGAGTTTTATGGTTGGGTTAACTTTGGCCTACGAATAATCGTCCTTGAAAGATATCAAAGCCACGCATAGCCATGTGTAATACCTTTTCAGAATCCCTATTAAATGCGTCAAAACTTGTAATACAGGGTCACTTTTCGGTAGAGTATTTTCCTTCCACAGGGGTCCGAAGTAAATAAAAAGTTATGATTTGAGAAGAAATTAAATCGTAAAACTTATTATTATCTTCAACACACCCAATAAACAAGCATAAAGAAATTGATTTATCAATAAATACTACCCATTTGAAGTAAACTTTTCATACTTAAACAATAAAAACAGAAAAAAAAAGAATAAACTCGATGAAAAAATATCGACATTCAAATCATACGCACCCTACTAAATGCGCAGAATTTATCAATGAATTCGTAGATCCGTTCTTTTGCAGCCGATAGGTACTCGCCGTACTTGCCGTCGGCTTCTTTGATATCAGGCGCACGAGCCGCTCGCTCGCACATCCCCGCCCGCCCGCGTCCCGCGCTTCATTCTACGATTAGTCACGGCAGCGTGACGTCGCGCTCTTTGTTTCTGCGTATGCACCGATCGTCCGCCCGGTGATAGTTATCGTATGTAAACATGTACGAATATTCTTGTAGAGTATCTCGCAATGGTGCGATATTATATCCTCTCTGGTGAAAACATAGTCAGTGCGAGGCGAATGTACGCAGAAGAAGAACATCTTCAGTCGCTGCGAAGGAACGGTATCCCTGCTCCTCAAATTCCCAGCACTTCCCTCATATTACGGACGTATCAGCGATCACTAATCATTTAAATAACCCTCCTTTTTGCTGCGCCGTAGTCGGGTAACAAACGGGTCATCTCGACCTTGGACGGTTTAGTTAGTGATGGCACAGTGATGGGTAATGGCACTCTCTTTTACAAACAAATCCATTAATACATTGAATGATTTGATTACTTGCATCAATCAATCAATCAACTCAGCCTATAACAGTCCACTGCTGAACATAGGCCTCTCCCAGGCTGCGCCACAACACCCTCCGCCTTCCGCATCCAGTCTGTCCCAGCCACCTTTTTAAGGTCGTCGGTCCATCTAGCTGAGGGGCGTCCCACACTACGCTTGCCGATACGCGGTCTCCATTCTAGGACTCATCTGCTCCACCGGCCATCGGTCCTTCGACAAATATGGCCAGCCCACTGCCACTTCAGCTTGCTTACTCTGCAGGCTATGTCGGTCACTCCGGTTCTCTTCCGGATAACTTCATTTCTGATCTTATCCTTCAAAGAAATTCCAAGCATAGCCCGCTCCATGGCGCGCTGAGCGACCTTGAATTTATGGACCAGCCCGACTGTCAGTGTTCACGTTTCGGCACCGTATGTCATAACCAGTGATAGGAATAGGTAGTGCCTATTAGCCTAAACTTCGAAGAACAGAGACAAGAAACGGAGACTTCCTTAGGACTAAATTATTTCCGGCACATCTGTCTCGAAATTTCGAGACAACACTTAAATACATTTAAAAAAATGTGTTATTTGGAATAAGTAATTCGTCTATATTTATCTAAAGTTTGTCTATAAATGTGATAGTTTGTATGGATGTCCATTACTCAATTCCACTGAAAATGCTGATTTTGGTAGTGATATAGATTAAGGTGTGGAATAGCACATATGCTACTTCCTATTAAAAAAAAAGTATAGTTCCCATGGGATACAAAAACAATAGTACACGCGGGAAAAGCCGCGGGCATTAACTAGTTAAAAAAAAAAAACGTAAGGGTCCTTTCACACCACCGATATTGTCTGGCGATTTTTGGAGATTTCTATGCAAAAAAAAAACGAAAGAAAAAATGCTCAAAAATCGCCGGTCGATATCGCTCTAGGTTCATTAAATAATTAATGGGCTCTAAAGGAAAAATAAAACACATATAATATTGTTGTAACAAATATATGTATATTTATATTATTTTAAAATATGACGTAATTGGAAACCATGAAACAAAATGTACAGAAGGAAAGATTTAAGAAACAAATTTATGTTTATCTATCTTTAAATATCTATGTCATATTTATTTTACTGACGTTGAGGGATGCAATTTTTACTCAAATCAAAGTACAAATTAACCTTTGAAGTTTACAAATTAATATTTGAAGCATTTAGGACAATCAGTTTTAATACTGAACTACTAACTGTTCGGTTTTGATAAAGAACTTGATGCATCAAAAATTGCTAAGAATTTGAAAATCTTTATTTGTGTTACAAATACCATAAAAAATAAAGAACGATTTTAATTTAATCATCGTGATTCGATTCGTCAAGTTCAGTATCAGAACCGAAATTTTCTTTGTCAGATGAGTCATCTAAGTTAAAATACACAATCATAATTTTTTCTATATTTTCAACTGTCAGGCGATTTCTTTTTATGTTAAGATTCCATTTATAAGTTGAAAATGACCTTTCAACATCAACTGATGTTAATGGCGCGTACATATAGTATGATCGCTCATCCTTTCCTGCTGTTATCGCTTCACATATGTCTCTAATTTTATCTAAACCGGGATTTCTGTCCATGACATTTACGAGTTTATTTTTTATAAGCTCAGATGAACACCAGCTAAGCACAGTTCTCACGTGATCAAATATTTCAAAGGATTCCGTTAGAGTTAAATTCGATTTTTGTAATTTCTTTAATCCAATTTGTATATCTTTAAAATATTCCTCAATGTAGTCCAAGTCCGATTTCAAGTTTTCCTTTTGAAGAACATTTTTGGCACAACTAATAGATAGCGCGTCGGAACTTCTTAAAAGATTTACATTTGTTTTAATTTGATCATAATATTTTGCATAATATGACACTGCCTCCAACCAAGTACCCCATCTTGTAATAACGGGTTCTGGAGGAAGCGGCATGTGGGGAAAGGTGTTTTTTAACAAGCGCACTCTATTAGGTGATTTTAAAAATATTTTTTTTACGTTTGAAATTAATTCATCTACATCTGAGTATTCGTATCGTATTTTTTCTGCCACGAGATTCAGTGCATGTGCTAAGCAAGTGACGTGTATCATGTTGGGCAAATAATTTTTCAGCACACGTCCCGCTTTTAGCATATATGCTACACTATCAGTGCATAATACAGCAACGTCTCCTACTTTGGATTCATACAAATCGCACCACATATTTTCAAAGCAGTCTATTACAAATTGGGCAATTGTGCTCCCATTAACAATTTCTAGTACTTTGCAAGCAACTAAAAATGGTTTTTGTGTGATTGCATTTAAAGGTTTTACAAGTAAATGTACCATGTATCTGCCTAAAAAATCAGTTGTCTCGTCTAAAGTTACCCACAGCTTTTGATTTGCAATTTGTTCATAAATCGAGTCAATTTTAGTTTTAAAAATCTTATCTAAATAAACTTTTCTCAGTAATGATTGCTCAGGAAGCTTTTGTCGATTTGTACAATTGCAGCAAATATATTTATGGAAGATTTTTTTGAAAGCGGGGTTGTTTACTTGAATCCAAGGTATATTACATAATATGAGAAATTGTACTAGGTCCAAATAAAATTCTTCATTTGGTTTTTTACTTGTCCCTTTGTGTTTCGGACCTTTAACGTGCCTCTTGACACTACTAAGTTTAGCTGTTATACTGCTCTCGCACTTAGAACAGTAAATCAAATTACTGGCCGGGTCGTAATATAATTCAGGATGAAGTCCAATCCAATTTTGTACTGTTGCTTTCTTAGGCTTGTTCGCCATCTCCAATCTTACTGGTCTCCAAAAAGATGTACGATGGCAAGTACCTAAAATAAAATAAAATTTTAAGTTTTCCATGCCTCAAAAAGAATAACGAACCTTTATAGATACAGGGAGGTGGAAAGGAAAGCGGGAGAGGTGCGCGCATTCCAGCTAGGTGCATCGATTGTATCGATTTAAAGATTTTATTCTTTCATTTTACGCTCTAATAAAGAAAAACGGTTAGATAATATGAACACGCGTAACATCATTGTTATTGAAATTTTTTTTTCGCATTTTAGTCAATGCGCAAAAGACATATTCCTTTTTGGTTCAAATATTAAAAGAACCGGCCAGAAAAATAATATATTTTGATAGAATTCGTCCACCTTAGCAATTCTTTATGACACCAAAGATATAACATTACTATGCTTGGTAGTATTGAAGTTCACTTTTATATTTGAACCAAAAGTTAAATGCGTATGTTTTTTTTCTTTAACTACGTTTCATACACAATAATTATCTTAAAACTCCACTAAAAAATATCAAGTTCATACAATTGCATATCAATCTAGACTGTAAAATTGCTAGTTTAAGATAAAATAATATATACATTAATGTTCTTCTTTATATCTAACTTACTGTTTGTTTCCCTACAAGAAATAAAATAAATAACTTTAGCCAAAACATTAAAAAGTAATAAATGTTGACTTACCGTATTATTTGATGTAGACAGACAGGAACAATGTTATTGCAGCAAATCGTAATCCATAAATTCAAGCCAAAGTAGTCGTATTAAGAAGATCCAATGAACCAAAAAACGAGCAAGGGTGAAAAACAATATTCACAAAAACAATACAGGAAGATGCGCACTTAACAAACCGAAGTACAGGATTGAAGTGAAGGTAACCTGCGCGCACGCGGGGCGGTAAGGAGTGGGGGGGAGGGGGTATGTAGACCCTCCCCGCGCCGCACTGGTATGCGACCATGGCGGTTACCTTTTGTAATTTCTAAGAATAGATAACGAAACGCGCTGCCGTAAAATGTGATAATGTGATACCATTATTATGCAATTATTTTAATATCATGCACATTTTTAAATATACTTTAGAAATATATTTCATTAAGATGAAAGAAAAAAAGGTATTTGTATTTTCATTTGTAACTAAATATTTGCACATCATGTATAACGGTAGAATGTAAAGGGACCTCATTAATATTAAGATCATACCACTTTGTATACCTACATTCTGGCAAATAAATGAATTATTTATTTATTTTAAATACCGATAAAATCAAAATCAAAGCATTTATTTCAAATAGACCATTTACGGGCACTTTTGAATAGTCAAATGTCGGTCAGTCCAAGCAAAGTGAAGCTAAATTGCACGTTCCAAAGAGTAGGTCTCTATGGAGAAGAACGTGCAAGAAACTCCATGGACACTCTTTTAAATCATATTATGTGTTACAGGCATTATATGCCTTTTTTACACTTGAACTTTAGAAATCTCATTAAACGTAGCCGAGAGTGAGCTAGAAAGAAGATATTTACTTCGAAACGTGTACGGCTTCTTATTCAAAAAATTCAGAAAATTTTATGGTTGTAACGACTGTGTATGTTATTTATTATGATATATCTAGTCGCAAACTTTAGGTAAATATAGACGAATTACTTATTCCAAATAACATTTTTTTTAAATGTATTTATGTGTTGTCTCGAAATTTCGGGACAGATGTCTCGGAAAAAAAGTTAGTCCTAAGGAAGTCTCCGTTTCTTGTCTCTGTTCTTCGAAGTTTAGGCAAATAGGCACTACCTATTCCTATCACTGGTCATAACGGGCAGGACGCACTGGTTAAAGACCTTAGTCTTCAAACACTGCGGGATTGGCGACGAGAAGACTTGACGAAGTTTTCCAAACGCTGCCCAACCCAATCGGATCCTCCTGTCGGCTTCTTTCTCAAAGTTGTGTCTACCGAGCTGGATAACTTGTCCTAGGTAGACGTACTCCTTCACAACTTCGAGAAGCGACCCTTCGATATGGGTTGGACTCGGCAAGACGTGCGAATTGTACATGACTTTCGTCTTGTCCAAATTCATGCCGAGGCCAACCCGCCGAGAGGCTCCATTTAGGCAGTGCAGCATCTGGTCTAATTGTTCCAGTGTCTCTGCCATTATGACGATGTCATCGGCAAAACGAAGATGTGAGATGTACTCGCAAACAGCGTTGATACCCTTTCCAGTCCAGTCCAGCGTCTTAAAAACGTCCTGCAACGCATTGGTGAAAAGTTTTGGGGATATCACATCCCCTCGTCTCACCCCCCTAAGCAGTTGGATAGGGCTGGTTTTTTTATCCTGGATCTGGACAGTCATCGTTGCAGCGTCATACAAACACCTCAACACTTCGATATAACGCCAGTCAATTCGACATCGTTGCAGAGAGGCCAGAACTGCCCATATTTCGATGGAGTCGAAGGCTTTCTCGTAGTCCACAAATGCCATACACAGCGGCTGGTTGTACTCTTCGGTCTTCTGTACAATCTGCCGAACAGTATGGATGTGGTCCACAGTACTGAAGCCATTTCGAAAACCAGCTTGTTCTGGTGGCTGGAACTCGTCAAGTCTTCTGGTGAGACGGTTCGTGACGACTCTCGAGAACAGCTTGTAAACGTGGCTCAGAAGTGAGATGGGTCTATAGTTCTTCAGCAAGGTTTTGTCGCCTTTTTTGAAGAACAGATCCACCGCACCTCGCCTCCACGCCTCCGGCGTTGTACCCTCTTGGATGACGGAGTTGAAGAGACTCGCTAGCTCTATCCGGACTGGAGCCCCGCCCGCTTTAAGGAGCTCTGTCGTTATTCCGTCATCACCAGGTGCCTTGTTGTTCTTTAGCTGCTCGAGAGCCGCCCTAATCTCGCGCATAATTACTTGCATAATAAACACCAATTACCTAATTTAAAATCGACTTTGCTAAATAAAGTGAGGTGATTTCATAACCTCACTTTATGTCAATTTCTATGAAATAATGAGTTAGTAGCTAATGATAATCTAACGAATACCTATTGTAAGAAAGAGTGGGTAACTTAAAACCTTCGAAATACCTACAGATTAATGTATTACTCATCATAATCATTCCATTTAGTCAGTGATTGTGTAAGAATACTGCCTAAACAGGTTTGTTTAAATTTTGCAAAACAGATCGGGCCAACTCACCATGGATAAATAATCATTGTCTCTGAAAGGTACCTACCTAAAGAACGCTGTAAACATTTCAGGTAGCGGTAGCGGTTTTTAGGTAGGTACCTTTCAGAGACAAAGATTATTTATCCGTGGTGAGTTGGTCTGTTTTGCAAAATTTAAATAAACCTGTTTGGAAACGGCAACACTGTGTGCGTTTCGCTCGCACGTTTACTTTCATTCATGCGCGATCGCAGCCTACGCCGCGCGCCGTTCCGTTTACTATCTTCTATTTTGGCTATTTTTAGTTTAACGCACGGGCCGTAGGATGGATAGTTTTCATGATTTTTTTAGGAAATTCCGAACCTTGTCAATCTCAATGGTACTAAGCAAATATTCTCAGGTATGGCTTCTGTTCCTCTTACACAACACACCTTAATATTCTCGAGACGGTAAAAAATGTCATCCGGTATATATCTACTTAGTTACGCGTTATTTGCGTTGACCAGTTACAGCGAATTGACTAAGTAAACAGATTACAATGTAAACATAAAGGTATGGCAAGACAATATAATAGGTATGTCAAGTCGTGCAATATCAAAATTGGAATTAAAAGTTATTTATGGTTGTAACCAAAATACTCCTTGTTTAAAATCTTTCTAATTTTATGTGAACTGGTGCAAAATAAGTCAATTTCCAGGTGTGATGGTAAACTATTAAAAGCAATAACACTGCGTATGCAGATGGCGTTGCGCCTGTACGGTACGAGTACTTAATCGATGTGAATGGTTCTTGGAGTAGCGGCCGTTTTCTTAGGTTGTTTAGATTAGTATGAAGAAGTATTTTGCTTAGTAGTTCGGGACAATCGACGGAGCCGTTTGTGATGTTCACTAAAAAACAGATATCACTAATATTATGTCTCAGTTCCAACGGTAAGAAATGATATCGCTTACAACGGTGTTCATAGTCGACTGATAGTACTACTAGCCTTGAAGTCCAAGTACCGCAAAAATTTCTTTTGAACAGACTCAATACGAGATTTGTAGATCTCATATTGAGGGTGGCTACGCACTAGAGAACAGTAAAGAACTTTAATGTAGGGAAAGAAGGTTAGAACAAGCTCTAATAATGAAGGCCAAGGCTTTGAACGCCTTGTTGACAATTATTTCTACATGTTCATCAAAAAGCAACTTGTGTACCACGCCAATATCCCATATTAATAGAATAATCTCCTATTAGTTAATAGAATGATCTCTTATTTTACGCTTTCCCAATACAACATTTCTCATTTTTTCTGCGCGTAATTTCAATCCACAACACAACTGACCACAACAAATACGACTTGAACGAATGAAAGCGAACGACAAAATGGCCGCGGGCGCGGGCGGGGTGCGCCGGGTGGCAGACTCGGCGGCGGCGGTGGCGGCGGCGGCGCGGCTCAAACTTGGCGTGGCGCAGCGCGCATTTCTAATGGGAGAACATGTTTTTCAACTACAATGTTAAGTTTCTTTTTGAGATAATTCATGTCAACGTTCCCAACTACGGAACCCTTCATTGTGCGTGGTCCGACACGCACTTGGCTTGGCCGGTTTTAGTTTAGACGGTTTTTAAACATTGATTAATTTTTTGACCGCCACAGTCATGTATAGATGACAGACCAAAATGTGCCCAGCACGCCACGGTCACGACTACATGACATAATTTTAAGGAATAATTCGTAGCTTGGCGCCGAGGGCACGTCTTTGCTTTTTGACGTGGCGATCAATAGGTTAATTATTTGATTAAAACCTGTATGTTTCGAGAGTAGTCCCTGTTTTAAGGTTTGTTAAGGTTGTAGTCTTTTGATCTAGAGTAGAATTAATCTGCTTACCAGTTTGTGTGCCAGTAACTTATCAAGTTATCATCTTTAGCATTTCATTAATTTTAGATGTATTTATTAAATTTCATTACTACCATAGCTTTTACTGTCTTATTACTGAGTACCTACTGCTATATTAAATTAGGTAGTTTTTCTATATCTCATGTTAATTTCCATTCTCTTTCTTTATTATATCTTATTCAGCCGCTGTTGGAGACACCTATGTCGTGAGAGCAACAACAAATTAAATTACCAACGATTTTAAATCCCAACAGTTCGGCCCGACTGTGAACAACACTAAGCTGCAGGTCATAGGTGTGTAGGTAATGAGATAGTCGCGAGCTTCAGTGGAGGGGACGTATCCTACAGCATCGGTTCATCAGGGGATTCATCGGTTGTGGGTTTGAGGGCTTTTACTAGAATGTTTTAATGTACCCTTACCTAATCGATTACACAAGGGAACAAAATTAGACTTTTTTGTTGCATGGAATTTTATGGCTGTTGTTAACTAATTGGAGGTCACTGATTTCAAATCTACCATCAATTTTTCTCTAACAGCTCTAGTCTAGTCATTTATACACTTAACATTCATAAAACGGAGCAGTTTTTTAAGTCTTTTTTTATTAAGTACAATGTCCACGTAAAGAAATATCTGTGAAAACATTCTGTAACATCTGTGGTAAATATACTTCCAAAAACTAGACAAAATGTGTCGGAATTCGTAAAACGGGTGTATTTCGATTACTTTGAATCTCCTTGATTTGAAGAGATGTCGCACTTTCAATAGCTTGGTGGTAATATGAGTATCAAGGTACACTTCCTCCACAACCATCTGGACCGTTTCCCTGAAACTCTTGGTGATCTGAGTGAAGAATAAGGAGAACGGTTCCATCAAGATATTCGGACTATGACAGCGGCACCAGGGTCACTGGAATGCTCACATGATGGCGGACTACTGTTGGAATGTTCATCTGCGCTTGCACAATCCCTTTTACTTCTCATCCTTGACTACGCTGATGTCAGTTATCTCGATCTCACTGAGGCACAACTAAATAAACTTGAGCGACTTCAAAACTTTTGCATAAGATTTATATTTGGCTTGCGCAAGTATGATCACATTTCTGAATTTCGTACAAAACTCAGTGGCTTTCCATACGTATTCGCCGAAATGCTCATATCTTATTTCAGCTCTACAGTATTCTCAGGGCCGGATTTAGGGCAGGGCAACAGGGGCACTGGCCCCGGGCCTCCACAAAAAAGGGGCCTCCACAATTGGTTTTTTTTAAGATAGGATAAAAATATATCCTTTGTGTAGGTACTTCAAAGTAAAAAAGTTCACAATCATCAAAGAAAAAGAAGTTCACAGTTGCAAGATAGGTACCTTTTTTTAAATTGTTTTTTTTTCATCTGTTCCACAAATTTTTCGGAGCCTCCACTTCTTGGTTGCCCCAGGGCCTCCACACCTGTAAATCCGGCCATGAGTATTCTGTTCAATCCTATAACCCCATCTTATCTTAAAGAACGTTTCAAATTCCTTCATGACACACATAATAGATACCTGAGGTCATCGGAAAACTTAAGACTAGAGATGCCGATGCATTCCACCAGCTTTTATGACAAATCTTTTACAGATCAAGCAGTACGGTTATGGAATGCCTTGCCCGTGTCGATAACGCGTGCTCAAACTTTGTCCACTTTTAAAATTCAGGTTAAAAAAACACTTTCTCGTTCTTGATCATGTTTCATGTTTATGGCGTAAATGTATATATATATATGTATTTATTTATTGTATATGTAACTGGTAAACCACTGACTACCTGCAGTATTGTCTCTCCTCCCCCCTTTATGTGTGGCAACACTAGCGCAGTAAACAACACCCGCGTAATTAAAATTAATAAATAAACAAATAAAAGTTTTTATAGTGAATTGTTGTGCGAGAGTAAATTGTAAATACAGGACTGCATAAGTATCAGTGTTAGTGACCTTTAAAATCAAGTAATATCTTATAAAACTGATGGTAAACACGAACGGTACTTCTTTCTTAAAATGGTGAAAAACAAACAATATGTATTCTATTGAACAGATGAACATATTCTAACTACATTCAAAACTAGAATCAGTGACATAGTGTGACAAAATTTGACTAAACAGTGAAATTATTAAGTGAAACAATTGTCGAGTCGTTGCTAGAACATATTTTTATTTGAAAAGTGACCTTTATACCCATACTAGCGCCTCCAGTGACGAAAAGAGTAATTAAATAATTATTTACTGACATTAATTCTGGGGTTGCAGGTGTAAAAAAATAAACAAAAACTAATAAAAATTTCAAACAACTCCATCTAGTGGTGGACGGATCAATTAAATGAAAATAATTGTGGGGTTGCAAATGTAATAAAACCCAAAAATCGTATGAAACTGCAAACAACGCCATCTAGTGGCGAGTGGTGTTTCAAGAAGTGACGCTGGTGAACAAATTGATTGACTGCTTTATCGGCATTGCTTCGTCGTTTCGTGCAAACAACGCCATCTGGTGGCGAGTAGCGTTCCAAGTGACGTCAATGAGCGAATCGATGGACTGCATTATCGACATTGCTTCGTATTTTTGTGTCAACAACATCTAGCGGAAAATAGACAAGTTAAGCTAGTAATACAGACAACCTAACTAATTTATATCTTTGGGTTTTCCTTTATTTTGCGTCTCAATAGCACTACAAGATGAATTTTCTAAATAATATCACGTATAGACGTAACCGTTCAAAGTCTGAAACGACCACTAATGATACGGATGAGGACACCATACTAACAAACTCTCCAGTAGATGGCACCACAACTAGCTTACCAGACATTTCTGACGACGAAGATGATCAATGTACCAAGTTGAAACATCAATTAGAGCAATTAACTCTAGAACTCAATAGTGCCCACAACGAAATAGAATCCCTAACGCTAGAAAACACAAAGCTCAACCTCCTTAACCAGGAGTTACAGAAGCAGAATGCTTTGTACAAAAAAGTGGCATGCTCACCTGCTAAGTTAAAGCCACAAACACCAAAAACGAAGACAACTTCTGCAAAAGTTAACCAGTGTGTGGGAAAAAACACAGATAAAACTAGTAAAAATAAAAAAATAACCACTACATCTTCAAAATCCACATCGCCAATCGGGGTTCGAAATGTAGATCAGCAGTTAGATAAGTCAATCACAGAGGGCGTTATCAACAGTACAGGAAATAAAGCAAGAAAAACAGAAGTACAATGTACACAATTAAACTATCACAATAAACCTAACGAAACTAGAATGAGTAAATTATGTATTTTAAGTAGTAATAAAAATAATAAAATGTTACAAATTGCAAAAGATAAATTCCCTAACTATAGAATTTGTCACTACCTCACACCCAACTGTGGTGTTAAATACCTTATCTCCAACTTGGATCTCAAATTAAAGGACTACAATAAGAATGACTACTGCTTGATATTTGTAGGGGAGGAAGACTTTCGTCGGACAAAGAACTATGTTGATCTCGTAATTAGTATTCGTGAAACGCTGTCAAAAGTACAGCACACAAATATAATATTATGTGCTCCTACTTTCAAACTAAATGACTATTCTACAATGTTTAATTCTAGAATTGAAACCTTTAACAGTTTAATTTATTTGGATGCTTATTCATATAATTATGCCATCTTATTTGATTCAAATTATTATCTTAATTATGATTATAATATGTTTGCTGAAAGTAGTAGTTCTGTAAATAATCGTGGCATGGCCAATATATTGCATAATATTAGTTTAATGATCAATGAATTTACATTGCATAGTGACTTACATATGTGTAATTCTTCTGAAAAAATGACAGATATGCCTCACTCTGTACAAAGCAATAATACTGATGAAAATGAATTGTTTTTTCTCGAATAGATATATCAACATATTGCATCAAAATATAGCAGGATTGATAAATAAAGCAGATGATCTGCTGGTATGTCTAGAGGAGTTGTCTAGTAAAAAGACAAATGTTGATGTCTTGTGTATTACAGAGCACTTTATCATGGAGGGTTATCAAAATGTACTATTTTTGCCTAACTATAATTTGGCTGCACATTATTGCAGATTAGAACAAAAAAGGGGTGGTGCATGTATCCTTGTTAAAAATGGGCTACAATGGAAAGAATTGCCAAAAGTAGCAAAGTTATCAACTCCAGGCATATTTGAGTGCTGTGGCGTGGAATTGACTAGCGACAAGATAATAATTGTGTGTATATATAGAATTCCTAACTCAAATAATTTAAATTATTGTTTCGAAAAACTTGAAATACTCATGAGTGAAATTTTGCGTTCATGCTGTAAAAAAATTGTTATCTGCGGGGACTTCAACATTGACGTTCTCAAGAAAAATAGTGCAACTAATGACTTTGAATGTTTTTTAATGAGTTATAATCTGAAACTTGCTTTGAAACAACCTACTCGCATGGCCAGTTTATCGTGCATAGACAACTTTGCGCATAACTTTAATGCATGTAAGACTGATGTGTTTGAATGGGCATTATCGGATCATACAGCACAGCTGCTACAATGCCCCGTACAAAAAAAATGTTGTATTGAGTATTGGTACGCAACTAGAAGGGACTATAATACGGAAAATATTGTAAAATTTAAACACCATCTCATGAATCTTACTTTTTCAGAACTTTATGTCACGGATGATCCAAATGTAGCTTATAATTATTTCATTGAGATTTTCAAACTATTATACGATCTGTGTTTTCCATTAAAAATAGTTAAAATCAATACAATAAGAAGGTCCAAATGGTTGTCAAAGGGGATCGCGTTATGCAGTAAAAAGAAAAGAAAACTCCTATGGCAGTTTAGACTTAATCGTAGCAATATTAATAAAACCGTATTATATAATTATTCTAAATTGTACAAAAAAATAATCCGTTTAACACAAAAGGCACAAAACAATTACAATATAAAAACATCTAAAAATAAATCTAAAACTGCATGGCAAATTATCAATCGTGCAAAGTACAACGTACCTAAATCTAACATAAATAAAATTAAAATGAGTGGCATCGTCCTAACACATCAAAAGACTATGGCTGAGGCATTTAATAATTTTTTTATCGATAAAATACAGCCAAAACTAGCTGTCGACTGCAGACCTAGGACGTGTACACTAGTCTACAATGATAAAACTATGTTTATGGCCCCTAGTATTCCAGACGATATTAAAAAGATAATAATGTCCTTGCATAATACAAACAGTGTGGGATATGACGGTATTGCGACTTCTATACTAAAACACGTTGCCGATGAAATCAGTGGTCACTTGAGTCATGTCATCAATCTCAGCATTAGTGCAGGCGTCTATCCTGATGCTCTAAAAGTTTCTATTGTCAAACCACTATTCAAGAAAGCAGATAGGGAGTTAATGGAGAACTATCGGCCTATATCAATAATTCCCATAATTTCTAAAATATTTGAAAAATACATTTGCAAGGAAATAAATTCATTTATAGAAAAACATAAAGTTATATGCGAGGAACAGAAAGGATTTAGAAAGGGTAAAACTGTTAATATGGCCATTTACGACTTTTTATATAATGTTACATATAACGTCGACAAGAGGAACCCAGTCTGTGGCGTATTTTGTGACATGACTCAGGCGTTTGACTATGTGCACTTTGATACATTATTAAAAAAACTTGATGCATATGGAATTAGAGGAAATGTCAACAATCTAATTAAATCATACTTACATAACAGAACTCAAAAAACACATATTAACCAAATTGACATGAAAAGTAAGCATGACATTGTATTTGAGTCTTCAGAACGTACAGTTTCGTTTGGTGTGCCACAGGGGAGTGTTTTGGGGCCTCCTTTATTCATAATATATATTAATGATCTTCCAAAAGGCATCCATCAACCTCTGACACTATTTGCCGATGACAGCACCATAACGATACCTTGTAAAAGTGTAGATACTTATGAAAGTGACATAAATGATTCAATAAATTTAATGATAAATTGGCTAGATGATAATAACTTAAAAATTAACCTAACTAAAACTAAAGTTATACATTTTAGTCAACGTATTGACAGTAACAGTAATTTAAATATACAATACGATGAGCAGCCGATAGAAGAGGTAGAAACAACAAAGTTTTTAGGACTTCATATTGATAAAAAACTGAATTGGAAAACCCATATCGAAATCTTATGCAAGAAAATCAGCAAATCTGCTTATGCACTGCACACATTATCGTCTATAATAGGTGTGGAGGCATTACTTACAGCCTACTATGGCATAACGGAATCACATCTACGCTATGGTGTCGTCTTTTGGGGCAATTCAACAGAAAGAGAAACGGTGTTCAAGGCTCAAAAGAGATGCGTCCGTTCAATGTTTAAAATTAAACCTACCGATAGTTGCGTGCCGTACTTTAAAAAATATAAGATACTTACGTTGCCATGTCTTTACATTTTAGAGGTAGCTGTATTTGTAAAATCGAATCCACACCGATTCAAACAACTAAATGAAGTTGTACCACGTAACAGGCGTGACAACAGCAGGATATGCTCTCATGCTGCGAGAACATCACTCATGCGCAAAAGTATTTTCTGTATGGCTCCGATGATATTTAATAAATTGCCTAAAAGTTGGAGAGAACTGCCCTTGTCACTTTTCAAAAATAAGCTGAGAATTTTTTTAATTAATAAAGCATATTACACTATTTTACATTTTATGGATGAAAAGGACTTTTCTATTCCGACCTCTAATGTAGATGGTTAAAAATACAATTTTATAATGTGAACACAGTTAATTATAGTGGACATAGTTAATTTAATTTATTTTGGACTTTAAAATCGTGACATCAATTTTTTTTTTTTTTTTTTTTTTTTTTTTTTTTTTCAATTTTTATTGTCTATTTCTTACGTATTTTTCTAATGAATTTAAAATGACGTGACATGAAATGATTATAATGATACTATTTGATAATTATGTACATATACTGGACATAATTTAATTTACTTTTTACCATAATATACTTTAAATCTTGACATAAATTATTGGTGAAATGATTATGAATGTTAATCCAATTAAATGAAATTGTTAACTAATAACTTACAACTTATACAATTTGTACGCCGCTATTGGCAAAACATGGACGCTCACTACAAAATATTAACTCAACCGACGGCAATACCTTGCATGTCTGCCTTGTCAGTTTATGTATACGCATGTTTGACAAATAAATGATCTTTCTTTCTTTCTTTCTTTCTTTCTTTAATCCATCCAAAGTTTGTCTGTAAAAGATCGCTTTTAGCGATAAGACCGCCCATTGTGTCACCCCTTGTAAAATTTCAACATTTATATCTGTAATTTTTATGGTGTACATAATAAATAGTATTTTATTCTATTCTAATGTTCCAACAGTAGTCCGCCATCATGGCGGTAGTGCCAAAAAAAAAATATTAGATTTTCCTGCTTGACTTGGTTCACAAGGGTTGTTTTTAATGCTAAAACTAAAAACAGCACTTGTGAATCAAGTCAAGCAAGAAAATCTTATTGAATTTTTATTTTTTTTGAAAATCTCGTTTTCATTATTATATCTCAAAACTAAAGCTGATACAAAAAATCTGACTTCAGATCAAAAATCAGCACCCCCGAAATGTATGATATTAGTCATAATATTTCATGCAACAAAAATGCTGTGTTATAAAACAGGTTTCTGAACTGTAAATTACAGAAGGTAAATGCACGTTCCAAAGGATATTTCGTTACAAGAAACGTCAGCGTCAAGGAAGGCATGTTTACAGTTAGCAGTGCATTGTGCAGTGTAAACACGAGTGTTGTTTGGAGTCTCGTTTCGGCGAGGTGTGTCGGTGTCCCCGCGCTCACAGGTGTGCTGATAAGGCGTGATGTCACCGCGCGGCGCCGGCGCGTCCTCTCGCAGCCACCTTCAGTCGGTCGCGGTGCGCAAACGTGAGCGCCGTTTTTTTCGCTGTAGACTCTCGTATCGCGGTCCCGCTACGCGAATAGTGTCGCTCTTCGCGGTCGTGGTGCGGTGTGACGGTGTCAGTGGGTCGAGTGCAGTGCGAGGTGGGGTGCATGGTGGTGGCGGCGTGGGTGCGCAGGATGAGCTCTGCCGGCGGTGGCGGCGGCTGTGAGGAGAGCGGCGGGAGGTCGGGCGCCCGCTGGCCGGTGGGCATACTGCGGCGCAGCGGCGCGCGCGCGGCTCGGCGCGTGCTGCACGTCAAGTACCGCAGCGTGCCGCCGTCGCCCGCTGAGAGCCCGGCACCGCCGGTGCTGCCGCTCGACATAGACGACACTGTTTCGTGCTTCTGCAGGTGTGTCCCAGTCTTTTGGCCTATGAGGTATAAAACAAAAGCTCTGCACTGAAATACCAATAATTACAACAAAGCAATAAACGGAACCCGATCACTGTCTTTTATTGTTAGTCATTCATCAAACTTTGCGAGCAAATACTTAGTGCAAGTTTTATATAGCTATGAACACGGCATTTAGCTTGATTTTCAGAAATGGATCGATGCGTAGTGGCGACTGGGCGCCATATTTGTTTCTTATGTAAGCGATTAATGTACAAATGACTAACTGTACCGGTTTGTGGCTTTTGTTGTTTCCGCGTGTTGAGTGTGTTGCCGCAGCGGTGATCACATCGGCCTAGTTGCGCTGTGTTGGCGCAGCGGCAGCGCGGTCGAGAGGTGCGCTTATCGCGTGTTATCATTATCACTCACTACACCTGCGTGACGTCACACGCCATTTATTACTATGTTAATAACATTCGGTATAGCTGCATTGTCTTCATCTTTTTGAGTTTCGATTTCCGCTACTGGCGCGTTATAGGCAATGTATGTCTGCAGCATAATCATTTCTTCTTGGGCTGCTGCCATCTGTGATCTGACCTGTGCAATAAAGATCACACCCCTACCTAGTAACGGGTAAAAATTCCCTAGGTTATCAGACTTCCGGACTCTAGTATGACAATCAGGACTATAGTTACAAAACTTCTGAAAAATTCTGAATAATTCCGGAATACTTCTGGGAAAGTTTCTTTAAATCAGAATTATTCAAAATGAATTTTATTGAAATTTTTATTTTTTTTGATGAAATATCGTATTTTGCATCGATACTAGCATACAGATGCCTCATCCCATACAAAGAAATGTCCCGACGTAAAGAGCAGATTTCATCTGGCAATTCTAGCTATTTTTGTACATCAATCGCGTTCGTTCCCAATAGATGGTGTTAGTAGCGACTTTGCAAGAAGGGTTACATTATACTTTTATTCCGAATAGATGACGTTAAAAGCACACTGTACTTTTGTACTGCTGCTACGTACTCCTTACTCCTATTATCAGTGATATTATTAAACAAAACAAAATTTAAAAAATCGAGATGTTAACCTTTGAAATTTAATACAGCGCCATCTACTGGTATAAATATTAATTATGCATTCCAATCATCTTTGAAATTTGTACTAAGAGCTTATTGTTACATAATTTGGTGTGATTATGATTATTATTTGTTGATTATGTATGAATAAACCTTATAAAAGTCAACAAAAACTTTGAAATTACACTTCAATCATAGATCAATAAATGTCGTGCCATCTAGTGACATTTATTTGAAACTCTTTGTTAGCGGTGATGCAGGCGATGGCGGTGCGGGGTGCGGTAAGAGGGGAGATGCTCCCCGGAAGTTTTCGCCCCCGGAGAAAGATTCATACCCCGCAATCGAATGTTTCCGCGGAATATTTCGACCGAATTATTCAGGAATAAACGTGTTTATTTTGTTGTGTGGTGGGTGAATTTATTTTTCAGTGGCACATAAGTAAGTAAAATATAAATGTTTATTTTATTATAAATATGATTGATTAAGTATAATATATTATGTTGATATTTTTATAGGTAAATATGTTATCCTGCGATTAACAGGATTTTTATTTCTTTGTGCTATTTTTGCAAATGCTCTTTTTCTAAATGTTAGGTACTTAGTTGTGGAATAAAAAACCACCGAGCATATTTGATTTGTTTTTTGAAAAAGGGATACCTATGTTTTTGATTAGTTTGTATATAGCTCTTCTGTTCGCATCCCGAGTATTCGCGAGTCACATAGATATGTATTAATCATTACCTACTTATCTACATATCGCGTATAAAAGTCAATAAAAACAAATAAAGGCAAACCTTGCAAGCAAACACGTTTTGATGCGGTTTTCAGAAAAGTACCTATTTGCTATACTTAGGAGTAGGTTTTGATATATATTAACTGACTTCAATAAAAAGGAGGTTATGAGTTTGAACCGTATGTAGGTGTGTATGTTTGTCCGCGATTATCTCGCGTTAAACCGCTTTTGATGCAGTTTTTAGAACAATATTACTAGGGTGCGTCTAATGAAAGCGCGACATGGAGTTTTTTTTTTTTATTTAATTGGCAACATTATTCAGCCGCAATTGTAGGAAACAAAAAAAATTTAAGTGTCAAGAAATAATTCTCCTACTAGTTAGTAATACCACATACAAAATTTTTGTTTTTAACCTCTTTTTCTCAGGTCGCGCTTTCATAAGACGGACTATAGTCACTATATGTATACGTGACATAAACAAATGTTGAGATAAAAATATTTAAGTAAAAAGATAGAACCAACTTCAATGAAGCCGGAGCACCTCAAACCAACCTCTTCAATAAAATCTTAGAACATAGAACCAACTTCAATAAAGACGGAACTTTATTGAAATCCGTTCTGTTTTTATTACTGTTAACCCATTAAAGTATGTTGTACTCAATTGAGTACAGCCTTATCCCGAAGTGTAAATGACAGATCTTGTAAATTTTAAGTGATACACCTTATTATTTTACTTCGTTACGCTGTACTCAATCGAGTACAGTGACTTTTAATAGGTTAATACAATTTTCCCGGTTTTTTTTTTGACAATTGAAATATTCCCAAAGTTTCAGAATATTTCGGAATACTTCCGAAGTATTCGACGGGAATGATTCGGAATTTTTCCCGCCAGCATCTATAATCAGGACCAAAGGGACCCGAGGCACAAACTGATCTCGATCGGTACCTTACGAATCAGGCAGTAGAGGCAACATGGCTCACATTGCCAAGCGCGGCGCCGGCTGCGACACAGCAGTTGTTATAGAGACAGGACTACTGCCAGCACTGCTCACGTTGTCAACAGCAGCTGTAGGCGGAACACTAGTCTGGTTATAGTGATAGTAGACTACCAGTGTCGTGCGCATGAGTACAGATTGTGAAGCAGTGCGCGCTGATTACCTCCACTTGACTCCGCCGCGCCGCTAATTGTGCCACTTGAGCTCCGACACAACACGCGCTTGTCGCTATATCAAAACAACGCAACTCGTCCACCATTCAACAGTTCAGAACATAAACGTCGTAAAGAACACGTTCTGTTGATGTATGTACGAGGTGCATTCAATAAGTACCTAGCCTCATCACCAGAGGGCGCTGTAGTTTCAAAAGAGTTTTACCACAGTGTAGCACATTCTTTTTTAATTCTTTTTTCAAATTTTCATTCCAATCCCTTCATTTGTTTTAATTCGACAACTTATGGAAGCGAACGTCTCGATAGGTTTTACAAAAATGGAAAAAGAGCAATATCGTTCGGTGATTCGATTCCTATTTTTGGAAGGGAAAACGCGCATCGAAATCAAAGAGCGCTTGGATGCTGTGTACGGTGACTCTTCTCCATCGATGGCCACCGTCAAGAATTGGTTCAACGAGTTTGCACGTGGCCGTACGTCGGTTTTTGATGAACCACGTCCAGGTGCACCGAAAACAGCTGCTACGGAGGAAAACATTAAAAAAATCCATGATTTCGTATTGGCAGATCGCCGATTGAAGGTTCGGAACCTAGCTGAGACTGTAGGCATTTCAGAAGGAACAGTGCATCATATTCTTCACGAGGAACTCGGCATGAGAAAGCTGTCGGCGCGATGGGTGCCGCGTTTACTCACACCAGAAAACAAGCGCAACCGTGAGACCACATCGGAGACGTGTTTGGCGCTGTTTAAGCGGAATACAGCGGAGTTTTTGCGTCGTTTTGTGACCGTCGATGAAACCTGGATCCACTGGTACACACCAGAGACCAAGGAGCAATCAAAACAATGGATCCAGACCGGGGAACGTGCTCCAAAGAAGGCGAAAACTGTAAAATCGGCCGGAAAAGTTATGGCCACCGTTTTCTGGGATTCACAAGGTGTGATCTACATCGATTACCTCGAGAAGGGTAAAACAATTACAGGGCTTTACTATGCCGATTCGACGCCGAATTAAAGAAAAAACGACCCCATCTGGCGAAGAAAAAAGTGCTGTTTCACCACGACAACGCACCGGTTCACACGTCTACCGTTGCCATGGCCAAATTGGTCGAATTACGCTACGAATTGTTGCCCCATCCACCGTATTCTCCAGATTTGGCCCCTTGTGACTTCTTTCTGTTTCCTAATCTGAAAAATCACTCGCCGGGAATAGATATGGATCGAATGAGGAGGTCATCGCCGCCACGGAGGCCTATTTTGCAGAGTTTGACAAAAACTATTTTTCGGACGGGTTAAAAAAGTTGGAGCATCGCTGGGCTAAGTGTATCGAACTAAAAGGAGACTTTGTTGAAAAATAAATTGCCACTTTTCCAAAATTTTCGTTTACTTTTTGTAGGCTAAGTATTTATTGAATGACCCTCGTATGACCGTATCGTCGTAAATGGGTAGGTTATTTTTATTAGTAGGATATAACATCAAATAATTGTAAATTTGTCAATTATTCAAAGTAATTAACATATCAAATTAAAATTTAATCAATCAAAATTATAACAAATGTAATACAGAATAGTGTCATCAACTGGTCATAGAAATCTATAATAAAATTAGGCAGTTAAAAGTCGAAATAATTAGGAATAAAATCTAGACATTTGGGTCATATTCAAAATAATTGTACGTGACGGATACTCAAACTCAAACTCAAAGCATTTATTTCAATTAAACCATTTACAGGCACTTTTGAATTGTCAAGGAGTCGGTCAGTTAGAAATATGAAGCTAGTTGCCCATTCCAAAGCGTAGTAGGTACCTATGGAGAAGAACGGGCAAGAAACTCCATGGACACTCTTTTAACCTTTTGACCGCCACGTCAAAAAAGCAAAGACCTGCCCTCAGCGCCAAGCTACAAATTCATCCTTTAATACCTACAAAATAGTAGTGAGTTCGGAATTATATCGATAAAGCACATGTAAAACTATCTATTTATTTTTTAACATATAGTATCTTTTTAACCTTTTGACCGCCACAGTCATGTATAGATGACAAGCCAAAAAGTGCCCAGTAGGTCACGACTAGATGACAGCCAAAAAGTGCCCAGTAGGTTACGACTAGATGACAGACTTTTATACGTAAATAAAACTCATAAAACAACATTGTTTTTTTTTATTTCCTTTGCTAATTATGTTCCTTGACTCATCCTAAATTAGATTAGTCGAACTTCTTTCTGTATATTTCATGTATATTAGCATAAGATGACAAAAACTAATACCCATTATAAAGTTTGAAAAACATAGTGCCCTCAGCGCACAGTGGAACGAATGTATGGGAGCGGTTGGACGTAGACATGTCCGAAAAATAAGAGTAAAATTATGCCAAACTAATGATGCCATCTTATTCGATTACTTAATGCCTTCATAAATTGTGGTGATGAATTTCTTCATAACTCCCATATTTCGGGAGTAATTTGAGAAAATGTGAAATTTTACTATGAAAATGAGTGTATCGAGCTCTCTCCCTCCTGATTCCGGGCTTGTTTCAAGTAGCGGTCTCTAATATCGTAATGCTATTACTAAGAGCTATATTTAATACTAAGACACATAGTGCGCCAAATGTGCACTTTCTGGGATAAAAGGAAATGAAAATTTAAAAAAAAAAAACGTTTTTTCCCCATTTGTATTTACTTTAAACCGCAGACAGACTTATTAAGAGGTCTATAAATATATTATATATATACAGAAATATATATTAACAAAAATATTCACAAGAACTGATGAGAGTATGACTTTTAAGTAAGTTGATAATAAATTACCTAGTTTCATTAAAAGTACAATAAATAATTAAGATGTAAGCTCTAATTTACTAAGTTACACATTTTAAAACAATAACATCATTTAATTATCTTCGTCATCATCATCATCATCAATTAATTCAAATTCAGAATCGATGTCCGCTAAATCATTTATGTTAACAAATTCGATATCACTTTTCTCAGAATCCGTAAGCTCATAAAATTCCTTAAAAGAAGATTTTTTTACAAACTTATTTCCTTTTGGACGGATACTTGTAACAAGTGGATCAGAAGACAGTAAAAGATTGTGCATAATATCTTCATTGCATGAGATACTGCTATGCTTTCGAGAATGCCCCTCTCTATATTTTCTAAAATCTTTATTTCTAGCCTCAGATGCCTCTTCGGATAGAAAACCAATGGGCACAATTGACATGTTCTGAACTATGTCTGGCCCATGCATTAAAATTGTATGAAGTGAAGAAGGCATATAATACCATGGGTATAACTCCACGTAAAGCTTAGCAGTATCAAAGCAGAACTCTCGGAATTTAGTTACGTTGATCTTCTCTCCTGATGAAATACACTGCAAGATCACACAGATTTTTCTTAAAAGCATAGCATCTATTCCGGTCAGTTCAGCAGATTTAGTGTAGTTTTCAAAAAATCTCCTTGCCGAGTTGCCATTGTTGGTGGATCCACTGCCTTGTTTCACAACATCGAGAAGTAAGCCCGTTTCTCTTCTTACAGCCTCTTGAACTCTTTTCTTCCTGTCATCAACTTGCCTTTTTGCTATATCACCCCTTACTTGCCATGATTTTATGTCTAATTTGTAGGAAATGTGTAATAAGCATTCCATTGAGCGAATCCAAGCGTGAAGGGTGCTTAAGCTATATTTATACATGTCCTCGTTTGCGTGTTTATCTTTGATTAACTCTAAATTATTCATTTCTTTAGGACAAGCCTTGCATATGTCACACACTGAAGCTGCTGTATTGGATATAATGGAATGAATTTTACCATCAATCATTGTCAACAGCAGTTGGTGTTTGACAGTAATTCCATCAGTGATGGTGGATGGAGTTAAGGCTTCAATCTCTGCTTCGATTTCAGCCATCTCTCTCTGCACATTTTCTTTGGTTTCCTTTATAAACTTAAACAATATTGGCCGGCAAAATGAAGTGGAAGATGGTCGCTCGTTTTCCCAAATTGTTACACCTTTTGAGACGAGCCGCAGTGATACAAGACTAATCATAAAATTACTAGCAAGATCGATTTGCTCATCTTCACTCGTCCTTTGATGATAAATGCTTTGGCTAGATGATCCGTCAAAACCCCATTTGCTGGTCAATACGAGCTGTTGATTGGGATCAACAGGGGTTTCTAACGACCTAATAAGTCTTCTTGAGGTTAAATCCATCAAGGCTTGTAATTTGATTTTTGCAGAGCTCTCTGTAACTGTGAGATCTTCTTTGGCCGGATAGCACTTAATTTTTTCTTTAACCAACATGTAGTAACTCGGGTATTGAAGAGCTCCTTCTTGAGTGTTGAAATCCCGAAGAGTGTTATAGCGCCATTTCGATAAGTTCATCGATACATAAAGAGCCAATGCCTTCAAAGGGGATATTTCCCGTACCTGAATTGATTTACCTTCAATGAAGGCTTTGATTTTTGAGGCCTCTTCTGGATTCTCCGTCAAGTATTTCATAACATAAGCTGTATCGCTTTGTCCTGCCTTTTGAAGCGCCCTTTCGGCCGAAAACATAATTTCAGCGCTGCTACTGCTGCATGAAAGACTATCTTCAGTGCGTCTTCTTTTTTGCCGGTTACTAAGGTCCTCAAAAGATTTACGAGGACTAGGATGTGTACAAGTTGAAGCATCAGATTTAGCAGGAGAAATTATGGGCTCGATGACGTCACTTATATTTTCTGTAGAAGGTTCCATATTTTCATTCTGTAATTCCGGCCATTGAATTGCAGCCTGTAGCCAAATCTCATGTTTCTTCCGAAACTTATCTGTGCTTCTTCCAGACTGTGTCCATTTTGCATAAATGCGGTAGCAAAATCGACGACACCAGTCTTTTAAACTTGTTTCAGCACTTTCACATAACTGAACACAACTGTTATCTTTTAAAACACTGAACAAATAGTTAAAGTCGCGTAAATCTTTATGTGCGCGTGCGCATAAAGCAACGTGAATATCAAGATTTGTATTAAAATTTGGAAAATACATTGCGAGATTAGCTTGGATACAACGAGGTGTAAATCAACACTGATTTTAAAGTTACTAATAGTGACCTATTTATATAAAATCCAGGTATCCCAGGTATCCTTTGTTAAATATTGCAAGGTAATTAGTTATTGTGATAATTAGTAAATGATGCATGCTAAATTAGTGTATTAAGAGCCATTTAGTAATTAAATAATAGCAATGTTCTTATCAGTAATCATTAGTGCATCAGTTTTATATGTAAACCTTAAGTCCCTAATTATATATCCTAATTAGCTTATATCTTCTCTAATTGGCTGCTCAGAAATGTTATTGTAATAAGGTAAACCTTTAGAAAAACGGTTTTAATCAACAAAATAAACAAAAAATAAAAAAATTGTGTTATAAAATAAACATCACTCTTTATCCCAGAAAGTGCACATTTGGCGCACTATGTGTCTTAGTATTAAATATAGCTCTTAGTATTAGCATTATGATATTAGAGACCGCTACTTGAAACAAGCCCGGAATCAGGAGGGAGAGAGCTCGATACACTCATTTTCATAGTAAAATTTCACATTTTCTCAAATTACTCCCGAAATATGGGAGTTATGAAGAAATTCATCACCACAAGTTATGAAGGCATTAAGTAATCGAATAAGATGGCATCATTAGTTTGGCATAATTTTACTCTTTTTTTTCGGACATGTCTACGTCCAACCGCTCCCATACATTCGTTCCACTGTGCAGCGCCACAGTCACCATATCATGACACGTAGTGATGTAGGTAGCAATCATTATAACAAGCATAACGACCTCGACAGTAAACTACGTTATATTAAATTTATTTAAAATTAGTCCTCAATAAATAAATAAAACTTTTGATATTGTAGTTTTTATGATTGAGAAATCATGAAAATTTTATATTACTGAACTCTCTGCTCAGGAAATGTCGGTGAAATGAAATGAAATGAAATGAAATGAAATGAAATGAAATGAAATGAAATGAAATGAAATGAAATGAAATTGTTTATTCTGTAAATAGGATATGAGAATCACTTTTACACGTCATATTAAAAAATAAGCTAGATGGAGTCGACATTTCCTATCTGACTACCCCTGAGAAGAAATGGTGAAACAAACTCAAGGGTCAAAGTCTCTTTTAAAGTCCAGACATAATCTTGGTCAGATTATGTGAGGACCATGTAGATCCATGTCTGAAATGGTCTTTTGAGGAAAGAACCACACAAATTTGAGTGGACCTGCCCAGTCAGTGCAAGCATTTGTCAGTAATCGTGTAGCTCAACTCAAAACTTAAGGAGCTCAACGACTCGACGAACAGTACCAAGGAAAGGACAATTGGGTTGGCCGCATAAAGAACTCAAAATGCCAGACCATCATTAAAACTAAGAGGAAATAAAAAAAAAAACAACAAGAAATAAATAAAAATGACCCACATAGTGCTCACATTCACAATAATTAAAGTAATATAATACTTTTCAAGGTACATAAATATTCACTTAATTTTGCTTATAATATTCATCAATGTTAATATGTACATTTATACTCATAGTTGTATAAAATGATGATTTTGCATAATTTAAATATCAAATTTTATGGTTTTAGCACAAAGCTTATCAGAGCGAGCAGCTCAATCCCAAGCTTTTTTGTCTTCTAAATAATCAGAAATTTTATAGTACCCTTTTTTACAAAGTTTGGTTTTAATACAGCTTTTAAATCGTTTAATGGGTAAATTTCGAATAGCAATAGGAAGTTTGTTGTAAAAGCGTATACATTGACCCATGAACGAGTTGCCTACTCTGTGGAGGCGAGTGTGAAGTACAGCAAGATTATGTTGGTGTTGTGTCGATGTCAGTTGATTATCGATAAATCATAATGATTGTAATTCCCGTCTCCATCACACTGTCATATTGTCTGTGCTTGGAACGCCACAGTCATCTAATCATGACAATCCCATGACGTCACACGCGGAAAATTTTCAAATAGAGCTGTTCCTTTATTATTAATAGTAATAACAATGGATGCCAATAATATGAGTACTGATGAGTTAAATAAGATTAAATTTGATGTCACATTCTGCAATACGTACATAGTGTGTTAATTAAGTCTTCTTATTAAATAATAATATCCATACGTACTAAAGAACAATGGCATACATTGTTTTAGCTGAGATTAAATTTCTACGTCTTTAAATTAAAAATATCACCTTCTTAATTAGTTTGTGCAAGTATTCAGTCATGAACTTTTGTAGGTTATTTCAATGTTAACTTTTATATTCCAAATTGAGGAAGTAAAATGGCAATAACGCATATATCGTATTTTCCTTACGTAGTTAATTCATAATGAAATGTCCTGTAAAAATATTGTTTATGGTAGGTAATGCCAGTGGTTCTAAATACTGTTTGGCCTTACTTTAGGTATACAATAGGTATCTACAACATGAGCATCACTATGAACCAATCAACAGTCGTCAATAAGCAAACAATTTTTTTTTGGGTTACTAGTCTTTTTGCTAGTCATTAATTGAAAGTAATTTATTTATTTTTAAACCACAGTATTTTTACCTACCTGCAAGGAACACCTACACTTAGAAATAAACTGTATTGTTCATTCATTTACTCCGTTTAATTATAATAACAATCTAAAACAATACAATAATGCTGTACTTACTGTCACTTGGCAGAATAAATAAAAAATGGCAACACTAAACGGTAGTGAAAAATCAAATAACTTTTCATTTACAGTATTTTTTTTTATCTGGCCCTAACTACTAGTTTCTACTAGTTAGTACTTTTAAAAAATGCTTTGAAAAATCGTAGCCAAATAATGGAATATCTTTCGTCACTTTTAGACGCTCAAATTTAAGTTAGCTAAGATTTCTGCCGTTCGGTCTCATTAGTGCGCCGCGCTGTCGCTCACCTACTCGCAGACTAGATACCTCCTCGCATAACTAACCACTGACATACTTATACTCTATAAATTAAGTACCTATTGATGACTCGACTCATTGAACATTGTGTATTTATTTTGTAAAAATGCATAATGTATCGTTGAATAGGTACAAAACTTTGTTTAGAGGTCTGTTTAGCCGCTCTTATTAGAATAATAACACGACCTGCGAAGATTGTTCGTAAGAATTCTAAAAGATGGCGGTGTTCGTCTGTCTAGTAAATTCTAAATTCAATAACAATGCGAATTATTTATGTTGGTTTTGTTTTGTTGCTTCGCATATTTTCCTCGTATTCTGAAAAGTATAATATACAGTAAATAGTATTCATTTTAGCAAATATATCATCAGTACGTACCGGTACGTTAAGGCATTATTACTGGTTGTTCTTTCAGAGAAACTTAAATTTTATTATTTGACAATGCTGATACTGTATAGAGAATACGAAACCATACAAATAAAATACCTATTATTATTTCGGTGTTATTAATAAAATAATATCGGTTGCACACCTCTAGTGCAGAGGCGAGCAAATTAAAAACAGCCGTGCCTGCTACGCCACTGTCATCATATGGTGACAAAAAAGTACGTCATGATTGATCATAGTGCTGTGATGGTATTGACTTGATTTAGTCGATTGTTGTTTTTAATTGTGGTGATAATTATAAAGAACGCCGAAACTGTGACACATATCATTATCATTTCTGTCTTATAGGACAAAGCGGAATGAAATAAAACTCCTGTATTATATATTTCGCGTAAATAGTAACTTTTATGAACAAGAGACTATGTGTTAAAAAATAAATCGATAGTGTAAAACTATGTGCTTTATCGATATAATTCCGAACTCACTACTATTTTGTAGGTATTAAAGGATGAATTTGTTGCTTGGCGCTGAGGGCACGTCTTTCAAAACATGGATTCGGTTAACGATATTCAGGAAGACATTAAAGCTAAAATGCTCAAGTCAAAATCTAACTTTACATTTATGACATTTTTCATAAAGAGCGTCTAACTGTTTCTAATGTAGAAACTAGGATTAAAAACTTAGGATAGCAATGGCAATTATTCTACGAAACACATGTAAAAACAATTAGTGAGGTAAACATGTCTGATTTATTTAGTTAAAATTATCATAAGAATGGCTTATGAAGAGTTTTATATACAGTTTAAAAGCGAGCTGAAAGAAATATTAAATAATATGAAAATGTCTAGTGAAACGTGTAATGTTGGTTCAGGAGCTAGCTGTAGTACAGGATTTAGGAATTTTAAGTTAACTAAGGTACAGATACCTGTGTTCTCTGGAAATTATGGTGAGTGGCAGACGTTTAGGGATTTATTTGTAGGGTTACTACATAGTAATAAAACTCTAGACGATGCGCAGAAATTATATAACCTTAAAGGAGTCTAGTAGTAATATAATTTCTGCGCATCGTTAAGCATAACCGAACCGCGCCAGTTAAGTATAATCGAAGATGCAGAGCATCTATGAAGAAACATTCATTTAACATCGGATAATTATACTTACAGCTAGTTGGGAAATATTGGAAGCAATGTACAACAATAAAAGATTTTTAGCAAATTCTATTTTAAAACGTTTGTTTAATCAAAAGGTTTAGCAGCAGAATCAGCCACTGAAATAAAAAGATTACTTAGCACCACATCTGATTGTTTAGGTTCAATAAAACATTTAGGGATAGATGTTACTTCTTGGGACATCCTAATAATACACATTGTTAGTGCCAAATTGGATAAGGACACCAGGAAAGCCTGGGAATTAAAAGTAGCTTTGGATGCAACGGATGATTTGCCTACATTTACTCAATTTACTGATTTTTTAACTGGCCGCTTTCGTGGTCTAGAAAATGTAGAAAATAAACCTCATGTTCAAAAGAGTACGCATTCGTTCCATGTGGTAGGGAATGAATTTGAAAGTACTGTTATACAATACACATCTATATAAAATTAAAATTCAGAGTCTACGTCTCGTACTTTTTAAAAAAAAATGTACTTGAATGTAAAATCTGGGTATTTATTTAATAAAACAATAAAAAGTCCGTGAAAAAAAATCCATAGGGCATGAGAAGTGTTTAGGGGTCTAAAAGGATAGCAGATGACCATTCACTGACCCCCCAGTCGACCATTCCAGTTTGGCACACGATGCACCAGACACCCTGTATTTTAAACATACAAAACACATTGATCATCTTAATCTAGTAAGCCCCGCGCGACACTGATTCGTAGTCAAAGAATAGAAAATCGATTCTCATTAGCATGAGACAATCGGTTTTCTATTCTTTGACTCCGAATCGGTCAAGGACAACTATGTCCTTGACCAATTAAGATACTAAACACAACCACAATTACTATACGACTCAATTTCTTGAATCTTGAGCTATTGATCTATTAACAACATTGTTAAAGGATTAATATTTGACTATAAAACGAGATCAAATCAACTGTGTACTCTTATACTAATTTAATAATCAATAATCATGTTTTTCCAAGAGACCGCTGTTCTTGATAATGTGTTCTTAAGAATTGAAGTGCATCTAACACTATCAGATAGCGTACTTCTTATTTTGTTGCAAAAGTACCCAGCACTCGAAAAGGCCCTCTCACTCTCAACACTTGTTGGTAGTACACACATCACATAGCTGTTAGTTTCTGTGAGATACACACCCCGATGCCCTCCGCTTTCATACATCGTCGCACGCGTGAGCAGCGGGCACGCACGTGCACACCCGGCAAGTGTTTTTGTGCAACAACGCAGATAGGCGGGCCGGGCGGGACACTGGTGCGGGGGTCGCGGAGGGAGGAATGTAAGTGGGTATAGGTTGCGTTCGGATATATTTGATGACTCAAAATTGAATATTTCTTGAGTGCGTTCGAAAAAAGTTGATTTAAATCAAAATGTTATTCAATAACGGGAAAACCGGAGGTAGCTCTGAATTTGTCTCTCAACCGCGGTTTCCAAACATCGGTAAATTTTGTTCGATTTCCGGTTTTTAGCAAAACTGAAAAACCGGGTTTGCACGCCCTAGTACAAGCGGATGGATCTACTAAGCCAATAGTTCCATGCCTTTCTATAGAAAGGTACTAACTTGCCGTAGGTATTAAAACCGTAACCTTACAATTTCGTATACGAAATTGTAAGGTTACGGTTTTAATACCTACGGCAATTTAGTAAAAGCCAAGTCAAAGGATGGAACATATCGTGTGTTTCGTGCATTAGTAGATCAAGGGTCACAAGGATCTTTTATCACTGAGTCAATGGCTCAATATTTAGGGTTAAAGAAAACCTTAACAAAACACCGTGTAACAGGTGTAGGTGGTAATAAAACAGGTCTAATTCTTCCGTAGTTGTTGATATACGTTCTCGAGTTAATCAAGATTACGGTGTCCAAGTAAATGCATACGTTTTGAAGTCCATCACATCCCTTCTCCCAGTTGTAACAGCAACCAGGGTAGAATGGGTAAAGTTGAGTGAAGACGATTTGGCAGATCCTGAGTATCACAGGCCTAATAAAATTGAGATTTAGTTAGGCGCTGAGATGTTTAGCCAAATTATTCAAGATGGAATCAAAAAGAGTACCAGTGGATCGCTCGTAGCACAACAAACAGAATTCGGATGGATTCTTTCTGGTGTTGTCGGTATAGAAAATCCGTCCGAAATCAATTCATATCCTTGTATCACTGTCATGCATTCCAAAGTCTAGGCTGATGACTTCTTACGTAAATTCTGGGAGCTAGAAGCGGAGCCATCGGGAACTGAAACGATACTTAGTAAAGAGGAAGCGGAATGTGAGAATATTTTTACAAATACCACAAAGAGAGATGAAACCGGACGGAACATTGTAAGGTTGCCATTCCAGGATGGTGACCAAAGTTTAAGGATGGTGAATCTATATCTGAAAAAAGGTTGAAGAGTTTAGAATTTAAACTTTCAAGGAATCACAAGTTAAAGGCGGATTACACTGCGGTGATGCAGGAGTATATAGAAGTTAACCATATGTTAAAGGTATATCCAGAAGAAAAGAATAAAGGGTTGTACTTACCTGATCACGCAATAATCCGGGAAGATAAGCAGACAACCAAGGTGCGCGTGGTTTGACGCTTCCTGCAAGGGAATAAATGGAGTATCGTTAAACGATGACTTGATGGTTGGCCCGACATTGCAAGCAGAACTACGACATACGGTTATGCGTTGGAGAACACATCCAATTTGGTGTAGGTGCTGATATAGTTAAAATGTTTAGGCAAGTTCTGGTCAATGGAGATAATACAATGTTTCAGAGGGTTCTTTGGAGAGATAGTCCTATAAAAGAAATTGAAGAATTTGAGTTAGTGACGGTTACATTTGGTACTTCATCTGCGCCATTTCTAGCAATGCGTTCTTTACATCAGGTTGCTTATGATTAAGGGAAGGATCATCCATTAGCAGCAAATATAATTCTTAATGATTTCTACATGGATGATTTAATGAAAGGGGCAGGAAGTGTAGAGAAAGAATATAAGGGCATTTTTACAAAAATGCATAGGTGTATGTTTAGTCCTGTCCCTCGAAAAGATTGTCGTTTTTCTTTTCTATTATTACCCGTATTAACAAAAAACGATTACTTTTAGCTTTAGTAGACACCTAGTTATTATTCCGGTAACAACTTAATTCTCCAAGTACTCGATTATTTAAATTAAATATTAATTAAGTGATAGGGAGATAGCATTTTGACTTGTCCCTGGACGATGCAGCTATATTGAACATAAAATATTCACGTTTTATCCTAAGAATTGACTACAGGTATACTATTTTTTTTATTCAAGAGATTGTGGTAGACTATTTTAAAACATAATTTAAATATTATATCTTTAATTTATTAAATTATGGGAATTCAATTATAGAACCTAAATTGTGAGCAACCTGACACGTCAAGTTTGTTACCGTATTTTTTCCATGAATTACTAAAATTTTGATATATTTTATTTATCTAATAGCAAAACCAGAAGCTTTAAGTCATCCAACGTTTTGTAGACTGTCAGTTTTGCCCATAACACTGTGTAAAGTGCACGTGCGCAGTAGCACTCATCGCTTGGTGGAAAACTTTCTGTCAAGATAAGTTACCAAACTATTGTATAATTTAGTATGTAAACAACATGATTGTGGTAGTTTTTGAAAGCTTTAACATCTAGCTGAATAAATAAATAGTTAAAGATGATTCACTGCAATTGTTCCTATTTACGTTTAATATAAATCGCGCAAAGGTAAGGTAACGTTACGTCAGTTTTAAGTACAATCTCACATACAAAATTAAGTTGATATTACATCTTACTTCTTTTAGACTTATAACTTTTTGTGAAAATGCCCATAAAATTCATACAGTACCTAATAAAAATATAATATATCCAGATAAAGGGGGATTTCAATAACAAAAATGGATAAGTAACGGCGAAGAATTACTACATAAGATAAGAGAAAGCAAAAGGGATTAAGCTGAGGAAGTAAAAATAAAAATAGATAATATTACAAAAATACTCGGACTTACCAGGGATGTTTTCTAGTACTCTGTAGAATTCTCCTCTCCCGACGGAACCTGTAAGTAAAAGGAAAATTATAGCGGGTATTTCTAGGCTTTTCGACCCGTTAGGTTGGTTGTCACCTATCATTTTAGCTAAAATTTTAATACAAAAGCTATGCTTAGCAGGTATAGGTTGGGACGTAGAAGTGCCCAGTAGTTTATTAAAAGGAATAAAAAACTTACCGTAAGGACTTACCTTCTTTAGTGAATGTTAGAAGACCACGTTGGCTTAACACTAAATCCAGTAATGTAAAGACGGAGCCACACGGTTTTTCAGATTCTCAAAAATGGCCTACGCTGCAGTGATATACGTCAGAGTTATAGATGCAGAGGGTAACACATACAAGTTGCATTAGTTACCTCGAAATCCAAACTGTCTCCCATCAAACAGGTATCAATACCTAGGTTAGAACTATGCGAAGCCGTTCTATTATCTAAGTTGGTGGTGGACGTTACTAAAACTCTGGATGTAAATGTGTCAGATGTGCTCGCTTGGACTGTTTCCGAAGTTGTTCTCGCATGGCTTAATAGTCATCCATGCCGTAGGAAAACCTTTGTGGCCAATTGCACTGCAGAAATCTTAAACACATTGGATACACAATATTGGTCATACGTTCCATCCAAACAAAATCCAGCGGATTGTGCCTCTCGCGGCGTGGCTCCAGGGGAACTTGGCGATATTGCGATATGGTTCAATGGACCAGAGTTCTTAAGGAAATCAGTGATAGAATATAAAAAACCTAAACACTTGATTACTACATTGGCGGAAGGAAGTAAAGGTCCATTCGGGTATCCTTGTCATTTCCTTTTGGAACAGATTTTCATCGCTTTCAAGGATGATCAGGGTAGTAGGAAGTTCTTGCACTTAAGCATCAATTGTGCTAACAAGGCAAGAAATAAACAGTTGTCTACGACAGAACTCGAGGAGGCGATGGAAGTATGTATTAGAAAGGGTCAAGAAGAAGAGTTACACGAAGAAATACACGAATTTAGGAAGACGGGATCTTTAGGTAAAACGAGTAGAAAGTAAAAATCGTTAAACTTGTTTTTGGACTCAAAGGGAGTTATTACAGTGGGAGGTAGATTAGAGATGTCTCAGTTGAGTTATGATCGCAAACATCCAATACTTACTTATGCCTAAAGATTCCTTCCTCACGAAGCTTCTCATCAACGAAGCGCATCAAAAAACGATGCATGGGGGGCCTCAAGGTATGATCGCTTACATGAGATCTCGGTATTGGGTTGTAGGGAATAAACCTTTAGTAAAGGCCTATTTTAGAAAATGTGTTACTTGCATTAGGTATACAAATAAAGCCAGAAGCCAACTAATGGGTCAGCTACCATCTCCTCGCGCTACACCAAATAAAATTTCTGTACAGTGGCGTCGATTACGCTGGCCCGATAAACGTGAGAGTGTCTAAAAGACGTGGTAATAAGTCGTACAAGGCGTCCATCGCGCTCTTCATATGTCTGTCTACGCGGGCGATTCATATCGAAGCAGCCAGTGACATGACGTCCAAAGGGTTCTTGGCCGCTTGTATGAGGTTCGTAGCGAGGCGTGGACATTGTGCAGAACTAGGTACACAGTGACAACGGCACAAATTTTGTTGGCGCTGCGCGAGAGCTGCAAGAATTATTTAAAAAAGAAAAATCAAAATTCATTCCCGAATTGGTTGTGTGCTTGGCAAATAATGGTACAAAGTGGAATTTTATTCCTTCGCACGCTCCAAACTTTAGCGGTCTATAGGAGACAGGAATAAAGTCCACTAAATACATCTCAGAAGGGTTAAAGAGAACTCTACATTAACTTTTGAAGTAACAAAGGGCGAGAGGAACCCCTGGTGGAACGCAGAACTTAGTAAACTCAGAGATGCATTACGTAAACAATTCAACAGAGCTAAAAACACTAGACTCCCGGACGACTGGGACCTATACAAAGAAACCCAATACGCATACAAAAAACAGATTAGAACCGCCAGGAGATCAGCATGGCGGAAATTCTGTGAATCCATCGAGACAAATAACGAAGCCGCTAGGGTAAGGAAGATTCTGGCAGCAGATCAGGACCGAACTCTCGGCGCGCTGAAAAAGCCTGATAATTCATACACACTAACCGACCAGGAAACCAGTAAGGTCCTTCTCGAGACCCACTTCCCAGACTGCAGACTCCTGGAGGATGGGAGGTGGGAGGCTGAACCAGAATGGACCCCAACTGATCAGGACTGGTCCAGAGCCCGCAACATAGTAACAGAAGACCGGCTAAGGTGGGCTATTGACACCTTTCAGCCTTACAAGTCCGCGGGGCTGGATGGCATTTTCCCAGCCCTGCTGCAGTGGGGGGTGAATCATCTGATGCCAGTGCTGACGGAGATCTATCGAGCCTGCATGGCACTCAGATACATACCCCTCGCATGGCGCGAAGTGAAAGTCATTTTCATACCCAAACCTGGCAAAACCGACTATACACAACCCAAGGCTTACAGGCCTATAAGCCTCACATCCTTCCTACTGAAGACCCTTGAGAGACTCTGCGATAGACACATCCGAGACGGACCTCTTCGGGCAAAACCCCTTCACAAACAACAGCATGCGTACACCACAGGCAGATCAACAGAATCCGCGCATTCAATTTTAGAAACCACGCTATGCAAGCGTGGTTTCTAAAATTGAATGCGCAGTGGACCACAAATGCTCGGCACTGGCCGCCTTCATTGACATCGAGGGCGCCTTTGACAAAACAATGTTCAATAGCATCAACACGGCGCTTGACAGACATAGCATAGACCCCACCATAAGTGGCTGGATCACAAACATGCTTAAACTGAGAGCTGTACAAGTCACAGTGAACGACACTACCAGGGCCATAGTGGCGAAAGGCTGCCCACAAGGAGGCGTCCTCTCGCCGCTTTTATGGAACCTGGTCGTCGACAACCTCATCAAAACACTCAACGATAAAGGTTACTTCACCGTAGGCTACGCGGATGACATAACCATAATAATAAATGGCACCCACGAAAATACCCTATGCAACCTTATGCGCCAAGCCTTAAAAATAGTAGAGGATTGGTGCAATAAGCACCAACTATCAGTAAACCCTACAAAGACCGAATTAGTTCTATTCACAAAGAAGAGGAAACTGCCAATTTTGCAGCTACCACGATTCTTTGGGACCACCCTAAGCCTCTCAACTGAAACCAAGTACCTGGGCATCTTCTTGGACAAACAGTTGAACTGAGCAAAACATACCAACTACATCATCACAAAAGCCAGCATATCCCTGTGGCAGTGTAAAAGACTGCTCGGCAGGAACTGGGGAATTAACCCCAAGATTACCTACTGGCTGTTCACCACGGTCATCCGGCCAATTATCACATATGGCTCACTAGTCTGGTGGCCCAGGACAGACCTGAGCACAGCCCAAAAAGATCTCGAAAAACTGCAACGGTTTGCTTGTGTAGCAATCACAGGCTGTATGAGAACTACGCCCACCGCCGCCCTACAGGCGATGCTTGGATTGCCGCCTCTGCACCTTATCGTGCGGGAGGAGGCGGCCCTGGCCGCCTTTAGGCTTAACATAACAGGAACCCTGAGCAAAGACTCTAGAGTCAAGCACATACGCATAAGGGAGGATGCGATCAAACGAAGACCGATGATGGCATCACCCTGCGACAGAGCCCCAAAACTACACTGTTTCCAAAAGCACTACAACATAATACTCACAGAGGAACGGTGCGACTATTCAAGCCCGTATGAGGTAAGAGTATACACCGATGGATCAAAGACCAACTCCGGAACCGGAGCTGGCGTTTTCTCACACGACCTTAACATAAACATATCCTGCCCGCTGGGAATGTTCAACACCGTCTACCAGGCGGAGTGTGTGGGCATTATACAAGCGGCGTATGCCATAGAAGCCAGGCGAGTCACGGACACTCATGTACGTATACTCTCCGACAGCGCCTCAGTTCTCCAATCCCTAGGAAAGAAACACAGTACTTCGAGATTAACACAAGAATGTCACAATGCGCTAGAACGTATAACGGTATTCAACCGCAACACAGTGACACTGCAATGGATAAAAGGACACAGCGGATCGCTGGGCAACGACGCAGCTGACGAACTAGCCAGGAGAGCATCCGGCACGTCAGTCTGCGGACCGGAGCCGATCGTGCCCATCCCCTTCAACCAACTACGCAGGTGGCTACAGGAGCTCACCCACACGCAAGCGGAGAGCTGGTGGTCCTCGGCACAGGGGTGCAGACAGTCCAAGGAGGCTATGCCATCCTTGGATAGTAAGTTAACCAGGCGTTTGTTACGCCTGGACCGGACCGGCCTGCGCCTGTTGACGGGGACCATCACGGGCCACTGCTCGCTAAACAAACACTTCCACACAATAGGCATAACGGACAGCCCTCTGTGCAGGGCTTGCATGGAGGCAGAGGAAACCGTTGCGCATGTGCTCTTCGAATGCACAGGCGTCACCCACATTAGAACAGAAACCCTCGGGGCACCCAGATCCTACACAGAGATCCTAAACAGACCAGGAGATGTTATCAACTTCTGGAGGGAGGTGGGCTGGTTGGAATAACCACCAAAAACGGCCGCCATGGCCCACGCACAATGGTCCACCTGAAGGACTAAGTGCGGAAACCAAACCCTCTAACATAGAACATAGAACATAGTAACAACGGTGTTGGCACAAATTGAGGCATGCCTCAACTCGAGACCGCTTTCCTGTGTGGATCAAAATGAGTTAACGGTGTTAACTCCGGGCCATTTTCTGTTTGGGGAACCACTCGTCCTAGTACCTGATTCAAATTTCAAAAAGGCTAACATTTCTAGTCTCAGACGGTGGAAACTTACCCAAAGAATGTTATAGGACTATTGGCGGCGGTGGTCACAAGATTAATTAGATAAATTTTTACAACGCCATAAAGTGGGCTCACAACAATCCAAAACCAGCCATAGGTGGCATAGTTCTGATAAAAGAGGATGATATACCTCCTGGTAAGTGGTTGCTGGGAAAGATTGAATTAAAACACCCTGGCCCCGACGGAATCACTCGAGTCGTTACTGTTAGAACTAAAAATTCCCTGATAAAGAGACCTATTAGCAAATTGGCTATTCTTCCTGTAGCAACTTAAACTTTAAGTTTGTAAGGTATAATTTAGGAATATGTTCATAATAGGGTGCATCTAGTTTGTAAGAATTACGAAATTGTCGTTTTTTCTCTTGTATACCCATGTTATTATTATATTAAAATTTTGTACCTGTGCACCCCATACTACTAGACATGTCGCTCGTTGGGTGGTTTAGATTAAGAGAAGGACATCTTGCAATATGTCCTTGGTGGGCGGTATGTCTAATATTTCATATGTGCAAAAGTTTACCTAACGCTTCCTTAGATGGCGTTGGGTATCGAAAGTTCGTGGGGATCACCCTGATTAGGATAGATTTATTGGATGGAATCAAACACGGCAGATGCGACATGATGACGGGCCTTTTTATTGTTGACAGGTGTCACAGATAGACCACAGACTACACAGAGTACATATTGACACACGAGTACACTACTGGTACATTTTAATGAATATGCCACAGGCTGACTTATATATACATTAGATGATTACAGAGCAAATATTATGTTCCTTTACATTCGGACTTCAGGGAGGGAAAATATTCAAATGCGTTTTTTTCTGATAATGATTCTATCTCAATACGTCTAGCGCCACACACTTTTCTGTGTCAAAAACAGGAACTAATGAATGTTGCCACTTAATTTTTAACATTGGGATCGAAATAGATCGCGCTATGGTTTCGTTACCGAGCAAAACATACATAGTTTTGGATTCTTTTTGTAAAGCGCGATTCCTTGTTAATTAAATTGTCCTAATTGGAATTAGAACAGTTCGTGTGTTTCATTTGGTGTTCTCGCCTTCGGACCTTGAAATCCTGTTCCCTTGAAATCTAGAATAACAGTAAAGTAAAGCAAACATTTATTTGCATAGAATCTAGGTAAAGTAAATAAGATGTTACAGTTAAAATATGGGTGATCCTTGTACAATCTACCTTATATTAGGCATGCAACATTATTGTAAGACGAGTGAATTGATATAAAAAGAAATGAAATGATGACATGGTTAAATTATTTTTGCAGTATTATAGTTGAACAAATATCTGGACGAACCGACTGTTCAAAATGATCTCAACAACTAAGAAAATTAAACTTTATCTCGATTTAATAGAATTCTTGTCAGAATGACAGTGTCGTGTACTTTCTTAATTTTGAAACAGTTCTTGTGTCATGACGCTGACTGTACAATCATATAATGAAACATTAATTTAAATATCTACGATACAACAGTAATAAAATTAAATTAGTCTTAACAATGTCATAATTAGGCTTGTCAAAATTAAATTACATTGTATCATTACGTAGATAAGTCAATGTTATTTAGAAATTTCAGTCATTCACAGAATAATAGCATTTTACAATTAATAATGCTGTCAGTTTCTTTTTAAAGTTTTGCATTGTGTCATTTTTAATTATATTAGGTATTTTATTACATATTATTGGGCCCATACTAATAACACTTTTTTTTTGTAAGGCAGTATTACAACTCTCAATATGTAGTAAATATTTATACTGACTTCTTATAGGTCTCTTTCTATCTTTTGACATGGCTGTGAAAAGGTTAATGTTACATTTAACAAAATTTGCGACTTCTAAAAATGTACATCGCCGAGAAAGTTAATAGTTTGAGGGACTTAAACACAGGAACACAACTATCCGTCACTTTCAAATTAAGAATTGCCCTTTTTTTAGCAACGTTTTTGGGCCTTGAACACATGTTCTCTTAGAGTACAGTTTCCCCAAAAGATTATTCCGTATCTTAAAATGGACGCGACTAGACCATGGTATGCAACTACTGTTGTGGTGATGTTGACCTTTTTCGTTAGATTGTGTAGGACATACGCGGATACGCTCAATTTTTTACAAACCTCTTCTACTTAAGGTTTCCAAGTCAATTGACTGTCTATCAGTATACCAAAAAAAAATTGCAACTTGTACTTGGTTTATATTACAGTTATTACATTCTATTATTACACTTGGTACTGGTGTGCGTTGATAAAAATGCATTACGTTCGTTTTTTGCAGGTTAATTACTAACTTCTTTTCGTCAAGCCAATTTACAATATCTTTGAGAGTATTATTTATGTCCTGTTCGTATTTATTTATGTCTGTACATTTAATTAGTGCGGTGCTGTCGTCAGTGAATAAGACCATTGGGTGTTCAATGCGGTGTGGTAAGTCATTTATATATAGCAAGAATAAAAGTGAGCAAAGAACTCCACCCTGAGGTACGCCTTGTCCGACAACTCTTGCTTCGGATATGTATTTCTTTTCACGCCTAGTCTTCGTACAGATTTTAGATATTTCCGTATATTGTTTACAGTCACTTAAATATGATTTAATAAGATTAAGTACGTTTCCTCTTATCCCATACATATTGAGCTTCTCAATCAGGGTTGCTTGATGGACATAATCGAAGGCTTTTGTCATAATATCTGTAAGGATTGCGCAAATTGGCAATTTTTTATCAACATTTCCCATTATTATTCTAAGCAAGTCGTAAATAGCAATATTTATACCTTTGTTCTTCCTAAATCCTTTTTGTTCGTCACATAAAATATTATATTTACATAAAAAAGTATTAATTGATTCATACATATATTTCGATTACTTTCGAAAATATTGGAATTTTAGGGCAATGGGTCTATAATTCACTAAATTTTCTTTATCGTGTTTTTTGAAAAGCGGTTTTACGATAACTGTTTTTAAATCATTCGGGAATACTCCAAAGCTAATGCACAGATTTATAATATAGCTTAAGACGCTGACAACACCTAAACCGCGGTCACTGTCAGATTGCATAGAAAAGAAAGAGAAGCCCGATGACACAACGCTTGTAATTTATTGCAAAATATGAAGCAATAGGGTATTTTACTATATACGAGAAAAAATCTATAAATAGATTATTGAGATACTTTAGGCAAAAAGGAGTCGGAAAATGTTACTTTTAGTTCATAAAAAAAAATTTAAAATTTAATTTAACGTTTTCAGTTTTTCTAATCTGTTAAAAAACACCATGAAATAGTAGCCGCCATGTACGAATTATTTATTATGTTCGATGGCTAGTTTCTACCAACAAGCCAAATTTTCGGAAAAATAAAATAAGAACTGACATGTAACACGTTTAGAACTTGCGAAGGCTATAATATAATTCGTATATGAAAACTAGCCAAGTCAGACCTTAGGCTACAATATATGTATTATCCTAAGTTATAAGAAGAAATTATATTTATGTTGTTATAAATAAATTTCAGGACTAACTATTGAACTTGGCACCCATTTAGATCTCACTTCTTTTGTGGTTGAAGTCAACAACCAAGGCATATAATATCATAATATTGAACTTGGCTCTCATTTCACATTTATGTTTTTGATGGGATATCATTACTTTTTGTACATAAATTATTAGTAGGTACTTATAGTTAATACCAAATAGTTTTTGTTAAACTACTGTATTTTCCTACGTTTACGGGGTATAATTGTCTTTTTGTGTTATTTTCTATATTTTCTTGTACCTTTGAAATGTTCGAGTGAATTGCCCATTCAGTATCCAGATTTTTTTTTACGCGTTTTCTGTTTATACTTAATTTGGCCAACTTGGAGTGGTATAACGTGCGCAGACGGTTGTACTCTACAACAGAGCTCTCTTGTGCCTTGATTTGACTTGGATCTAAATTGATAAGATGTACTCCATCTAAGGTTTTAACTCTGGAGAGTCCAACGCACTATGGAAAATCGTAGAACAACTGCTGATTAAAAATGATTTTTGTCAATGTCGCTACTGGCATGCTTTTTTATTTTACTCAATAGTTTAAGGACCAAACTAGACTATAATATCAAAAAATTATAAATATTAAATGAAATTATTTTTTTACAACACCACAAATTTTATAGTTTTGACGGACGTCCATGTCAGGCCCGTTCACTTCATCACTTTTAAATTGATTTTATTGTTATACGTTACAGGAAAAGGTATAATGTATTATATATTTCTGGAAACCTCGTCTTTTGAAGAATATGAAACAGCTAATATGTACGAGGTGCATTCAATAAGTACCTAGCCTCATCGCCAGAGGGCGCTGTAGTTTCAAAAGAGTTTTACCACAGTGTAGCACATTCTTTTTTAATTCTTTTTTCAAATTTTCATTCCAATCCCTTCATTTGTTTTAATTTGACAACTTATGGAAGCGAACGTGTCGATCGGTTTTACAAAAATGGAAAAAGTGCAATATCGTTCGGTGATTCGATTCCTATTTTTGGAAGGGAAAACGCGCATCGAAATCAAAGAGCGCTTGGATGTTGTGTACGGTGACTCTTCTCCATCGATGGCCACCGTCAAGAATTGGTTCAACGAGTTTGCACGTGGCCGTACGTCGGTTTTTGATGAACCACGTCCAGGTGCACCGAAAACAGCTGCTACGGAGGAAAACATTAAAAAAGTCCATGATTTCGTATTGGCAGATCGCCGATTGAAGGTTCGGGAGCTAGCTGAGACTAGGCATTTCAAAAGGAACAGTGCATCATATTCTTCACGAGGAACTCAGCATGAGAAAGCTGTCGGCGCGATGGGTGCCGCGTTTACTCACACCAGAAAACAAGCGCAACCGTGAGACCACATCGGAGACGTGTTTGGCGCTGTTTAAGCGTTAAGATCTTCGAGATTTTGTTTTAACTCCATATTAACTAATGATAAATTATTAAATTGTGCGTGAGCTGAGCTAAGTTGTAGTTTAAGTTTCTCTATTTCATTTCTTAGCTCTAGCATGTCTGCATCACCTTCGTCGACGGATATGTTAGGTAAACTGCTTGCAGTGCCATCTAGCGGCGAATTCTTGGAAATATTATAAGCACTCTCATTCATTAAATCGTCTGACGATAGGGCTCGTGATTTCAATCGTAACGTAATCTTTTCAAAGAATTCCATGTTAATTTTATAAATTACAAAGAACAATTGAAAAAAGTCCTTTTAACACTTTTAGTGCCACGATAAGTCGTTTGTGTGCCCACAACTCGCCTCCCGCGTCGTATATATATATAAATAGCTGTAGGTAGCATATGACCATGCCCAGCACCCACCTAGCAAATCAAAACGTGGTACTATGGTAAGGGCGAGTTGTGGGTACACAAACAAATTATCATTCTACCCGGCAGCCGGGTGCTTGGCACTAAAAGTGTTAATGGTTGACCGGGATTTGAACTCACACCTTAGAGCGTGCATTTCGCCGCGTAAAAAAGCGAATTGTTAAACCGCCAGGCCAAACAGTCTCAATATCAACTTAACGAAATAGATAGAATAGAATAGAATAGAATATTTATTTGCGTTAAACATGGTATACAAGGATGTTAAATATACAAATTGAGGCACAAGCATGTTTAGCTAGGATAAAACATAGCATGCAAAATTTTAAGAACAAGTTAAGGCAACAATAATCGTTTTTTTTTTTTTAAACATCAACATTTTTTATCTATTAATTCTTTTAAACTGTAAAAACTACACCCGAGTAACCACTTATGAAATTTTATTTTAAATAATTTTATTTTTAATATTTAAAGCTTTGAAATGCCTTCGTATTTTATTATAAATCCGCACACACATTGCCAAGCAGTTACTATTGTATTTAGCCTAGGCAAATCATTTAACACTAGTTTATGTGGATCTTGTCGGTTCCGAGGATTGACATCATTTGCAGTCTTAAATAGTTGCTTATTTTTCATAACAAACACACATATTTCGTAAATGTAAAGTGACGGTAACGGTAACAAACCAAGTTTTTTTAAATATTGGTCGACATGAGTCATCGGGGCCGGGCTTAAGTCCACAAATTGCTCTCATGCACTTTTTTTGAGCGATGAATGCTCTTTGGAAGTCAGTGCTGATACCCCACATTATTAGTCCATAACGTAACAACGATTCGACGTACGCGTGGTATGACATTACATCAGTTTTTATATTAGTTACATTTTTTACTTGTTTTAATGCATAAAAAAATTTATTAATTTTAGTGCTAACATTGTCTATATGCTCTTTCCAGTTAATGTCTTTATCTATTATTACACCTAAAAATCTAGTACGCATTACTTCATTGATTTTATTAATATTGAGTTTAATGTCATTTTTGGAATTATTTGATCGATTAAATTGAATGTAAACGGATTTTTCTAAATTTATCATCAAATGGTTAATGTCAAGCCAATGCAATAATTTGTCAATTGTATTATTAATGTCAAGTTCATGTTCTGAAATGGTATTTAGTTTTTTATTAGATGTCACTATAATAGAAATATCGTCAGCAAATAATACGCATTTATGGTTAGTGATTTTTATAATGTCATTTATGTAAATGAGGAATAATATCTGGCCCAGCACACTTCCCTGTGGAACGCCATATTTATTATGTTTATATTCTGATGAATAGGATATTATGACATTATTTTAATTTTTTTTATTGATGATGACACATTGTTTTCTGTTGCTTAAATAGGACGACAGCCACTGAAGTGCCGGTCCTCTAATACCAACAGCTTCCAATTTTTGTAGCAATATGTCATGAGGCCTGTAGTTATATAATTATTATTAATATTTGAAAGTATAGCTTGCATGAGGGAGCAAATAGCTAACGATGTGGACTTGTTCTTTTGGAATCCAAACTGCTGGTCACTTATACGAGGGCTGCACTAAAAGTATCGGGAATGGAATATTTCCACTGTTCCTGTCATATTAAAATCTTTTTAATTGAAAACTCCTTGGTGTTAAAAATCGAATACCATTTATTTATTTAAAAAAAGATTCTCGGTCTTGTCACAAGGTTTTGTCAAACTTGTTTAGTCGTTGAGAAAATGGAATTGACTCGAGAAAATTCAAGAGCGATGATTTAATATGACTCGAAGTGGTTTAACACAAAAACAGTGTGTTGACCGGATGATTTCTGCATTTGGTGATGAAGCCCCATCTAAAACCACAATTTATCGCTGGTTTGCTGAATTTCAACGTGGACGTGTCAAGCTCAGTGATGATCCCCGTCAAGGTCGTCCAAAAACTGCAGTCACCCAAGAAAACGTTGATGCTGTGCGTAAGCTGATTGAGAAAGATCGACATGTGGCATACCGCGAAATTCAGGCAACTTTAGACATTGGCATGAGTCAAATACAAATAATCTTGCATGAACAATTAGGTGTAAAAAAGTTGTTTTCCCGATGGATATCGCATTCGCTCTGTGAAGAGCAAAAAGCGGCTCGCGTTACTTGGTGCGTCAGAACTCTCGAAAGATTCCACCCAGGATCCTCAAATGCTGTATACAACATCGTATCAGTTGACGAATCCTGGATATACGCGTACGAACCCGAAACAAAAAACCAGTCACGAGTTTGGGTGTTCGAAAATGAGTTAAAGCCAACAAAAATTGTTCGTTCACGGAGTGTTGCAAAAAAAATGGTGGCCACGTTTGTCTCCAAAACCGGCCATGTTACGACTATTCCTCTTGAGGGACAAATAACGATTAATGCAGAATGGTATGCTAGCATTTGTTTGCCACAGGTCGTTTCTGAACTCCGTAAAGAGAACTGCAACCGCTGCATCACCCTCCATCACGACAATGCGAGTTCTCACACTGCGCACAGAACAAAAGAGTTTTTAGAGCAAGAAAACATAGAATTATTAGACCATCCGCCGTACAGCCCCGGCCTAAGCCCTAATGATTTCTATACTTTCCCTAAAATAAAGAATACATTGCGTGGACAGAGATTTTCATCACCTGAAGAAGCTGTGGATGCCTACAAAACGGCCATTTTGCAGACCCCAACTTCCGAATGGAATGGTTGTTCCATCGTATGGAAAAATGTGTCAATTTTCGCGGAGAATACTTCGAAAAGCAATAAATACATTTTTAAATAGTAATGTTGTGTCACTTCCTTGATTCCCGAAATTTTCAGTGCCGCCCTCGTAATATGGAATTTTTTGCAAAAGTCAGTTAACCTTTTAAACATACATTTTTCAAAAATTTTAGATAATATGGGAAATTTTAGATATAAGAGTTATGGGTCGGTAATTGTTGATGTCACATTTATCTCCCTTCTTGAATAAGGGCTTTATTAAAGACAGTTTTAATTTTTAGGAAAGGTGCCTTGTGAAAATGGCATGTTTATTAAATGCGTCAGAATACTAGTCAGTTCGTTGCAGCACGCTTTGACGATTTTTGAATTGATCTCATCATAGCCCTCCGACCTGGTGGGTGAGGTGGTGCGCCTCGAAGAGCTCGGCGCTGCCACTGGCCTAAAAATGAAGGCAACGGCGACTGGGGCCCGAATGGTGGAGGTCCCCGGTGCGGCCAGTGGCCCGGCCGCTGACGCTCTGGCCGAAAGGCTCAGGGCGTCCCTAAATGCGGACGAGGTCAGAGTGTCCAGGCCTACCAAGTGCGCTAGCATGCGCATCATGGGCCTGGACGACTCCGTGACGGAGGACAAGGTGGTCGCCGCAGTAGTTAGGACTGGGGGGTGCTCTGCCGAGCAGGTGAGGGTGGGCACCATCCATCCAGACTCCGCGGGGCTGCAAACCGTTACGGTGAGCTGCCCCGTGTTGGTGGCCAAAAATATTTCCAGAGAGGGCCAAAGGTTATTGGTGGGCTGGGTGTCAGCACAGGTTAAACTGCTGGAGCCCAGACCTCTGAGGTGCTTCCGTTGCCAGGTGGGCGACCACGTGCAAGCCAATTGCACCTCGGAGGTGGACCGCAGCGGTCTCTGCTACCGCTGTGGTCAGCCCGGGCACAAGGCCGGCTCCTGCAACGCTACGCCGCACTGTGCCGTATGTGCGGCGGCTGGCAAGCCGGCCGACCACCGGATGGGGCCGCCGCCACTGCCGCCGCCGCCGCTGCCGCTTCCGCCACCGCAGTCGTCGCCGCCATACCCGTCGCGGCAGGACCCCTGGTTCGGGAGGAGGCCAATGTCAACATGGAATGCCAATAATGGCCCCATTACGCCTCCTCCAGGCGAACGTCAACCACTGCGCCGCCGCTCAGGATCTGTTGCTCCAGAGCATGGCGCAGTGGTCGATTAACATCGCCGTGGTCGCTGAGCCGTACTTTGTCCCGCCCAGGGATGACTGGGTGGAGGACCTGAGCGGCTCAGTGACCCTAATTTCGTCGGCCGCCGCCGCACTATGGGACCAACCGGTATTTTCCATCTCAAAAATCGATAACTCTGTTGTTTTGTGATTTATCTCCTTGATTTTTTTTTCACGTATTTGTGAATATCTAGGCAATAAAAGAAATCAAACATCATCATTCTAAAAAAAATATTTTTTCCGAAAAAAAATGACAAAGATAAAGTTATACGAAATTTCATACAAAAAATCATACAGTTATATTAAAATAGCAATAAAAGTTACACTTATGCTTAAAATAAGTTTAAAACTAAATTATTATTATTAAACAAACAGTTACATGACAAAAAAAAAATATTACTTAAACTTATCCTACTCATCACTTTCTATTTCCAACAATTCTTTAGCTTCGTCAAATAATTCTTTGGATATTAGAAAACTTGGTTTATTTAAGCTAGATATATAAGGATCAGATGTATATAACAAAATATGCAGAACGTCTTCGTTTGTTGCTGATCTGGAACACTTCCTAGCGTGATGTAACCTATATTTCTTATAATCTTTATTTCGAGCTTCCTGGGCATCTTCGGATAATTGTCCTATAGGCAAAACTGCATAATGCTCTATTATTTTAGCACCATGTATAAGTACTTTATGGACCGAAGATGGCATGTAGTACCAGTTATATTTGCTTACATATAATTGCGCGGTTACCAATGTATACTGACCAAATTTTTCTGCGTTTATAGGAAATCCCGATGACATAGTTTGAAGAATTACATATAGTCTCTTGATTAATTCTTCATCAATTCCGGTTATCTCTGCAGAACATTGGTAATTTTGGAAAAATCTCCTTGCCGTATTACCGTCATTGCTATTACCGGAACCTTGACGTGGTTTATCAATATGCAAGCCAAGCACTTCTCGGAAACGTTTTTGGACAAATTTTTTCTTGTCTTCTTTAAGTTGCTTGTTTTCTGGAGTTGTTGCAGACCACTTCTCAAAACCTAAATTGTAAGAAATATGGAGGATCATTTCCATAAATCTTATCCATGCGTGTAGCGTCGACAATCCGTATTTAAACGCATTTTCATTTTCAACTCTCGTTGTAACTTTTAAAAGATCATTCATTTGTCTGGGAGTTGCTCCACAAACAGTGCAGGTAGCACTGGATGATGTGTTTGTCAACACTTGAGCAACTTTCCCATCAATCATTGTCATAAACAGTTGATGTTTAACTTCGATGACTTTGTCTTCTATTGACACAAGAGTTGGAATCAATTGATTAATTTTGGCTTCAATTTCACTGACAACCGCTGTAGTTTTTTCGGGAGTTTCTTTTGCAAATTCTAATGAAATTGGTCTGCAATATCTAACAGATGAGCAAGTAGGGTTTTTCCATATGACCGTAGAAGTTTCTTCGTCTACTAGTCGCAGTGGTACAAGGGACACTATAAACAAATTAGCGTCCGATATTTGTTCGTTTTCTTCCGGTAGAGTTTGTTTATACTCACTTTGCCCGGAGGATCCATCACATCCCCATTTAGTGAAAAGCTTGAGACGATTGTAAGTCGATCCTGACTTTATCCTTATAATACGGCAGACCGTATGGTCTAAGAGATCTTGCAGCTTGATTTTTGCGCTTATATTTGTCACCGTAATGCTGGATGCAGGCGGATAGCAAGCCTTTTTTGCTTCACTTAGTGTTTGATACGAAGGCAATACAGAACTTAAATTCTTATCAACGAGCCTTTTTCTTAGGTACGCATATTGTGCTTTGGTTAAATCAGTTTCAATGCATATACTCAATGCTTCCTCTTTTGTAAAGGAAAGTGCGTTATCTGGATTGAGTATGTTTTGTAGAATAACTTTTTTCTCTTCTTTTTCCTTATTTCTGATAATAGTCACAATCGACGCTTCGTCATTTTCCCCCATGGATCTTAAACCTTGCACATAAGCGTTACGGACATGTCCCATTCCATACTCCTGGACCAGCTCCATATTTTTTCGTTTCTTTGTGTTTTCCGAGCACTCGTCATATTGTTTTGTTGGTCTTCCACGTTCACCAGAAGTATTCAAACCAGAATTTACAGTGGTTGAGGTACTGCAAGAATTCAATGATACTTTAAACTCACCATTTAACCAATTTGAGTATAGGCTCTCGAACCGGTCCGGCTTTCTTTGAGCTTTGGTCCATTTCTGGTTGCAACTCGATGTTAGATTTTTTTGAATACTCTCTATTACAGTATTAACGTCAGTTTCCGATAGTTGAAAATTTTCCAATAAATATTTTTTGAGGTCTGAAGTACTTTTCCCTTTTATTATTTGATCACAAAGATCGCGTCGAACACAAACGAATTCACTCATTGTTAGATAATAATGTTTTTTATGCGTTAATTGTTATTGAAAAGAATTATCTGAACACTTTGATGAATCGTATGCTGAACATACACGGGTATTTAAAGGACTAATATTTTAGTGCCTTGTGCAAAAACCATGGGACAATTGATTATAACAGTTCTCATCGAAATAGTGTAATCAGTACTGATTGTAATTATTTACCACAACAGATAAATAGAACTTCCGCAGCAATATAGTTTATCATACTTGTGGTTAAGGTGACCACCCCAAACAAAATTGCCATGGGAAGATTCTTTCAAATATAATAGCAGTTTTTTAATTTGCAAATGTATGTTTTTATCATAGAAATAGAAAAAAACAATATAGACATCAAAGGATAATAACTAAATATAATATTTCATAATAAAAAAGAAGAACCGTAATTTTCGAGGATTTTTCCCCGATTGACATTATTGCTTCAAAATCACCTCTGGCGCAAAAAACGCGCAAGTTTTTTTTAAATCCTCATATTACTGAGTAGATAAGGTCTCTAATAGAGTAATTAACTTGACACCGGCTGCTTTCGGCAACAACGAAAACTCCAATTGAAATTAACAAAAACTAAATTTTCTTTACTTCACTAAAAAAATATTAAAAAATTAAATAAAAATATTTTTTTTACAAAAACTGAACGTGGTTGCAAAGTGTATATTCTAAGCTATCTAATGATGTATAACACTAATATGTTTCCTTGGAAAACTTCCGAATAATTATGTGTTGAACTCCCTTAACGGTAATTTAATTGGCATGAAAATATTTATGCCCAATGTTTGAGGTTCATTTTATAAACGTAAAACTTTATATTTTTTTATATTTTGTAATTTATTCGTAAGTTCCATCTTTTGAGAGTATAAAACCATAAAACAATCTATGGATTTACGACTTTCGACACAACCATTTTTGAGATGGAAAATACTGTTTGGTCCCATAGTGCGCCGGTACCCTGTCCCTCGAGGCCGTCAAGAGAGGACGGGGCTGCGTAGCAGCACGGTTCGGGGAGATTGTCGTGGTAGGGGTCTACCTCTCTCCGAACCGAACTCTTGCCGAGTTCCACAACTCCCTTGCGGAGGTGAGAGGCGTCGTCGTCGGGTTTGGTTCTCTCCCCGTGTTCGTCCTCGGGGACTTCAATGCCAAGAATTTGGCTTGGGGTTCCCGGTTAACGGACACACGGGGCAGGATGGTGGAGGACTGGGCTCTGGAGACAGGCCTGGTCGTCCTAAACCGGGGTTCTGTCCCCACGTGTGTGCGGATGCGGGGTGAATCAGTGGTGGACATCTCGTTCGCCCGCCTCGCTCTGTCGCCGCGTGTAGTTGACTGGCGTGTCATGGAGGGGGTGGAGACCTATTCCGATCACCGGTATATCCGGTTCGATGTCTCCGCCCAGACCTCGGACGCGCCGGTCCGACGGGCCCCGAGTGGTCCGCGGTGGGCGCAGAAGCAGCTGGACCGGGAGCTCCTCCTGGAAGCCTCGATCGTGCAGGCCTGGGTGTCACCACCGGACAGGCCTGCCGACATCAATGACGAGGCGGAGTGGTTCCGGGAGGCCATGTCCGACATATGTGACGTGGGAATGCCCCGGGTCCAGCCTGGACGTGCCTCGCGCCAGGTGTACTGGTGGTCGCAGGAGCTGACGGCTCTGCGCACTGCGTGCGTGGCTGCGCGACGCCGGTACACCAGGCACCGCAGGCTCCGTATCAAACCTCCGGATACGGAAGCCATTCAGGCGGAGCTGTACGAGGGGTACAGAGCGGCGAAGACCGCCTTCCAAGCGGAGATCCTGCGGACCCGTGGGGACGCCCGTACAAAGTGGTGCGGGATAAACTCCGCGCATGGGCTCCCCCGCTGACGCAGAGTCTCCGGCCCCAGCTTGTGGAGGACGTGGTGAGCGCTCTGTTCCCTTCCCGAGAGGAACACACCTCCCCGCCTATGGCTCCGCCTACTGCGGTGCCCGATGCGGACCACACCGCCAACGACGACGACGACGACGATGCTCCGGAGGTGACCGAGGTAGAAATGAGAGCGGCGGTACGCAGGCTTAATGCCAAAAATACCGCCCCAGGACCCGACGGCTTACCTGGGAAGGCCTGGGTCCTGGCCTTGGAGGCTCTCGGGCCTCGACTTAGGGGGCTCCTAAGCGCATGCATGGAGAGGGGCCAGTTCCCGCTTCGCTGGAAGACGGGGAAACTGGTCCTCATAAAGAAGGCAGGGTGCCCTGCGGACTCTCCGTCCGCTTATCGGCCCATCGTGCTGCTCGACGAGGTGGGCAAGCTCTTTGAAAGAGTAATTGCAGAGACCGCCTCGTCGGCCAGCTGGTGCAGGTGGGGCCGGATTTGGCGGAGAGCCAGTTTGGTTTCCGCAGCGGGCGCTCTACGGTGGACGCCATCATGCGTGTGCGAGCCCTGACGACGGGGAATGCTGTTGCCCAGGGTGGGGTCGTCTTGGCGGTGTCTCTAGACATCGCCAATGCCTTCAATACCCTGCCCTGGAGTTGCATCAGGGAGGCACTCCGGTATCACCGGATGCCGACCTACCTCTGTCGTGTGGTCGAGGCCTATTTGACGGACAGGGCCGTCATCTACCCCGGTCACCAGGGAGTGTGGAACCGGCAAGAGATGTCGTGTGGTGTCCCACAGGGATCGGTCCTGGGGCCGCATCTGTGGGACATCGGATACGACTGGGTGCTGCGCGCCGACCTCCCTAGCGGCGTCAGCGTAGTGTGCTACGCTGACGACACGTTGGTCCTTGCGCAGGGGAGGTCGCACCAGGCGGCGGCCGAATTAGCGGCACGCGGGGTTGTGACAATCGTCGAAAGGATCCGGCAATTGGGACTCGAGGTGGCCCTGCACAAGTCCGAGGCCATGTGTTTTCATGGTTCTCGGAACGCGCCACCGTTGGGGTCCCAAATAACGGTAGGAGGGGTTTCTATCAGCGTCGAGTCGACGATGAAGTACCTGGGACTCTTCCTCGACAGCCGGTGGAACTTCGTGGAGCATTTCCGACGTTTGGCTCCCAAACTGGAGCGGGCGGGCGCTGCATTGAAGCGGCTCCTGCCCAATCTAAGGGGTCCAAACGCCTCCTGCCGGAGGCTCTACGCGGGGGTCGTGCGGTCCATGGCCCTCTACGGGGCTCCTGTATGGGCGCGCTCTCTGGCGCTGCGGCCAGCCCGCCGGTTGAGCGCGGCCCAAAGGGTCATGGCCATCCGGATGGTCCGAGGATACCGCACGGTCTCCTGTGAGGCAGCGAGCCTCCTTGCCGGATTGCCGCCATGGGATCTGGAGGCAAAAGTCCTCGCGCACGTATGGGAGTGGCGCGAGGAGGCGAAACGCCGGGGCGTAAGTCCGCTGCCGCGAGAAATCGCGGCACAGCGGACGGAGCTCCGGCGGGATCTCATGGCGTCATGGAAAGTACGGTAGTCGCAACCCAGTGCTGGGCACGCCACGATTGCGGCGATAAGTCCCCTCTTTGAGGAGTGGCTGGTTCCGCGTGACGCAGGTCCTCACCGGACACGGCAGCTTCGGGAGGTTCCTGTGTCGGATAAGGCGGGAGGAAACGTCCGGGTGTCACCACTGTGTGGATCGCCCGGAGGTCACGGTGGAGCATACGGTGGAGGTCTGCCCGGCTTGGGCAGAGCACCGCCGTGTCCTCGTGGAGGCGATCGGCGGCAGAGACCTCTCGCGTCCGGCCCTGGTTCAGGCCATGGTACGGTAGAGGGCATGGGCAGCCGTCACCTCCTTCTGCGAAGCAGTAATGCTCGCGAAGGAGGAGGCGGGACGGTTGAGGGAAAGGCACGTTTCGCGCCCTCTCGCCCCTAGCCGCCGCAGGAGACGCCCTGGGCGTCGGGAATCTCGGGCGGATTTCCAGCCACCGTAGGCGCGGGCTTGCGGACGGTGAGCAATGGGTAGCTCACCGTCCGGTAAGGACCAGGCCCGGGTCGACGGCGTGTCGTATTCCACGCGCGCCTCAAAGAGATGTTGTCAGCACAAAAGTAGGGGTCCACTAGGGCCGATGCCTGCCGGGGTCGCGGGAAGGTACTTATGGGTCACCGAGGCCCCCGCAACACAGGCAACAGGAAGGAATACGGGTGGGTTTTAGTCAGTAAGAGTCTGACACACCCTCCCGCTCCGCCCAGAGCGGGAGAAGTTATTTGATGATTTCCCACCCTCAAAAAAAAAAACCCTCCGACCTAGTGTTGGACAGAGACATTATTTCCTGTCTTACCTCGTTAACCACCATTGGTCTAAGAAACATAGAGTTGACACTCGTACTTTTGAACCGGTTTTGACCTGTGCTTTGTTCCCCTTGTACATTCGTTAAATTAACATAATTGTTATTAAATATAGTAGCCATTTGTACAGGGTCTGTAGTTGTGGTATCATTGACTTTAATGCATTCTATGTTGTCTTTATGAGTGTTACTGTTTATTTCGGTTTTAATGACATTCCATGTGACTTTGCACTTGTTATCATGATTATGAATATATTTTATATTTGCACTTTTTTTTAATTATAAATACATTTATTTAGCAGACTATAGTAGTTTTTATATTTAGTTTTATTAATTAAATTTTTACTTTTATAATATCCATACCGTAGCTTCTGTTTAGTTTTACAACTTTGTCTCAAACCTTTACTTATCCACTTTTGTTTGTTTTCGTTATTACTATTGATTTTAACTCTTACTTTTGGAAAACAGAGACCATACAACAGACACAACAGCTCGTGAAAAACATTGAATGCACAGTTAGTGTCAGTTTTGAGACTGACCAAGAAAGATTTTCCAAACATTCCTTAAATTTCCGGATGTTGTCTTCGTTATAGTCTCTTTTATAAATATAGTATATTGTTGATTTTTGTGGTGTCTTTTTGATTGGAAAGCTTAACATTTGTGCTGATGATCAGACAGATACAGGGGTAGTACAGTGGCAGTTGCGTTGGCAATATTGCTTAAAATATGGTCAAAACAAGTAAATTTGCGAGTAGTTACATTGATGTGGATTTTTAAATTATGATTGTTAGATAAATCTTGCAATCCATTTGTGATGTTACCTTTTTTAAGAGTATTTATGTTTAAATCACCGGCCACAACTTTATTTATTTTAGACTTGTATTTATTTGACAAATCGTGTAAAAGATTGTTTAATTTTGTCAAAAACAGATTTGGATCAGATTGTGGTGTTCTATAGACACATATTACTATTAATTTATTATTTATAATCTCTATGCCACAAGCTTCAAGAATTTACAACCAGATGTTCTGGTTGTAAATTCTATCTTTTTAATTTAGTTCGACGGTTATTTTTCTTGTTGAATTCAAAAGAATCGTAATCTTCTTTAAATGTTTTAACACTTCTTTTTTAAGTTAAAATGATGGCACAATTATATAATTATACTCACTTTACCTCAAGTCCGAGTTTTTTCAAGGAAACGCAATGTTTTAGTTATTATTTAACTTTGTTTACAACAAGGTCACAACGTTATTGTTTTTACCTATAACTTTATTATTCATTTAAAGAGTTGTTTGATAACACTGCCACTTGGTTATTAGCGTACACTATCACTATTACACTACTTATTAGCACTTAAAAACGAATGGGATTATTTTAAAATATGTATTTTAAATTACGGAGCTGATGTTGTCCTTGACACTTGACGTACCCGTCTTTGACTTGACATTGTGCAGAGGTCAATTATATATATACCAAAAACAACTGGGAGTCCAAAATACTCCCTGTGGGACCCCAAAGAGGATTGTGCGTTCTTCGCTAAGACAATCGCTTATTTTGACATATTGCTTACGCCGGAAAGATAGTCTTTAAATATATTAAAAACAGTACCTCGTAGTACTATTCGATCTATCTTTGATAAGAGGATAGGGACAGAAACTGTATCAAACGCCTTGGAGAGATCTAGATACAAGGCATGCCGAGATGTACCAGGTATTTACTTAACAAAAAAAAGATAAAGGTCTACAAAATATCTAGTCTATTAAGCCTACAACGTTCTCACGTCAAGTGAGAACTTAAGACATTTTGTTTTGGTCGCATTAAGTAAGAGATTATTAGCTGCGAACCATTTTGAAAGAACAGCCAGACTATCGTTGACGTTTAAGACATCCGGATCTTTTCTATCTATTTTAAAAATAAGAGAAGTGTCGTCAGCGAATAGAATTATATCCGATAAGTTCGCCATCATGTAAGGAATATCATTAATATAAACTAGAAATAGGAAAGGGCCATGAATTGAACCTTGGGGCACGACCACCTTTACTAGAGACCCCGAGGACGTCGCCCCGTCAACTTTTACTTTTTGCTGCCTGTTTGATAGATAGGACAGAACAAGCGTTACCGTCACAAAGTCCGTAAAAGTACATTATGTCAGCGTATTCAGGATTAGAATATGCAGCCATAGTCAGCGCTTATGAAGGCACAGCACAGCACAAGAGCAAGATACGCAGCAACAGTTAGGGAAATAGCCAGTAACAAAACACGAGCTTGCGCGACGTAGAGTTGAAACTAACTAACGCTGACGATCAAATTTTGCAAAATCGCACCCCCTGTGATGCCGAGAGAACAATAGCGACCAATCACAAAGCTCCCCGAGTGGTTGGAGTTCAAGCGCAGGTAAAAACTACGAATAATACGAATACGAAACAATAGGTTGACCGTCTCGCAATTTTACCTGCCCCCCATAAAACTCTTCTCTTCCCTGGCACACATGCAAAAGTATTGACAATCATACCTTTCTGAATAACTGATAAGACAAGGATATTTTCCTAGTAATTTGTACACCAGGTGTAGTATTTTTTTTTGCACTAGACTACATTTTTTATGAAGTAATAGCAAAAATTACAAAAAAATAAATGTTTGGTTAGTGATATTTGCCAAAGTTTTAGGCATTATTGAACTTTTAATTATTAACAAAGGTCTGCTACGGCGTCAACTATGATAATAACTTAAATTTCAGTACAGTCGCGCCGTAAATCATTTTTAAATTGGTTTCAAATGGTTTAATCTGGGATTTTTCATTAAAAAACTAAAACTCTTAACTAATTCAAAAACTACTGAATTTCGGTAGAACATTTGGTGGCTTAATTTGTTGCATTTTAACCCTACTATGACGTCCTGCAAGGAATACGTCGAGTTACCAGTAACCCTGTATACATAAACGATATTTGTAACTGTTTTCAGAATAGTAACTTCCTACTATACGCTGATGATCTTAAGGTATTTAGAACAATAAAAAACACTGTTGATAACAGCCTATTGCAGGATGACCTGAATAGATTGTCTGATTATTGTAAAGAAAATAAATTAATACTAAGTATCCCTAAGTGCAAATACATAAATTTTTACTAAAAATAAGAATGTAATAACGTACGATTATTCACTTTGTAATAAAACTCTAGATAAAGAAACCTATATCTGTGACCTGGGTGTTCTTTTTGATTGCAAACTTCACTTAAACCTACATATAGCTAAAATTACTTCTAAAGCATTTCAAATGTATAATTTTGTTATGAGAACCACGTCAGCTTTTAAACGATCAACCACATATCTGTATTTATTTAATTCTTTAGTTCGCCCACAAGTTGAATATGCTTGTATGATCTGGGATCCCTATTATATAAAATATGAGACTGCAATAGAGAGAGTTCAGCGTTAGTTCCTCAATACAATGCAGTACAAATATCGGATGGAACGCTTATCGTATGAGGAAGCATTGAATGAGTTTCACCTGTTAACACTACGCTCTAGACGCTTGTTGCTCCAAGGAATGATGCTTCATGGACTTGTACACAATAAATTTGACTGCTCTGATTTGATACGTCAAATATACTATATTGTACCTAGAACAGTTATGAGACGAGAGGCGCGCTCTTATCCACTGTTTGCTACAACTCCCTGTCGTACAAATGCAGGTGAAAGAGCGCCGCTCCAGAGATTGGTTCAAACTTATAATAATAACTTTAATGATATCGATGTATTTGCCCTATCTAAACATAAATTAAAAAAACAAATTGTTATGCGCCTTGCTCAAAACTTTTAATTTAATCATTTCCTATTTTCTTTCTTTAAATTATTATGTATTTAACTATTAGACAACGAAAAATTGTATTGTTGTTTTATAATATGTATTTTATTTTTATTTTTTATTACTTAAGTTTACCAAAACTGTATCTAATATAAGCTAGTAAGATGTGGAAACGTAGTGCATTGTACATTTACTTATAGCATACTGTGTATCTAGATGTAACATACAGTGTATGATTGTTTGTTTCCCAAATAAAAAAAAATAAAAAAAAAATAAAAAATGTTAACTATGTTGCTGGCTTAATGTAATACATAACCATCTAGTATAGATAGATCTTTTACCTTGCTAAGCCAACATTCAGATAGGACTATGACATCAATGTTTACCTTTGTAAGAGACAGTAAGATGCGAAGTTCGTCAAAGTTTTTATTTGCACTTCTAATATTGATGTGAATTATTTTTATAGCTCGACTAGAGTTGCCAGCATATTTGTTACATTCCTCTGGATAGCAAATGAACGATTTTTTTTTAAATTACACGAGTCAAGGTCGTAATTAATATTATTAATATCATCACGATTAGCCATTTGAAAGGAAAACATTGGCGCCGATTCCCTTGTTCACAAACTGAACTAAATTTAAGTTCAGTGCATCCTTTTCTTTCTATTTCATTAAGAAAAGGACAGAAGGTCAATTTTAGTTTAGTCCTGTCAAATTAATCAGCGCTTGACGTAAATTGACGTAATTTTAGTAGGCAAGTTTTTAATCACGCCTAAACTTGTATGGAGTAGTGACAGGCGCTGATTAATTTGACAGGACTAAACTAAAATTTATCTTCTGTCCTCTTCTTAATGAAATAGAAAGAAAAAGATGCACTGAACTTAAATTTAGTTCAGTTTGTGAACAAGGGAATCGGCGCCATTATCAATATTGGTGCAACATGCGTACATTTTGTATTTGTAAACACTGTCGTACTTATTGTACTTAAGTCGTATACGGAACATGTAGGGTAATACATGAGTGTAGGAATGTGTGAATGTGCCTATGTGGAAGGTGCAGTAGAGATGAGTGGTAGAGTGAGTGAGTGGGCGAATGAATTGAGTTGTATTTTTGTGTGTGAGAGCGAGTTATTGGTTGTGTCTAAGTCTTACAAACGCGTGCCGTCCATAGAGGCAATTAGGCCTAGTCTACCCTACCAACAAAGCCAACTGCGTTTATTTTAACTAAAAACAAAAAAAAAAAGTTTAACTCCTGTTATAACACTTATAGCAACTTGTCGCGCCCGCCGTGTGATATTACTCACAGTTCGACGGAGCTCGGTACGCATTTATTAGGCAGGCACTCGGCCAGCCTAAATCTCATTGATAAATTTACGCACACTGGTGTATTTTATCGTGTGTATGAATGGCACACACTATTGACATGGTTTAAATTATTGGCGTAACTACTGCGACTGGAGCTGGCCACCGCGGGCCGTGATTGGCTGCGTGTAAAGTCAAGATTTAATGAATGAAAAGTATTGAAGACCAGGGTTTCCAATTTTTGAACAGTTCCCCGAATTGCGGGGAATTTGAGAAACAGACACACTGAATAGTTTCCTTAATGACTACTAGAGACAATTAAAAAAAACAGGGTGGTATTGTCGAATTAATACCTTCCAAAAAATTATAAATTGTAAGGAATAACAAATCCCTATAAAAATAATTAAAAACTTCATATCTTTTTATTTTTCTCCTCATATTTGGGAAATTTCGCTTTGATTTTTGGGGAGTTAGGAAAATAAGTTTCGGCAACCCTGGACTATATTATCTAGCAAAATTTGGTAGTCCCTTTTGTTGAAGAACACGGTATGACAATGATACAATTTTAATTGGTATTGTTTTTTTATCGACAAATTAGAAATTATATTTTTCTTAGGGAAGCCATATTGTTTCATGTGACAGCAATTTATATCCGATCTTTAATGTTTTGCTTTTTTATCTTATTAAGTTATAAGTTATTCGTTTAGAAACGTAAAGTAGTGTAAGTATTATTTTGTTGTGTTTATTATTTTTTTTATTTACCTAAGAATGATGTTCTGTTGTGGAGTTTGCGCCGATATGTGTTTGCTAGAAGATGCAGTAAGTTTTCGCAATTATCGTTTAATGATAATATTCAAGTTGTGTCTAAAGGTAGATATGTGCCCGAATTACGAAAATTAATCCAAAAATATGATAAGTCAGACTTCGGATATTTTGCAAATGACGTGTTCTGTAACTATCACCCACCCATACTTTGAGGGTCATCATATCATGTAGAGCGACGCTGTGATGTTGCGCTTTTTAGGTTTTTTTTGGTGTCAGTATGCGTGGCCTACCCTCCGTGGAGAACCACGGCACGCCACTGCTTACAAATTTTTATCGGTGAAATAGAGGTAGATTTAAAAAAGTTACGATTAATAACGATTAATATAAATTAGACTTATTAAAACTAGCCGGACAACAAAGTACTTGAGACAGATAAACAGTGACAGACTCCTGCTTAGGTCCAATAGGGATTGTTCAGACGAGATTAGGAGTTGTTTTTCTCCTTGTACCTTGCGCAGGAATATGTTATCAATAGAAGACCGGCAAAATTGGAAACCGTTTTGTTTTGCAAATTCCTTTGACAGGTGAAATAGTTTCTTTGAGCTTGCCGGGAGGTGATCACTAACATAAACTGGTTGCCGTTTGCCAGAGATACCAATAGTTTCGGTGTTGAGCTTGTTTTCCATACCACATATAGACGTGATGTTTTTGTTGATTTCACGCACTGCGGCTACCTATAGTTTTTTGTTTTAACTGCACGTTGGTTTGAAACTCCGCAACGATTGGGCGAATAGAGTCCGGCTTACCGGGTATGCGGTAAATAAAATATGATAAATAAACAGTATTTCTCATCATCAATTTGTAAACAAGTTAACATTAATGATTGTTCTGTAAATAAAAATATTCGTCTGAAATCGCCAATCCGTCTTGAGCAAGCGTGGTCGTGTCCTCCTATGTATGAGAAGAAGCCTTTGGTGTGACAATGACAGGCAGGCATTATTAAATTATTAAATGCCTGCCTGTCATTGTCCTTTAAAATGCGGAGGCACGGAGCACGAAAAAGTAAACACCAGCCATTTTTAATTGTTTACGTAACTATTGTTTCGCAAGTGTATTGAAAAACGTCATTTGATACGCGTTATTGCACACTTGGATCAAAATGTAATATTTCCTCACGATGACCCCATCCATGATACCCATCATGAAATGGCTCATCTTGAGGATTTAAAAAATATACCTAATTAAAGGGTTAAAAATAATCAAATTCAAGTGTAACAAAATCATTATAACCTGGACTCTATTGAAACTCCGTACTACGCTAGGCCAGCAAAAAGGCAGCTCAACGTGTTACCACTGTGCACCCACGCGCGCCCTGTGGTGAACTGTTCCTACTTATGTCTATATAAAAAATTGTATCCCAAAATATCGTTACTGGTAAATAGAAAAAAAATTGACATATCGTATAAGTTTTTTTACGGCGGCGGTTCGATGTGCGCATCCGTGATAGTACATTATACTAACATTCTCGAGGTAGAGGCTAAAACTTTTTGATGTATTACATGGGTGGGACCATGTAAAGGGGGCGAGCCCATTTCTTAACATAGCATAAATCCAGATACCGAACTACTAATTGTGAAATTCCATTAGGATAAACCCAATAAAGTCAAAGTCAAATGAATTATTTCAAATAGACACATAAAAGGACCTTTGAACATCAAAATTTACAAAAAAAAATAGAATTGATTCTAGCTGCCCCTTACAAAAGGTAGTTTTGCATGGAGAAGAATGGGCAAAAAACTCATCCGTTTCTCTTTTAAAATGTTTTACAAGATTTTGTATAGGTACATTTTAAAATTATGTGTGAAGATGATGCACCTAAAATAAAATTACTTTAACAAAATAGGTAAAACAAAGAATCAAAAATAAAGCAAAGACAAAGAAAGAAAGAAAGAAAGCTTTATTTGCATAAATTGTAGGTACATGACATAAGATATTAAAATAAGTTGTGATCCTTGTACAATTTACCCTAAAATAGGCATGCAAAAATTGTTGTTTATATCTCATAATAATATAATGATCATACAAGTAATATTGTTGAACATGAATATTGAATACAAATTAATTAAATTAGGCATGTCAACAAAAAAAATATATCAAATAAAAAATACAATTGAAAGAACGAACACAATTACACGAATATAATGTCAAAACGAATACTTTATTAAATTAGGTTATTTACTTCTATAATTATTGGTAATCAAGAATAATTAGTTTATGTCATCATCATTTAAAAATTCTTTAATAGAATAATAACATTTCTCAACAAGTAGTGTTGTTAATCTTTTTTTTTAATTGTGTATTGTGTCATTCTTTATTATGTCAGGTATTTTATTATAAATCGTAGGACCCATGCAAGTAATGTTTTTTTTAAGTAAAGCAGTATTAAAGCTCTCAACATGTAAAAGATTTTTATACTGACTCCTGACTGGCCTTTGCCTCATTTGTTGTACTGTAGTGAAAAGGTGCATGTTCCGTTTAACGAACATTGCCATTTCTAGAACATAAATTGCCGGAAAGGTTAGGGATTTAAACACCGGAACGCAGCTATCTGTTGTCTTCATGTTCATAATTGACCTCAAGCAACGTTTTTGGGCTTTGAATACCTGTTCCCTCAGACAAGAATTTCCCCAGAAAATTATACCGTATCTCAGAGTAGATGCCACGATCCCATGATATGCAATCAAAGTTGTAGACATGTTCACTTTCTTAGCTAGATTGAAGAGGACATAAGCAGATGCATTTAATTTTTTGCAAACTTCTGCTTGTGGTTTCCACGTTAATTGACTGTCGATAATTATGCCTAGGAATTTCGCTTTTTGTACTTGGTCTATCTTATGACTATCATATTCAATAATGAAATTTGGTAAAGATGTTCGTTGGTAAAAATATATTATGTTAGTCTTTTCTAGATTAATTACTAATTAATTTTTTTCAAGCCAATTTATAATGTCTTTTAGTGTATTATTAATGTCTTTTTCATATTTATTTGTATCAGAACAACCAATTAATGCGGTGCTGTCATCAGCAAATAAAATCATTGGGTCCTTAATGTGACCTGGTAAATCGTTGATATACAGCAGAAATAAAAGAGGACTTAGGACTCCACCCTGAGGCACGCCGTGTTTAATATATATTTGACATTATATTTTCACTATTTGACATTATATACCTACAATTTATATTTCAGACTTAATATTATTAATATTATTTTACATGGATTCTTGTGTACGTTGTGAATGTGAGAACGTTGTAGGCTTAATAGACTAGATCTTTTTTTCTTTAGACCGTTTCCTTTTCTCTTTTTTGTTAAGTACTTCTCGACAGGCCTACACTGTTCTCCCATACCTAATTTGTGTAATTTGAAAACATTGTAAAAGCCAATTATTTTTAAAAGAGTTACCGTGGAGTTTCTTGCCGGCTCTTCTCCATAGGAAACGACCAATTGGAACCGTGCACCTAGCTTCTGACGTTTCATAAGTGCCCATGTAGGTTTATGTGAAATAAAAATATTTTGATTTTGATTTTATTGATATTCGGATAAGTATTTCTTTTCACGTTTGCTTTTAATACATACCCGGGATATTTCTGTATATTGTCTACGGTCGTTTAAATATGATTTTATTAGATTGAACACGTTTCCTCTAATGCCATACATATTGAGTTTACTAAGTAACGTTTCATGATGGACACAGTCAAAAGCTTTTGTCATATGTGAGGATTACACATATAGGTAATTTCTTGTCAACATTTTTAATATTATACTAAGTAAGTCGAAAACAGCTGAATTAACACTTTGTTCTTTCTAAAACCCTTCTGTTCAGTGCGTAAAATTCCAAAAAAATATTAATTGAGTCGTATAATATTTTTTCTATTATTTTGGAAAAAAATGGAATTAAGGCAATGGGCCTATAGTTGGCTAAGTTTTCTCTGTCTTGTTAAATAAATAAGTAAATAAATTAATTATGTGATAGGTACATGATGCTCACATATTTACAAACATTGTAAAAGTATACGTTTTCCTAAAAACAATAAATAAAGTAATGGGTCAGTGTGTGAGTTAAAGTAATCACAGAATTTAATTTCAACATTGATTTATTATTTGTATCAAATAATACATTGTACAATTGAAATAGCAACCAGTTTGATTTTGTCTAGACTCTAGATTGTCCTATGGAGCTGGACCAGCATGTTTCCAAGCATTCTTATCTTGGATATAATCCTCTAATTTGTAATATGCTTGTTTACAAAGTGTAGGTACTTTTAACATGAGTTTTAAATTTTCTTTCATGTAATTGCAATATATCACAAGGCATTTTGTTGTAACATTTGACACAGTACCCCATAAAAGATGTATGTACTTTAGATAATCTGAAAAATGGTTGATCTATTTTATCTTTATTTCTAGTATTAAAATTGTCAATCACTTACTTTATTAAAATTATGTAAATTTTTTCTTACATACATAATATTTTCATAAATGAATTGGCGAGGTACCGTTATAATATTAATCTTCTTAAATTGTTCCCTAAGAGATTCACGGCGACGTAGAATATAAATGGCTCTGACAGCTCGCTTTTGCAAAATAAAGATGGAATCAATGTCAGCAGCCCGACCCCATAGTAAAATGCCGTACGGCATAATGCTGTGGAAGTAGCTAAAATAGACCAAACGCGCGGTTTCTACACCTGTCAACTGTCTTATCTTTCTAACAGCATAAGCGGCCGAGCTTAGCCGCCCCGCAAGAGATGTTATATGTGGTGCCTATTGTAGTTTCTCGTCTAGAGTGATTCCTAGGAAAACCGTTTGAGTAATAAATTCCAGTTTTTCTCCATTCAATATGAGATCACATTCGCTACTTTTAACATTAGGTAATTTAAATCTAATGCATTTGGTTTTATTTTCATTTAGTACCAAATTCTTTACCGTAAACCAATCTTGGACCTGAAGAATAGAGTTATGCACGTCGTCATGATTTTGTGATCGTCGGTCTATTTTAAAGATCAATGATGTGTCATCTGCAAATAACATCATCTTCGGTTGATTTTGAAGTAATTGGGGTAAATCATTAATGTAAACTAAAAAGAGGAATGGACCCAATATCGAACCTTGAGGAACGCCCATTGCCATTTCAAACCCCAATGAGTTTACGCCGTTTACTTGAACTTTAACCTTTACCCTAAACGATAGCAATCTTTTAGGTATGATCTTAGTAAATCAAGAGCTATTTTTCTAAGTCCATAGTGCTCTAGTTTCAGCAGAAGTATCTCATGGTTTACGCAATCGAACGCCCTAGAGAGGTCGCAAAAGATACCAATGGCATCTTGTGCTTCCTCCCAGACGTTAAAAATGTTCTTTATTAGGGTGACACCGGTGTCAGTCGTACAACGCCCTTTGGAGAAACTGTACTGTTGTTCATAAAAGATGGAATTTTTATTAAAGTGACGTAACATTTGATTGAGCATCAATTTTTCAAACACCTTACTGAGAACTGGCAGAACTGATACAGGCCTATAGTTGTTGGGTTCTTTACTATCACCGGATTTTAACAAAGGAACTACTCTACTGTGTTTCATGAGATCTGGTTCTTACCAGATCTCATGAAACACAGTAGAGTAGTTTTAAGGAGTCTTCTCCTTGGTCAACACTGGTGTTAAATATGAAAGCTAAATAGGGCGCAATGGTTTCGATGATAGATCTACAGACTATTACAGACATTCCCCAGAGATCTTCTGTTGATTTAATTTTAAGATCTTTAAAAACTTTTATAACAGCCTGGGGGTTTGTATGCTGAAACCTAAACTCTAAAGGGCATGCCTTTACATTTTTTTTAAGTAAGGCAGCAGAAAGCGCGGGTGAGGAATTTTAAGTTTCAGTAGTTTTAAGGGGAATATTAGTAAAAAAGTTTTCAAATTCTTGAGCTATCTCTATATCTGAAGTGATGGGCCCATGTGCAGTCTCTAAATTAAATTCAGTATTGCGCTGGTTTTTCCTACCTGTTTCATTATTTATTATTTGCCAGGTAGTTTTTATTTTATCATCAGAAGACTTAATTTGATTGGTAATATAAAGAGCTTTAGCAATTTTGCAAACACTTTTAAAAGTTTTAGAATATTTTGCAACATACTCATGAAAGCTTTTATTTTTCATATAAGGCTTTAGGCCATAAAGTTCAAAAAGCTTTTCCCTGCTTTTACGAATACCTGGAGTCGCCTAATCACTAAATAAGAACTTTGTGTAAATACCTTTAGTCTTTAGTGGAAAAGTGTCATTAAATTGCGTTTTTAATAGTAAAAAGAACGCGGCGTAGAACTCGTTTGGGTCACATATATTATTAAAACTCTGAACACATAGTTTACTGGCCAAAGAATTATTTAATTTTTAAATTTTTTACATGTAATTGGCCTAAACCTTATTTGAATTTTTTGCAAAGGTATATAGGAACAAAATGTTATTGTTTGTCTACTGTGATCAGATGGCAACTTATTTACAATTTGTTTGTGTAAGTAATCACAATTACAAAAAATATTATCTATACAAGTGACAGAAGAAGCTGTCACTCGGGTTGGTTCATTAAAAACATTTGACAAATCAATAAATAAATAAATAAATAACCCTTTATCCCACATACAATCTAGGACACCACACTCAGCAGCCTCGCTTGCGACAACTTTTCAACAAGAGAGTAAAACAAAATAACAATATGCTAAAATGAAATATTTCTGTTGCAGGTGAGTCGCATGCTCGCTCGCTCACCACTGTAAGTAAGTGCCCCACACAATGTAGCTCACCCATGTTCCATACGCTTTGTACTTATTTATACTTGCCATCAGAAACGTTTGTTCTTACCACCTGCTCTTAAGGGCGCGTTTGGTTCTTCATCTTCAAATAATAGTAACCATTTTGTTGAAAATTATAGATTTTTATAATGTAAAAACGATTTTCTGTTCCCATTTTTCACAAAATTAACGATACCGGGTTGAGTTTAGGTACATTTTTTGTTTTATTGTCAACATATTTTAAGGTTTCTAAAAATACTAGGAGTAGGCAGACATATTCAATTCCAAAAACTAGTACAAAAAAATATCAAAATGTCACACATAGTCGCAGAAAAAATGAAAAACTAAACTTATTTTTTCACATATTTTGCTATTACGAATGAATCTTAATCGGTTGCATTAGGGGTTATTTTATTTTTGTTACTGTCTTGCTATATTGCGCAAACGTTTCGAATGTAACCTCAGTCCGCGCTTGGCCGCCGTCGTGAGTGGACACTGTATCGCCTGTTAGCCGCGCCTCGTGTTGAAAAAGATCGCTGTACATATACAAAGTATTCGATAAACCAAATTAGATAGGTACTTGATACGATGTTTTTATAATCACATGTTTTTATAAAAATATTCTTATTCGATAAAAGTAAAGAGGATTTATAACTGCCTATTCGTCTTCGACTTGATGGAGTGACCTGATGGTGTATTTCGGTGACTGCTACTGGAACTCGTCGACCAGTAGATCTAGGTGTGCTGAGTTTGGGCTCGTTTTGATAGTTATGATGAGACCTTACCTCCGGACTTGATGGAGTGACCTGAAAGTGTACTTTGTGACTGCTACTGGAACTCATCGACCAGCAGAACTAGGGGTGCCGAGTTTGGGATCGTTTTGATAGTTATGATTAATTTAGTTGGAGTATGTGGGGAGGTATTTTATTGTTACATTTGAAACAGTACACCATGAAGGATGAGACTACTTTAGCCAGTCTGAAACCTTGTTGAACTAATTGTTCCCTATTTCTGGTCCTGTAATTGTGTCTTTCACCTCTTTCACTGAATATATTGACAAGGTACCGTGATGATGTTAACATCTTTTAACAGTTCCCTTAGAGAATCGCGACGCGCAGAGGCCATATATTGCTTTGATGGCTTTTGGGTCCCGTCGAACTTCCACCTACATTAAATACCAGTAATTACGAGAAAATGACCTTGAAAATGTACTGAGTGAGATAAGAGAGGGGATCTGGCTTCAAAATGATGGGTGCCCTGCTCATTCTGGCCGGCAAGTAAGAGCCTACTTAGACGAAGCTTACCCAGGCACCTGCCTGTTCGTCTAAGTAGGCTCTAGGTAGGATTGGGCGACTAGGACAGATATTGTGTTCACCTAGGTCTCCGGACCTATAACCCTTGGATTTTTTTTTATTGGGGCTGCATGTAAGGCAAAGTCTATGAAAAACCGATCCAAAATGACCGTGAATTGAGAGCAAAGGTTAACCCTTGCAATGTTAACATTGCAGCAAGAAAAATAGCCCGAATAAGCCTGAGAAGACTCAAAAGCTCATTCTTAAGAAGATGCCGAACATGTATTACAAAGGAAGCAATTTGAGCATTTATTGTGATTTATTTAAATACATTTTTATAAAAATTAAGTCTTCTGTTATTTTTTACTATGACCTTATCCTTCGAGATGTCATTTACAGACCGACCGGCTGGTCGGCCGTAGATTAACTTACTTGCATTTAAAATAGAATGCGCCCCTATGAACTAGAATAGCAATTTTTTCATATTCTTTCATGAAAATGCACAAGTATTGCATCATTCCAAAATCACCATCAAACAAGCTATTTTTCAAGTTTCTTGTACAAAACTGTCGCATACATTCTTGAAAACGTTATTGTAGAAAAAAGTGTAGAGTAACTATTCACGAATAACTTGATGTAAAAAAAAAATACTAGAAAAATGATTTTTCATTACAAGATGCTTTGATTTTATGCCTGTGTTGCCAGGGGCCTCGGTAACCCTTTCGAATTTTCCCGCGACCATTACGAGATGCTTAAAAAATCTGTCATGGTAGAGATTTTTCGATATTTCGGAAAATTTTGTTTATCTGTATTCGTAACATTTTGCGGAACATATAATATGCTGTTTTGGTAGGTATTGACCCCAAGCTATCACCCCTGCACTATGTCGTACTATTTACTGGACACCCTGTATAACAATATTGTCTTTAACAGTATAAAAGGCTTTCTGACACAGTCTTGAATGTGGCTAGGAAGTTTATTTTAAAAACGGGCAAACAGGCGGTTAATTGGGCATCTAGAGTGCTACCTATTTTTTGAGCCTGGTTGTAGGAACAAATAGACATTTCTTAGTTTCTTTGCCAATAATGCAGACCTGGAAATGAAAAGCAACACCTTATAAATATTGCATATTATAAAAGGTCATAAAGAACCAAATTTTGTGTTACAAAAATATTTACTTACCAAACCATCATCCACCTACATTATATTATTTTAGTTATTAAATATATGATTTACTGTATATATTATATGTATACAGTAACAAATGGAACACTATCTGAAGACACATGAGCTTATCCAATAGCAATTGATATTTCTTGTCCACCAGCAGTTTTAATTTCCTCTGTCAAATGTTCAAACCACATACTGCCTATTTTTTTTCAACACGTGGAAATGGCGAGTTTTCATTGCTGGAATATACATGAGACTTGTTATTGTGAGCTGCTTGAGTGTAGTAGCTACCAGAAGTCACAAATGCCCACACAAATGCAGTATCTATTTTGTCACTGCCCGTAGTGTTTCCACGCTTTAACACACATAGTGCACTTGAAATATAATTCATGCTCTAAAAGTTCGCCTTTATGTTGTCCGTAGGCGTCATAAAGTTGCTGTTTATGCTATAGTGCATAGTTTTTTTTTTCTCAGACTAAAGTAAAAATACTAAATATAAAATTGAAGTATGTGATTTGCTTCAAATGATTTTTGTATCAGGGTAGTCAAGGTAGGTTTTTATAACACAACCGAATGGAAAACATGATATATTTGGTGATCTGCGTAGTTGCTAAGTACTAACTTAGCCAACCTTAGACAACCTTTAGATTCCGAAGCTCGAAGAGAACTATCTCTTCGAGCCTCTGAATCTAAAGGTTGTCTTCAAGAGGTCGAATATAAACACATAAATGTTCGTACTGACAAGGCGTTTTCATTTCACTAAGATAATCAGGACCAACAGCACAATGAAACGTCGCAGATTAAAGTAGTTATACTATGTACGAGGGCGGGTCAATAAGTCCGTGACTTTTTGAATTTCTGACCTCTTTACTGAAACAGCAACACTGCTCCTGTCAACAGGCATCTGTCAGTTGACTCCTGTCAAAATTTAAACTTGCTGCGTCAGTTAGTTTGTGTTTGACAGCTATTTTTATCAGACTACTCACTAATTTGAGGAAAAAAGTGAATTTCGTGTGCTTATTAAGCATTATTTCTTGCGAAAAAAAACCATTACCGAGACCAAGGCTAAGCTTGATAAATACCATGGGGACTCTGCACCATCGATTTCAATGGTAAAAAAGTGGTTTACTGAATTTCGTTGTGGCCGTACAATCACTGAAGATGCCGAACGCCCTGGACGCCCAGTTGAGGTCTCTACACCCGAAACAATCGAAAAAATTCACGATATGGTGTTGGCCGACCGAAGATTGAAAGTGCGAGAGATTGTGGAAGCCGTAGGGATCTCGCATGGCTCAGTGGTTTCAATTTTGAATGATCACTTGGGCATGAGAAAGCTTTCCGCAAGATGGGTGCCGCGTTTGCTCACAGTCGACCACAAACGCAATCGTGTAACAACTTCACAGGAAGGTTTGGCGTTGTTTAATCGCAATATGGAGGAGTTTTTGCGCCGTTTTGTAACCGTGGACGAAACATGGATCCATCACAACACACCAGAGACCAAACAACAGTCAAAACAGTGGGTTTCTAAGGGTGAATCGGCGCCGAAGAAGGCCAAGGTGGGTTTGTCAGCCAATAAAGTTATGGCGACTGTTTTTTGGGATGCACGCGGGATAATCCACATTGACTACCTTCAAAAGGGAAGAACAATCACTGGGGAATATTATGCCAATTTATTGGACCGATTCAATGACGATTTGAAAAAAAACCGACCTCATTTGGCCAAGAAAAAAGTTCTTTTCCACCAAGACAATGCAAGGGTGCACACATGTGCAGTTGCCATGGCAAAAATCCATGAATTGGGCTATGAATTGCTCCCTCATCCGCCCTATTCTCCAGATTTGGCTCCGAGCGACTACTTCTTGTTCCCAAACCTGAAGAAATGGCTTGGTGGAAAAAGATTTGACTCCAATGATGAAGTCATCTCGCAAACAAAGGCCTATTTTGAGGACCTCGACAAATCATTTTTTTTGGAAGGGATAAAAAAATTGGAGAAGCGTTGGACAAAGTGTATAGAGCTCAAGGGAGACTACGTTGAAAAATAAAATTATTTTTTTATCAAAAAATCTGTGTTTTATTCCAAAAGTCACGGACTTATTGACCCGCCCTCGTATTTTATTTAATTTGCAAAGTAGTTATAGTATTTTATTTCATTTGCTTTAATTTCTATCACTTGTTTCTATCGTTCGTGTTTTCTATCGTTAATTTAATAAAACCAGATGAAATAGTTGTATTTAAATACGCAAAGAAACGTTTTTATGACTTGGCAGTATGAAGAATCTAAGTCTCTAAGTAAGAATGACGTGTTGAAAATTAAAAAAATAAACTTTTAAGCCTGTTTCATTTTCTCGCAATCGAAGTGAAAAGCAGTGTTTAAACTCGGACATAAACGAGCCATTTTACCCCTCGACTTAACCACCCTCGAAAAAAATTTAAAATGCTTCTTTTATGCACTAGTTGTACAATCTACTATTACACTCATTGAATAAAATTGAATCGTAAATCGCAGTCGTATAAGATAATACAGTGTCTCGGATTGCGTCCGGAATTCGGAACACATCAACAGTAAAATTTTACTTATCTTAAAATTTCAGGTAGAATATTGGTCGACTAATAAAAAAACAGATTAGAATAAGTTTTTATTTATAAACAATAAATCACGTCTATTTGGTGTAAGTAACTCAATCATTCGTTTTTTCTGATCACACCACATCGAGCGAATCGAGAATTTGAAAATCTATAATTATTATTACAAGTGAAACGAGGGAACGAAGTCTGGCAACCTATTTACTTCGTAGCATATTACGAATAAGTATTACTCGTATGTTGCCAAACAACAATATATAAGTAATAAAATTGTTTACATTGCCGTATAAAGTCGTCAGTTTGGTTTTTTTTTATTTAGGTAGGTAGGAATGGAAATAAATCAATTATTGTACATATTATATTGATATAATTGATTTATCACAATTTTAATATCGCCTGCACGCCATATAGCGTTCAAATTTCGAAACTATCGCAATCATGGCGTTTTGTTTTGCATGTCAAAACACACTCACACTGATATAGAACTGTAAAAAAGTTCTTGGATTTCACGATTGTCTTTCTTAGTAAATAATGTAAGTTCGGACAAATTTCATTGTAGAAACGTGATAAAATGATTCGTTTTAAACAAAGAGTGTCTATGTTTAGCGTATAATTCTAACGAAAAATGTATGGGCGGAAGATGGGAACATCAAAATCAAAAGTCATTTATTCAAACTAGGCTGAGAATCAGCAGTTTTCGAACGTCAAAGTTAGATAAGACAGTCCCCTAAAAACGCCCGCCCTTCACCTCTTCCTAGTGCTTTAGCTGGGAAGAAGTGGCGCAACAAACTCCCCAGCAGTACACGTTTCTGTTTAGTTATATAGACTTCATACTTTTCAAATCGTATGCAAAGTAATTAACATTACGAAACACATATTTAATTACTTACTATATGTTAGCTAGCACACGTCAATAAAACAATGAAAACTGTACTCAAGCAGATAAAAATTACAACATAAAAACGTAAACAGAACTTAATACCTAAATAAAAGCCTCCAGGCATAAAGGGCGTGCCCGCTTACATAAGGCTACTGCTGTAGCTCGAAATGAGAAATGACAAAATAGCACCATCGAAGTAAAATAAATAAACAATTACTAGAAACAATAATACAACCATGGTCAGCAAGACGACCAATCACCACAAGCAGCACCCGTTCACGAGCATAACGTAAAGATCAGCCATCACCCCCCTCGCCATATTGGAGGGAAGGAGACAACCCGTTTTTACCGCAGGCAGTGACATCTAAGGGAGCATGACGAACTTGCTGCCGGTTGCTCAGACAAGAATAGTATAATCAATTGTAGAGGTCGCTAGCTAACCATTTACTGCAATACAACTCATAAAAAACACATTGTAATGAGTAGATTATGTCACTAATAAATTCAAATTCAATGTAATTAAAATACATTAGACTTATACAGTCAAATAAAAAATAAATAATTATATGAACTCATATAACCTGTCAGTAGGTAAGCTAATTCTGGAGAAAGAACATAAACATTGTCATGAGTTAATCTAAGTTAATTTAAGTATTCATTGATACAATAGTATGCCTTTGAACAAAGGGTAGATTTTACTTTAGTTTTAAACGCATTAAAAGGCAAAGAAGAGGGTATCATGTTATAAAAAGTTATACCAAGCCCAACAAATGAGTTATGAACCTTATAAAGCAGGTGAAATGGAGCTCGTAGTTTGTCCTTATTTCTGGTGTTATTGTGAAATCACTGTTTTTAGTGTATAAGTGTATATTTTGCCTAATATATAAGATGTTGGCGAAGATTAATTGTGATGCCGCCGTGAGCATACCAATATCTTTAAAAAAATCTCTCAGAGAAACTGGCACCTAGCAGCAGGCTTAGCACGAGCACTGTTTTGTCTTCGGAAGAATAGACAAAATGACGTACCGTGTAGAAATTACGACGGCAGCAAAATCGAAAAAGTCAACTGCATTTTTTATGAAATTCACTCTTTTACATAATTCGACTCAGAATTCTTTGTTTTGTCATACTTTTTTTTTCTGTTTGATTCTCAATGTTTACTGATGTTAAGTCACGTATATGTATAAAGACAACTACAATTTTTTTCTCAGTGTCGAAGTACCTACCTTATTTTGGAACAAATAAATATAATAGTAATATTGGCATTCACCATTTCCTTGGTCATGCCCTATTAACAAAATGACGTAAAATAAGAGAAGATAGCCTTGTTCTTCTATTAATTACCATAGTTTTGCGTTCAAAACGCTCTCCTGTAAAATCATGATTTTGTAGATAACCATATATACCTTATGGCCGTCGAATAGAAAAATGCAATTTGTCTAAGGTGATCTTAGACAACTGTCAGTTGTCGGTGTGATTTTGACAGTTTGGTATAGAAACTTTCTTCTGAAATAGTCTACATAAAAAGGACCTAGACAAAGATCGTAAGACACGAACGACAAAATGACAGATTGCAGAAGGATTTCTATAGTGCGATTTCAAAAATGGAGAAACGAAATGTCACTTTGTATAGATAGAGATGTCTATTCTTCGAAGTAATAGAAAACGTCATGCTAAGCCTCACCGGATACGGCAGCTTCGGGAGGTTCCTGTGTTGGATAAGCCGGGAGGAAACGCCCGGGTGTCACCACTGTGTAGATCGCCCGGAAGACACGGTGGAGGTCTGCCCGGCTTGGGTGTCGGATAAGACGGGAGGAAACGCCCGGGTGTCACCACTGTCTGGATCGCCCGGAGGACACGGTGGAGGTCTGCCCGGCTTGGGCAGAGCACACCGTGTCCTCGTGGAGGCGTTCGGCGGCAGAGATCTCTCGCGTCCGGCCCTGGATCAGGCCATGGTACGGAGCGAGAGGGCATGGGCAGCCGTCACCTCCTTCTGCGAAGCAGTAATGCTCGCGAAGAAGGAAGGCGGGACGGTTGAGGGAAAGGCAAATTTCGCGCCCTCTCGCCCCTAGCCGCCGCAGGAGACGCCCTGGGCGTCGGGAATCCCGGGTGGATTTCCGGCCAGCGTAGGCGCGTGCTCTCGGACGGTGAGCAATGGGTAGCTCACTGTCCGGTAAGGACCAGGCCCGGGTCGACGGCGCGTTGTATTCCACGCGCGCCTCAAAGAGATGCCGTCAGCACAAGTGAGGGGTCCACTAGGGTCGATGCCTGCCGGGGTCGCGTGGCAGTCCAAAAGGGTTACCGAGGCCCCTGGCAACACAGGTAACGGAAGGAATACGGGTGGAATTTAATCAGTAAGAGTCTGACACCCTCCCGCTCCGCCCAGAGCAGAAATTATTTGATGATTTCCCAAAAAAAAAAATAGCCTGTTGGTAAATTGCTCAAACAGCTCGTTTTTGAAAAACGAATATATTTTGAGTGTCAGCGGCTTTGCCCCACAGCAGAATATCGTAGGACATAACGCTATGAAAATAACTAAAATAATCTAATCGAGCTGTATCAACGTCAGTGTATTGTTTACTTTTCTGACGGCGTAGGCGGCCGAACTGAGCCTGCCCGCTAGGCTTGATATATGTGGGCTCCACTGAAGTTTGCCATCTACTGGTATACCAAAAAAAACTGCCAAGTCTACAGTTTCAAGCACTCCATTATCTAAGACGATGTTGGGACCTAGATTTCTAACATTCGGTAAGGCGAAATTTATACATTTCGTTTTCTTGGCATTGAGACCTAGGTTATTTGTCGTAAACCAATCCGTAACCATTGATAGTGCACTTTTTACGTCGTCAAAATCTTGTCTATTCCTGTCTACTTTAAATGAAGAGAGGTGTCATCTGCAAACAATACAACGTCACAGATCCCTTTAAATGGAATAGTTCATTAATATACACTACGAATAAGAATGGACCCAATATTGAGCCTTGAGGTACACCTAACAGAACTGGTAACCAGGAAGATTTCACACCATTTACATCTACACATTGGTACCTATTATGTAAATAAGATTTTATTACTTTGAGAGCTTCATATTGGACATCGTAATGACGTAGTTTACGCAAAAGCGTGTCATGGTGCACACAATCAAAGGCTTTGGGGAGATCACAGAAAACTCCAATAGCATTTTGCGAGTTCTCCCAGGCGTCAAATATGTGTTTCAGCTGTGCAACACCCGCATCTGTAGTCGAACGACCTTTTGTAAAGGCATATTGTTCGTTATGAAGGAGGCTGTTTAAGTTAAGATGTCTTAGAAATTGCTTGAGTATTAACTTTTCAAATATTTTGCTAAATGCAGGTAGGATAGATATAGGTCTGAAATTGCCAACGTCATTTATATTACCTGATTTAACTAGAGGTATGACTTTACTACTCTTCATGAGGTCAGGAAAAGTGCTTAAATCAACACATTTATTAAAAGTAACCGATAGATAGGGGGCTACGATTTCTATTATGTTGCTTAATAGTTTAATAGAGATACCCCAGATATCACCAGTGTTTTTAGAATTAAGTGTATTAAAAATATTAACTGCCTAAATGTAGTCACATTTAGGCACACTACTATGCAAAAAGTTTTCAGCTTTAGACGTATTTAAGTAGCGAGTCGTAGTTATATGTATGTTGGCAAAAAACTGATAAAATGCTTCAGCTACGTCAGCTGCTATATTAACTAATTTGTTGTCGACTATAATCTCAAGTTGTTTCTCTTGTTTAACCGACTTACCCGTTTCATTGTTAATAATTTTCCAAGTGGTTTTTATTTTATTATTGGAAATTTTTATTGTAAAGTTTTTAATTTTTTTCGAATAATTTTTGACATTATCTAAGAAAAGAGTGTCAAACTTGTATTTTTTCAAACCGTATAACTCGTATAGGCGCGCTCTACTTTTGTAATACCTGGAGTAGCCCATTGGTTAAAGCCAACGGAGGTGCCATTGATGTTAATGGTTTTGGTCTTAAAAGTCGATTGGTACTCTAAAAGTACAACATCTAAAAGGGCTCCATATATTTCATTAGGATACTCGTGTTCTACTATAGATGGTGTAATTCTATGAGCTATATTGTTTTTAAACTTGTCGCACCGACTGGCTGTATAAGGCCTGCATTCTATTTTATGCGGCTTTTTATGTATTGTCCTTGCTAATAAACCACAGTGGTCAGACGGTAAGTCACTTAACACTAATTTTTTTTGGCATCACAATAACTAAATAATATATTATCAAGACAAGTCGATGAGGATGCCGTGATCCTAGTGGGTTCAAAAAACAAGTTAATTAAATTATAAGACCTAAACAGATTGAGAAGCCTAATACTTAATGGAATAACATCTAAAATATTAATATTAAGATCTCAACATAAAATTATACTTTTGTTACTACTTTTAACCTATTGAGTGAATCCTCCATTACCGATTCGAAACGAATAAAATCTCCAGAGGGGGGTCGATAAACGCAAATTATAACGTATCGCTCGAGTTCAACACAAGACAAGTCAATAGAGCCACGGTTATATTATCTATACGGTATTGTAACTCGGCCGTATCTTTGAAATAAATGCCTACACTTACACTCGTGCCAATCACTCACCTTTACTCTATTCAGTTTATTTATTAATCCAGACATCATTTTTTTCATACGAAAAAAAAACAGTCTTTTTATGGAAATACTTATCCATTATGTACCTACCTACTAGTAAGTAAAATTATTATACAGGGTTACTGGTAACTCGACGTATTCCTTGCAAGACGTCATAGTAGGGTTAAAATGCAACAAATTAAGCCACCAAATGTTCTACCGAAATTCAGTAGTTTTTGAATTAGTTAAGAGTTTTAGTTTTTTAATGAAAAATCCCAGATTAAATCATTTGTAACCAATTTAAAAATGATTTACGGCGCGACTGTACTGAAATTTAAGTTATTATCATAGTTGACGCCGTAGCAGACCTTTGTTAATAATTAAAAGTTCAATAATGCCTAAAACTTTGGCAAATATCACTAACAAAATTACTAAGAAAATATCCTTGTCTTATCAGCTATCCAAAAAGGTATGAAAGTTAATACAAAATCATGGACTACATTATGAAAATCGTTTTTGATTTAGTACAAAAATCAAAAACAAAATCGTGAACATTATTATTCTTTTTAATCAATATTAAAAACTTTAATTACACACATTTCACACGTCTTGTTCGATGTGCTGCCCTCGGTTTCGAATACATGTTCTTATTCGCTTCCTTAATTCGGTTTTTGTTATTCTTGAGGTGATTGTTGCCCTCATCTGGTCCGCCGCATTTGTAATTCTCTCCCTTAGTTCTTCAATTGAATTTACTGGGGTCACATAAACTAGATCTTTCATATGACCCCAGACGTAAAAGTCTAGCGGCGTCAGATCAGGGCTTCGTGCAGGCCACGGAATCGGCCCACCGCGCCCTATCCATCGGTTTGGATAGTTTTCATCCAGCCATTGTCGAATTGTGATTCGGAAGTGGGCTGGACATCCGTCATGTTGGTAAATCATGTTTGCTCTTCTTTCTTCCGGTACATCCGTGAGCAGTGCTGATAAATGATTTCTGAGGAAATCTTCATAAAGTTCCCCATTTAGTGTTCGGGGTAAAAAATGTGGGCCAATTAATTTGTCGTCAATAATACCCATCCAAACATTAAGCGAGAACCTTCGCTGGGATGCGGTTGGTTTCAGTTTTTTAGGGTTTGCTTCTGCTTTCGGTGCCCAGTAATGTAAGTTGTGGTAATTTGTGATACCATCACGATCAAAACATGACTCATCGGTCCACAGAATGTTTTTTAAAAAGTTTTCCCTGTCGGCGTCGGCAATTAGCATAAAACGACAAAATTCAAGCCGTCTCGGCGGATCTCCTTCTTCTAATGACTGGACTGGTTGGTAATGGTATGGATGTCGGCCTGACAAGTGAACTACAGACCAGACTTTCCACTGTGACATACCAAGCTCACACGCTACGATGTTTGTCGATGTGTTAGGATCGTCAATAAAACGTTGAAGAATAAGCTCCTCGTCCTCAGCCGTGTATCTCCGGGAACGACCAGTGTCAACTTGCCTGCTTCTTTGGACGCTGCCAGTTTCAGATATTCGCCGATAAGTCGATCCGAAGACACTAACGTGGGGGAGTCGGCGGTTGGGAAAGCGAAGTTGATATTCTCGCCGCGCCTCAGCAGCGTTACCGTCACAAAGTCCGTAACAGTACATTATGTCAGCGTATTCAGGATTAGAATATGCAGCCATAGTCAGCGCTTATGAAGGCACTGCACAGCACAAGAGCAAGATACGCAGCAACAGTTAGGGAAATAGCCAGTAACAAAACACGAGCTTGCGCGACGTAGAGTTGAAACTAACTAACGCTGACGAACAAATTTTGCAAAATCGCACCCCCTGTCATGCCGAGAGAACAATAGCGACCAATCACAAAGCTCCCCGAGTGGTTGGAGTTCAAGCGCAGGTAAAAACTACGAATAATACGAATACGAAACAATAGGTTGACCGTCTCGCAATTTTACCTGCCCCCCATAAAACTCTTCTCTTCCCTGGCACTCATGCAAAAGTAATGACAATCATACCTTTCTGAATAACTGATAAGACAAGGATATTTTCCTAGTAATTTGTACACCAGGTGTAGTATTTTTTTTTGCACTAGACTACATTTTTTATGAAGTAATAGCAAAAATTACAAAAAATTAAATGTTTGGTTAGTGATATTTGCCAAAGTTTTAGGCATTATTGAACTTTTAATTATTAACAAAGGTCTGCTACGGCGTCAACTATGATAATAACTTAAATTTCAGTACAGTCGCGCCGTAAATCATTTTTAAATTGGTTTCAAATGATTTAAACTGGGATTTTTCATTAAAAAACTAAAACTCTTAACTAATTCAAAAACTACTGAATTTCGGTAGAACATTTGGTGGCTTAATTTGTTGCATTTTAACCCTACTATGACGTCCTGCAAGGAATACGTCGAGTTACCAGTAACCCTGTATAGTCTTACCTTTCAGAGTTTCCAGGTAATGCGTTATTGACGAATTCATGCAATCAACAACAGCACAATATATCCTACTCGTCATTGTACTTGAACTTATTTTAGGGAAAAAATCGCGCGGTTATTGTTAAAAAAACAACACACCGTCCGTTCGTCACTGCGGCACAGTCGCGACCGTCTGTATGCCGAGCGCATGCCGAGATCGAGGCGCGTAGGCATAGCTCGCGCTTTGTGCGTTTGTATGAAGTTGGAATACTGTATAGAGAATATTACCGTGATAGAGCGCTCGATAGAAAGATTATCCTCCATCCTCCTTAACAACAGATTTTCATATACTTTGTCGACCCGCACATTTGTACAACAGTAATGACGTACATTCTGCCTTATTTAAAAAAAGTAATAAGGTACTTTCCGAGCTGGTGTAGTATAAAAGTTAATTTTCACATTGTAGCTGTTGCTTTTTGTTTTTTTTTTTATAGTTTGTTATTTTTTTGTAAAACATTTGAAGTGAAAACTTCTTTAGCGTTGAGCGATTTTTGGAAGGGGCAAAACTTATGGGTCCGGGTCACCGACATGCTGTAGTGCAGTTAAATTTACCACGTGAAAAGATTAATTTGCGGCACTATAGATTTCGATAGGTAAGAAACCTAACGTAATCTATTCGATAGTCACTTACGTTTTTCAGCTGTCACCATACAAAACGGCACCATGAGTCACTAATTTGACAGAAGCTATCGAAAAATACGCTTGTGATAGTAGTTACGTAGCTCACTAGCATTTTGAGGTGTGAAACATTTGTTTACATTAGAATTATATAAGTTTTTGATTCTATTAAAGCCAAAATAATGTCTGGAAGAGCTTATTTAGCATGAAATATGTTAGTGGCCAACTTTACAGACTCTCAGTTTGCAAAGGACATTGACCATCCATGTATGGGAGTTGGGCCAAGTGTTGCCCAGAATGAACACATATTGCATTATGTACCTTAGGCTAACACTACTCTGTAAACGAAAGCTCATCAAAATCTATTCGAGGAGATATGAGAAAAAAATATTTTTTGTTAAGATTTTTTATTGGTGAATAATGAAATCCAATGGTACGTACCGCAGTAATTATTTATTTATTTATTTATTTATTTATTTATGACACTATGGAAGACTTACAGCTATATAAAAACTTAACATAAACAAACATAGACAACAGAAAGCCAATTACAAGTCCTCACGTATAGAAATAGGCTAGAAATTATGTGAACACACGTCAGTACAATGATTAATTTAAGGTTAATAAAGTATAGGTATGTCTATTAGACAACGACAGTTGTACATACAGAGGTTTAGAAAGTGGTTATCAAAAGTCGCTTTGTTTACAGTAAAATTAAAATAACAAGTTATAATAAAAGAATCAAGAAAATGGGGTAATAAACTCAAATTGTAGGCTATTTGAAAAACTTGAGGCTTAAGCACCTTCTCGCTGATGTCACACTCGTTGTGAAAGGATCCAAATCATGCCGCTTACATATCATATTGAACTGCTTGCTCACACGCACAATATAACTGTTAATTATTTTAAACAATTACTCACTTTATTATTACAATCAAGTATTTCATGATTTCTGACATTCAGAATTGATTTACATTAATAATACTCACAGTTATCTACTTGACATTAAACAATGAATTACTAACATTGATATTATTACATTATTCGTTTACATCGTATGATCTATAATTATTCACTTAATCGTCATCATCGTCAACGATGATAATTGTATCGAGAAATAGAGCAGGACGCCTAATAACGTCTTGGTGCCTAGCCCAGCCTAAAAACCAAACTAGGCACATAATGTGGGCACAACTGCCAATTGTTCTGCGACCTGTGAAACATGAGCAGCAATAGTTTCTTATGCACTCTATTCCAGGATTGTCCTGATGTATCAATACGAGTATGTAGCAGTGGTACATTTTCGACGATACATGTCTACTCTTTATGTGTGCTCTTATGAGTTGGACATTACTGGAAGGCATAGTAAATGCTGACAGATCGTTAAGATCTCCGTTATATTGTTGGATAAGAAATGATCCACTGCTGCGTACATGTTCACTGTAGTAACTGGGTGCAAGTTTTATTTGGTAGGTGCCTACAGCGAAAAGGGTCAATTCTTCAGCGGTCAATATTGGAAATGCGGTAACATTATTCTGCTCAACAGTAATATTTTCGAAATGGGCTCTATTTCGGTTTAATCTTTTTTCGTCCACGTAATCTGCCAAGTTATTGGCAACATTCAGTCGCTCTCTAGCTATGTTTATAAAATCGCTTGTATGGGGACTGTCTATTATGTCGACGTGAAAGGCATTCGTTAAAGCCGCAGCGATTTTAAGGTCTGTGAAAAAATGGCTCATGGCTACATTACAATGTTCATGACGAAAAATCTTAAAATCACGTTTCAGCCTCCCATTTACTACCTCAACAGGCCACCGGCAAATGGTGCACATTCTTGATTTATTTGCCTGGATTGTACTCAATTGAGTAGCTCTTCTTGCCTGAGATTCTGGCATTATGCCAACATATCCATGGGATTCCAACATGGGTATAGAGTCACAAAACCCTCTGTCTAAAATAAATATATCACCGAACTGTAACAGCCAATGAATAACTCTACCTGGACCATCTAAAAGATTATTTAAAATAGTAGCGTCATTTTGAGTCGCTTGATAAGGTCCAGAAATATCGATAATGTGCCCATCACATGTAACAAATAAAAATGGTTTAAGTAGGTTTCTGTACTTGTGGAGACTGTACGTGACTTTTTGAAATGTGAATTTACTGCTCTTTTGGATGTACATATAAGTTCCATCGCAGATTATAATAGCTTTCTCATTATTAGCGAACAAAGCATTAGGAACCGCTAGATTTCTTTCTATTATCTGTTCTCTGGTCATGTGATCGAAACCCAAGTGGCGAGGAACAAAATCACTTTCTAGGCATTCCCTAGCTGTTTTCATCTTCCGTTCGAGAGTCGTTCGCGACATGTTAAAAAACGTGGCGAGTCTTTCATTCGATTCCCCAGTTCTAAGTTTAGATAGAAGTATACCTAGTGCTGTCCGTGGACATCGGCACATCTTTGTGCTAATTGTGTAGTTTCATTGAACAGCCTTTCGAATTCGTCACGAGTGCGACCAGTCCAATAAAATAATTCGGCATCATGTTGCTGATTAAGATTTTCAAAATCTATAATGTGGCTTCTGGGTAGTTTTAATAATTCCAACATTTCGAAGACTTGTTGGGGATTAAAATGAAAACAACGATTTCGTGCAGTGAAAAGATCATCCCAGCAGTTGTCTTCTAAATGTTCCTGGCACACGCGTGCATGTGCTGGAATAAAGTAATTGTGGTTTATGAGCAATTGAACTTTTAGACTTTTCGGAACTCGAAGACGAGTATTGTTTGTACAATTGTATACCATACAAGTAGTTGATGTGTTCGGGGCTCGGCAGTAATTCTCAGGAAGCCTAAACGTTACGTTTTCCACTGCCGGCGGATCTTCTAGAGCAGGCGCATCTTCCACAGCAGGTATATCTTCCACAGCAGGTATGTTCTCCACAGCAGGCACACCTTCTACAGCAGGCACATCTTCTGATATCAGTTTCACCGCTTCACCGGTCAGTGGATACGAAACGGGGCACTATGAAAAAAAGACTTCGAAAAAAGTCATCGCCATCGCCTAATAAAGCCTTCGGTACCCGATGCGATGTGGGAGTAGTAGGGCGGGAACACCATAGGACACCTTACATAATATCTTACATAAGATCCGCAATTCTCAGGAGCAACAACATGTTAATATTCATGGTTAGTGACCTTAAGGTGAAGGTCAAGTGACCTTAGGGTCCAGGATGAGTGACTTTGAGGTCAAAGGCAAGTGATTTTGGCGTCATGATACCTTGGTGGTCAAGGTCGAGTGACCTTGGAGGTCATGGTCAAGTGTCCTTGGGAGTGTCTTTGGAATTCCAGTGCCCTGACACTACCAACCCCTTGACTTCGAGTGCAAAAACAGTACCTTTTTCTTTTTTTGTAAATTTGCTTATATCTTGAAAACGATGTGTCCTATCGCAAGAATAATGAAAAATTTGCCCCCTATAATGACGCGGCTGCCGCGTTATTCTGATATTTATACCTACCTACATGTATGAAGTAGTTAATTATGTAAAATTTAAAATGTTTCATATTATCCTCACAAAAAAAAGTATAAATTTCACATACGTCGTCCGAAATTCGAGGCGAGGCCTCGTATTTCTGAATAGCAATAAAAATAAGGCGAAGGCAACAGAACCCCGCTTCGCGGGCCTCTTACATCTGGGAGGATTAAAAAAAAAACCCTTCTAACCTAACCTGTCCGAGTTGGTGTGCCCAAGTCCCGAGCTCGCTACGTTCGCTCTTGCATCCTAAATTCTCCTCGTACAAATATTGCATTTAGTACCGATCCCTTCGACATCGTTTTTACGACAAACGGCTGGTCGGTGACCAAAAACACCAAGATGCTTTTAGCCTTATATTTAGTAATTATATACGATACAATCGAGAAAATAAACGATATGCGAAAATAATTTATGTTAGGCAAAAAAATTATCTTTTTTCCTCAGTGCCCCCGTTACGTACACTCCAACCAACTTTTTCATCTTCATACAAATTAGCGCCCGTCCACGTACAAATTAACGCCCGTCCACGTGTTGTCGGTGTGGTTTGGTTGTGGCACGTGTGATCGGGCCCGTAGTGTAATTCTTGTTCTGTACCACCAAACACATGCATTTTTAAGTACATGGAAAGGTTGAATTTGCCCCCTATAATGACGCGGCTGCCGCGTTATTCTGATATTTATACCTACCTACATGTATGAAGTAGTTAATTATGTAAAATTTAAAATGTTTCATATTATCCTCACAAAAAAAAGTATAAAGTAAGTTTAAGTATAAATAGTAAGTTTCGTGTTTCCTCGAGAGTAAGTGTTCTATACAAAAACATAACTGGGAATGTTTTTGAAACATCTGTAACCAAAATGTTATAGAATAACTGTTTTTAGGGTTCCGTAGTCAACAAGGAACCCTTATACTTTAGCGGCTTAGCTCACAGACTTAGTATTAGAAAGCTGTAATTCGGCATTGGTATACGTATTTAATCACACTGACAAATAAAATAAAAACTTAAAATTGTTTTTAGGATACCGTTCCTATACGTAAGTTGGGATGATTTTTTTTCTCGTCTGTCTCACTGTGTGGGGTGTCTTTGGAAAGGTCGTTCAAAAATATTGCGCGTGTGTAAAACCATTTTTTTGATTCAGGGATCCGTTTCCGAAATATAAGCTTTAAAGTGCTAATTTCCCACTTGCTGGAGTGTCCTAAGTGCCTGTTCACTTGCACCTTTGTTGGCCTAAAGAAAGACACTGATTCCGCAGTCAATGCGGCCGGTTATTCCACTAATCCCCATTGAAAGGGCTTTGAAGGTTTTGGCCCTTACATCAGCCACCATTTTGATATTTTTTTCAAATCGCGGTGCACAATAATTGTCATATATTTGGATAGGGGACACTTATACAAACATAAAACGTAATATAACATAACATCCTAAAGCGTCACGTTTCTAAGATATTCAAAGATAAAAATAACAATTGTTATAATGAATTTATTTATTTATTTTGTAGTTACTTCATGTTGATGAAGTTATGTACAGTTAATCTTAATCAGACAAAGAAAGAAAACAAATGTTATAATACTAATAATTTATTTTGTTCACTAAAATTTTTAATACAGTCGGAACAAGAATATGAAATACTCGTAAATGTGTTGAATTACAATGATATTTTTATAGATTGAATACACGTAGTGGATAAAACATAAGATTTATTAATCATATTTGGTATAAATAATATCATCCAAGAAGGCAGCTGGAGGCTCAATAGGATATTCTTGGTGTCGCGCTCATGTCATGTACCATATAATACACATCACATGGGAGCAACATCCAAGTGTTCGTTTTCCTACAATGCAATTAGAATAGTAGGCAACTATTTTATTCCAGCCTTCCAAAGAATTATCGAGCAAGATGTAGACAAAATAAATTCTATTGTTTTGGTGTCTAGAGTGGATTCTGGCTCTTAAAAGCCAAGGATCAGAAACGACAATGTTGTATTGACTCAAGTCATAGTTTACGTCAACTTCTTCGCACAATTCAATGAAAAATATACCGTTTTCCTTAATATGCTCCACATAGTAACTACGAGCTTGGGTGACTTGGTACGGTCCCAATGATATTACTAACAACTGATCGTATGTGAGATTTGGGAATTGTTCGACTCCGGCGTCAATAGCCCGAAAATTGGCTCGACGGAAGTTTAAATTATTTTGAATCACAAACTCACGTAAATGGTTTGGGGCATCATGATTTAAATACACTGGTCAGCAAATAAACCGAGCCACCCGCTACCTAGGAACTCTGATTCGATTTTCTCAAAAAGTATAAAACTTACAACTATCAAAGTTATACCTACAAAAAGTGCGTTTCATGGTGATTAAAATGACTACAAATTAATTCGAAAGTACCGTCAACTCACATTGTAATCAAGCAACAAACACAATGCTAACGATTTGCTCTGTTTTCACCAGAGTTTGAAATTAGCGTTATTTTTCTTTACAATGAGGGTAGTCGGATATTTCTTATCATTTCTTTAGTTTTTGTCCATCGTTTGCTCAGACGCGCGTGTTTTTGCAACTTTTTTCGATTAATAATGGATACAACACCTCAGGAAGCAGCTCAAGCTGTAGCATTACTTCAAGCAGGCATTGCGCAACGTGAAGTCGCTCGAAGGCTTCGAATCAGCAGATCTTCGGTGCAACGAGTTTACAGATGATACCTAGAGACTGGAGCATTCGATCGCGGTCCAGGTACGGGCAGACCTAGGGCTACATCAGCAGCAGATGATCGTTATATCCACCTTACTGTTCTGCGAAATCGCCACCTCAACGCAGTTCAAGTCCAACAAAGTCTGCGTGACGAACGCCAAGTGGTCATAACTTGCGTGTGATTGCGTTCGGGCGATCGCACGGTCAACAAAGCTCTTGTGTATTTTATTAGTTTAAAAATATTTAAAGACTAATTAGCCCGTAAAAGTGCAACAGAACAATTATAACGCTTTAATAAAGTGTTCCTCGCGTTGGTAGCGACAATGACAAAGAAACAGTGATAAAATAGTGATATAACGAAAACAAAAGAACTCAGTGACAGAAGTGAATATAATAACAGTTTTTAGTGGCTATAAAGCAAACACATCAATCATATTTGTAACTAATACGCTTGGACAGAATAACGAACATATACGTGCAGTGAAATTGAGCTAAAAAAGCTACAATGAGTGATAAGTGGTATTCATAACAGTGGCTACACAAAATCGTTAGCAAAAATAAGATTGATGTAAAATTTAAATCCACCCACACTTATCATAAAAATACCTAAAAGAACTACTTACGGATCCACTAATTCAACTATAATCACATATGACTCTGTGGCGTGGAGAACTGTCTACTCAACGAGCAGAGTGTCGGGAGTTCGAACCCGAGTGCCTGATTTGACTTTTTGAAATTTATAAGATTTCTTCTGCTATTTATTAGTCTCAAGAAAAATATCGATATAACACCCAGCTCTCATCACACTAATTGGAGAGTAAAGTCTATGATATCGTTGTTTCGATTCGTCGTTAACAGAGGGCGCCACAATAGCTTCAAATAATATGGATTCCGACGGCAACAACATAACATACCGTAAACTTAAACCCTATAGAACGAGCTCATTAACCGACATATCTAACATGACGGATACTGATGAGAAAAGTATATTTAACGCAACAATGATGAGTTTACCAGACAGTTTTAACGACCATAATGCAATCATAAATGACCTCACCGAACAAAACAAAACACTCAAAAATCAATTATTGAGCGCTCAACAAGAAATTGAAAATTTAAATAGTGAAAATTATCTTCTCAAATCTGATTTACAAAATATGATTAAAACTATTAATACTTATAAGAAAATATGCTCAACGCCTGAGAAAAAATGTATAACACCGTCACGCAAAGATAAAACACTGCACCAAATAAATTCGCCTAGCTTCTTATATCAAGAATGCGAATCGCAACTCAACAAAGTTAATAAAGAGACACAAACTACTAAAAGCTGTACACAGACGCCACATAAAATAAAAGAGGTGTCTACTTCCGAAGAGCAGATTTCAAACTTAATATCGAAGCCTAAACAAAAGAATAAACTGTGTATTCTGAGTTGTAACACAAAAAAAGGATCCTCTTCAACAATTAAGTAAGTTTTCTCGGAGTACTTCGACTACTGTCATTATATAATGCCCAACAGCACCACAGCACGGCTCGTAAAGAATATCGAACAAAAATTGAAAAACTTCACCTTAAACGACTATTGCTTGCTTTTCATTGAAGGAAATGACCTTAAAGAGGAGAGCAATTATATAAATTTAATAAAGACAATAAATGAATCTCTCCGAAAAGTCACACACACTAACATAGTCATCTGTCTCCCTACATATATAGCAGGTGCACCGATATATAACTTTAAAATTGACATGTTTAACCACCTTCTATACTTAGACATAGTAAATCATGAGTACGCATACATCTTTGACAGCAATCGTACATTATCACATGAGATGTTTTCCTACTCTACGGGCAGGATTATTAAATACGGAATGCGAAATATATATGACAATATTATGAGTAACATACTAGTCGATTTACATCTTTTTAGTCAGATCAACATACATAACAATAGTAATTTTCGTGATTAGTAGCAATGATATATCTGTAAATTGTAGTAACAATGTAAATCCTGTCCCAGTGAATTGTATAAATTTAACAATCTTACACCAGAATGTTTGTGGTATTTCTAACAAAATAAACGAATTAGACGCCTACATACAAACTCTTGGGAAAAAGCTAGACTTCCTATGTTTGACTGAGCATTTCTTGAATAGTGTGTCAGTAACTTCTTTTAACTTACGGTTACACATTAACGACGGTTACACATTAACGTCCTATAATACTAGAAGTAAGAAAAAGACAGGAGGTAGCCTAATTTTAGCTCAAACAGATAGGAAAGTAGAGAAAGTAATTGCAATTGATAAATTGTACGCCGTAGAGAGTTTTGAGGTATGCTGCATAAAGGATAGCACAACTGGAGTGTATGTTTGTTGTGTGTATCGTAATCCTAATGACAAGAATTTTGAAATTTTTATGAGGAAAATGGAATTGTTACTTGAGTATTTGTTCAAGAAGAATAGCATAATTTGTGGAGATTTTAATGTCAATTTGCTTCTAGAAAACAAAAAACGTTCTGAGTTTTTGAGTCTGCTGGCATGTTATAATTTTGGATGTCTTTTTGATAGCCCCACTTTTATACGTAACAACTCATATTCCTGCTTAGACAATATCATAACGAATCTACAAGAAAATCACGTATTAAGTAGTGCAATTGATCATAATGGTTTAGGAGACGGACATGGAGCACAATTTTGTGCATTTTTACTAGAAAATATTACAGGAAACAAAAATGATAAATATTTAGTCATTAATACAAGAATTTTTAATTGTAAAAATAGTTTATCGTTTAAGCACAGACTACTGCTTCATAATTGGAGTTCAATGGGAGTAAATTCATTTTTGAGACATTTTAATAGCATTTTTAGGAGAAGTTACAAAAAACAAGTAATTAAAATCAAATTAAAAAGGGGATCACAGTTAAAGTGGGTAACTAAAGGAGTTAAAACCTCCAGTAAAATGAAAAGATTATTGTGCACCAATACCGGTAATTATGTTCATGAAAGTGTACTCAACTATAAATATAAATATATTCGCATATATAGAAGGGTCATAACCAAAGCCAAAAAAATGGCAACCGCAGAGAAAATAGACAAATCAAAAAAATGTATGTAAAGAAGTTTGGAAAGTAATTAATAACCGCACAAACAGACTTAAAAAAGGGCAACACGAACCACTTTTACTGAAACTTAACGATCAAATCATAGACTCGCCAACTGCCGTTGCTAACATATTAGCAAAACAGTTCAACCATAATTGTGATTCAGCTAAAACTAACACAGAGGAGGCTCTATTGCTTCTTCAACAAAGTTGTGAAAGGGTTATAAATGATATGTCACTCACGCCTACCACACCCAAAGAAATAACAGAAATAATTAAAACTATGCCAAACAAGCTTTCCTGTGGATATGATGAAATCCCTATTACTATTCTTAAAGAGCACATAATAATATTGGCTGAACCACTATCCACATTCCTTAATAACTGTTTGAAGCAGGGTATTTTTCCGGAACAATTGAAAATTGCAAAGGTCGTGCCTCTTTATAAAAAGGGTTCAAAAACGGACCCTAAAAATTACAGACCGATCTCGCTTCTTCCAACACTTTCAAAAATTTTTGAAAAAGTTTTAAAATCTCGGCTGTTGATTCATCTTCGTTTAAATAAAATTCTACATGACAGACAGTTTGGTTACCAGAAAGGCATTGCCACTGGAGATGCCATCTATAAACTTTTAGATGACATTACTAGTAAATTAAATCAGAAATTAAAGGTGGCAGGTATTTTTCTAGATTTATCGTCTGCATTTGATACTATTGATCACAATCTACTTATTACTAAACTAAAGTATTATGGCGTCAGAGGCAGAGCCCTTAAATTATTTACATCGTATTTAAGAAACAGGAAAATGTATGTAGAAACCAGCACAATAGAACATGATGGACAACGTAGAACTCACAAATCATACATGATTAATATTACCACTGGCGTACCGCAGGGCTCCATATTAGGTCCCATCCTGTTTATTATTTTCACAAACGATTTGATTAATTCTACTAAAAAGACCACTCCAGACATTAATCTCGTGGTATTTGCAGATGACACAAACGCTGTAGTAGGGGCGAAAAGTATTAGTGAACTGACAGACAAGGTCAATACTACGTTGGCAGCTTTTCAATTTTGGTTCAATACAAATAGATTAATAATAAATATTAAAAAAACGAACATTATGTTATTCCGAACCACTTCCGACAATAAAGACGATATGGATATAACCCTTAACAATGAAAAGGTAGAATTAGTTAGAGACGTAAAATTTCTAGGTAGGTATCCAGTTGGATGATTTGCTGAACTGGAAAAAGGAACTAGCACACATTGACTCCACTATATCATCTGCGTGTTATGCGTTGAGGACATTGAGGGACGATATAAATACGGAACAATTAAAAATGGTGTATTATGCTCTTGTTGAATCCAGACTTCGATACAGTATACAGTTCTGGGGGAAAAGCTACGGTTACAATTTTCAGCGAGCCTTCATCCTCCAAAAAAGAGCAATACGAACAATTGTCAGAATCACTCAGAGAGAAAGCTGTCGTACTCATTTTCAGCGCTTAAATATTCTAACATTGCCCAGCTTGTACATACTTGTGTTGTTAGTTAATTTTAAAAAAAATATCCATGAATATGAGTCTGGGGAAGAAATAATAGTCAGGGAAAACACTCGGAGAAATGACTTTAAAAATAGAGTTGTACCTAATTTTAACATTGTCAAGCATAGCCCTCGTTACCAAGCTGCACATATTTTTAATAGACTGCCAGCGGATTTAAAAATTTTGTTATACACTAGCTCTTTTAAGGCGAAGCTCCGAGCATTTCTGTTGGATAGGAACTTATACTCAATTGACGAATTGTAATTTAATAATCCCATTATGAGTTTATGACTATTGTGACTATTTTGAAGACATGTTTATCATTATTATATTTGAATGTAGAATTTTTTAATTTTGTATTATTATCAGGACAAGACATGTTTTATTATTTTTTTATTTTGGTATTCTTTTTATGTGTTCTTTTATGTTTTTATGTATGATTATAATTTTTTATTTTTTTTTGTTATTATTGTCATTGCATGTTTAATTTAGAAATTAGTATTAATGTATCAAATATCAAATACAATGTAAATTGTTCCTGATAAATAAATAAATAAATAAGTTCAGATACCGTCAGAAGGAGACTTGCTGAACGGAACCTGACCCCAAAAAGAGCTGCAACAGGCCCAGCATTAACGGTAGCACACCGTCGAGCACGACTTGAATTTGCTCGAGAGCATAGGGATTGGACATTAGAGCAGTGGAGTAATGTACTCTTCACTGATGAGACCAGGGTGAGTCTACATGGAAGTGATCGACGTCAGAGAGTATATCGTCGCCCTGGAGAACGTTATTCTCAGTGTTGCATCGAGGAAACTGTTGCTTATGGAGGAGGATCTGTAATGGTCTGGGGCGGCATCTCGTTAACAGCACATACAGCGTTAGTTTTCATCGAACCGACGGGCCGTACACGTGGACTGACTTCTCATCGCTACATTACTGAAATCCTCGCAGACCATGTGGTACCTTACGCAGGATATATCGGGCAGGATATGCAATTGATGCATGATAATGCACGGCCTCATGTTGCTCATGTGGTGACCCAGTATCTACGCGACGTCAGCATTCGTACGATGGACTGGCCAGCTTGAAGCCCGGACTTGAATCCGATAGAACACTTATTATTATTATTATTATTTATTTATTTATTTCAACCAACTTAGGATCATAGTGTACAATAAAAATCAACAACACAATTAAAATCAACATCACAATTAAGATTAAAATCAAAAATTAAAATTATAATAAAATGAAAACAAATTAGAATAAAAATTAAAACACAAGAATTAAAATTGTTATAAAAGTAAATCAAATTAGAATCAAATTAAAATTATTATAAAATTAAATCAATTAAACTAAAATCAACAATACAGTCAAAACAATATCTTAACATTAGTCAGTACGTGAACCATGCAACAGTGGTTCACGTACTGACAGTCGAAGCGTTTAGCAAAAGCCTTCAGGATACTGTTGCGGCTGGCCCGCACCCTGCGCACCAGGGACGTGCACCGCTTGCGCATGACTGTGTAGAAACAATCCACACGCGCCTCGGCAAACATCCCCGATGCGCTACAGAATCGAGCCAGCCCCAAAAGTACCCTGAACGCGTTATTGTATTGGACACGTAGAGCGCTGTACTGTTTTTGCGTGTAATCCATCCACAGACTGCCGGTGTAAAAGGACGTACAAAATGCCCTAAATTGGGCTATTTTGACGCCCCTCGAACACCGAGCAAATCTGCGGGCTATCATATTCGCACGAACAGACAGCGCCCTACGTTCCCTTTCAATGTCGGCATCGTCCTTCAGGTCAGAGCTTAATAAGTGTCCGAGATATTTAAAAGTATTCACACTATTGAGTGGGCATCCGTTAATATTTATTGCCGGCAAGTAGTCTGGACACCTCCTCTTGGCCCGAAATACCATGCACTCGCTCTTTTTCACATTGTACAATAACCCATGTTCCTCAGCATACTTCTCACAGATACGAATCAGTCTTGACATACCACAGACAGAGGCGCTCAGCAACACCATGTCGTCTGCGTAACTGATATTATTAAGGCACACATCTCCAATATGGCAACCGACATGCGTGCTGCTGAGCCCCTCTATCAGTGCATTAACATACAGGTTGAAGAGCTTCGGCGAGGTTAGCCCCCCTTGCCTCACTCCGCACTCCAACCTGTATGGAGTCGAGTAAGCCCCCGACCATCGAACAACATTGACCTGATTGTTGTACCAGTATTGGAATACCCGAATCAATTCGTCTGGCACTGACGCTTTCTGCAGCTTTTGCCACAGCAGACCATAGCAAACCAAGTCAAATGCCTTCGACAAGTCGAGGAAGCAAGCAAAGACAGGTGTACTTCTATCAGTGTAGTACTTGACAGTCTGCTTTAAACACAATATAGCTGTTTCTGTAGCACTCTACCAGCTTTAGTAGCTGTAGCTGGTCACTACCAGCTTTGAAACCAAACTGGTTACCATGAAAATTCAGGTATTTATCCAGCTGAGTGTTAAGCAAACTGTCAAGCACTTTCGAAATAACAGTGGCCAATGAAATGGGCCTATAGTTGTTTTTATCGCTGACATCACCGGTTTTATTCTTAATAATTGGCACCACCACAGCTTTCATCATCCGCTCAGACAGATACGAATGCCCTAAACACAAGGAGTAAAACATCGCTAAGACTCTGGACAGATGATGACCAGCATGCTTAAGGTGTTCAATACTTAAATCATCGTGGCCTGGAGACTTACCCCTCGACATAGACATAATGACATGTCTTACATCCTTTGCCGAAAACCGGACACTGTACTACTGACCATTACAACCAGCACCGCCTGTAAACTGTGATGGTCCCAACGGTGACGACACAGCAAAGTGCTGCCTAAATAGCTCGGCAATCCCTGTGACATCAGTAGCACCGCCAACACTCACAGGCAGGCCTGGCCTACTATTGAGTTTATCGGTAGATTTCCAAAAACTGCGAAAGTCGCCCCTAGAATGATGCGACGCCAACATGTCCATTTTAATTTGGTCACTATTGTCCTGACACCATCGCAAGCGCGACTTAAAAATTTTACGACTTGTTTGCATTTCACTCCAAACACGACCCCCGCGCGGTCTTCCATAAGACACCCACTGCTCAAACTTGAGCCTGGCCTGCCTGTGAGCATCACTCACGTGCTTATTCCACCCCATTACTGGCCTCCTATGTCGCACAACATTTATTTCGCAACTTTCAGAAGCTGCTTGGCATAAAATATTAACAATGTCATTATACATTTTGTCAATAATAGTTCTGTGGTCCAAATTATTACAAATATAGTCACAACACGCACTTAATTCAATTGGAAAGTCAATATATTTTAAATTCGTATGACACTTTTTCCCATCCATCATTATTATTGTTTTGCACCGGCTCACGAGCAATAGGCGCGGTCGGCGCCGCTGCGGTGACGTCACGGCCTTCCAACTCGTAATACTTGACGTAGAGGCGACGACGGCGCGGGCGCCTGCGGTGGCGGCTGCGACGCGAGGGGAGGGGCTGCGCTCGGCCGCCCGCCGCGGCAAGACAGCTGACTGAGTACCACGGTCGGAAGTTTCCGCGACTACCTCCTTTATATTACTCAATGATTGTTCGTTATTTTCTAGTATTTGTAACAAGGAATTATCGATACCATTATTGCAGTCATCTATACATGATGAGTTATTAACGTGAGATAATCCTATGGGACCGCTGTCCATATGCCATCCGCCCCGTTTCATGTTCACTTTACACACATTAATTAATGAGTCATTTTGTAATGACAAAATCTCCGTTTTAAAATCTTTCAATTGTGTCTGCGTCACATATACTTCCTTAATCTCTTTGACTTCATTCTGAACTCGAAGTAAATCTTTTAAAAGCTTTGTGCAATCGAGATGGTCAAACAATATTGGAGGTAGTTTCTCCAAGTCCCTTGCTACGAAAATTGGGAATAGATCTGGCTCCACTGACTTAAACAAATTAATTATGTCCACTAGATCTCGTTGTTCCTTGCCTTTGTTTTTCCTCTTTATTTTCGCCTTCTCCACAGGAACCGATTCGTACAGCAGTGTTTTCGATTTTTCGATATCTTCACTTGTAAACGTAGACGTACATAACCGAACTAACGTGTCTTCATCGATCACTGATATTTTGTTTTGTATATACGACAGCAGTTCATCTATAACTACATTACAGGAAACGCATTTAACCACTGTCGACATTTTTACAAAAACTCCAAGTTTCGTTCGTCAGAAATCCATCCTCACCGTAGGGATGCGCGCGCGCGACGACTTATGGGATGAGCTGAAACGTCGGGTTCGAGCCCGGGTACCTGCTCCAACAAGGCTTCCAGAGCTGCGAATCGCAATTGAAGAGGAGTGGAATACAATTCCTCAAGATTTTATCGTCAGGCTAGTAAGGTCAATGAATACAAGGATGCTGGCAGTTATCCGAACAAGGATTTTATCTTTGTTTTTGGCTTTAATTTTTTTTTTCACTTTATCATTACTAACGATTGTCACGACTGGAAAACGACTCTTCTTTGTAAAATCCTTAATAAACACTGAAATATTGATTAAACCCAATGAGTTTCCTTTCATTTTAATCACCATGAAACGCATTTTCTGTAGGTACAACTTTGATAATTGTAGGTTTTTTAGTTTTTGAGAAAATCGAATTAGAGTGCCTAGGTAGCGGGTGGCTCGGTTTATTTGCTGTCCAGTGTATATTTCATTTATAAATTGCTCAACGAGCTGATAGTCTTTCAGTCGTTTCCCGAACGCATTTATTAAAGCACAAGCAATTCTTACTTCTTCGTATAAGTGTGGTGCCGCAATGTTGAAAAACTGCGATCTAAGTTGTTTAAACTGATTTTTTAATCGACCATTAATAGTTTCCACTACCCAATGGCATAAAGTTACTTTTCTTGATTCGTTTGCCTGTTGGGTAGTCAACTGACGTTCATTTCCATCTTTCGTTTGTGGCATATAAGCTTCGTATCCACACGAACTTATACCTTCCATCACATCACGGAATCCTCGATCTAGTATTAATACATCTCCCTTTTCAAAGAACCAATGATAAGGATTGTCTTCGTTTTCTCTTATCGATTCTGCCATGATAGAAGCATCAGATTTGCTTGCCTCGTATGGTCCAAAGGTGTTTATAATATATCCATCTGGACTTACAATTAAAAATACCTTTAATAAATTACGACATTTATGGTGACTGTATGAAGTTCGTTGAAATTGGTAATTAGAGCTTTTTTGCAGAAAGAAATAAGTACCGTCGCAAATTGTTATCAATGGTTCATTGTGGTTTGAAAATAATATACGTGGAATTCTTAAAATCCTTTCGCGCATGTTGTCTCTGTGAGAAAAGGCACTGGTGTGGCAAGTTATTGCCCCTTACATTTTTTTGATTGTGGACGGTTTATAAGGTGTCTGTAGTCTGTCTTAGGCTTATATTGCAGCCGCGGATATTGTGTGTCGCGGGAATTAGAGAATCCTGCGGCTAGTGACAGCTAATGATGGCTGTCAGACGTCATAGTGCACCGGCGCCGAACGGAAGCATTTCGTCTCACCGCAAACCACGTTTTTTCAATCTCAGTTCATCGCGTCCGCAAAACCGCAAACTTTATTACGTTATCCCGTAATCCTTGGGGATATACTGTGCTACGTTTTCAAAATTAAAAATAATAACCCGCGTCCGATTAAATCCAAAATATAGACTTTCAAGTGACCAGTGTACGGGCAGGCAAGGTGGCCACCTGCCCAGAAGGATTCTTCAAGACTTTCGCCAGGAGAAGCACAGGTACCGCCTTTGCATTATTTGCTGGAGTTAGGCTACAAACGCCACCTGACCGTCACCAATTCCTCTTTGAAAGTTTGAACAAAAAAAAAGCAAATTGAATTAATATGCATTCCAGATAATAATTTTTCTGTCGTCCTCGACCCGCAAGGATACACGGCTATTTTATACGCCTGTCCCTCCATACTTATGGTCCATTCGAGCCTGGATAGGTATCAGTTAAATAAGTACAAGTCATTGCAAGTACTTCCGATAATTTACAGCAATTAATATTAGATTGTGCCTTATAATGGCAACTCAAAAACAAGAAACTAAATTAGCTCAGCTTATTGCTAAAAAAGAAGTAATTTTTGAGCGTGTTAATCGCTTGTATAATTCTTCCAAAAGTATATCTAATTATGATTCACGCTCGAACGAGTTATTCCTAGCGCAGTCTGAATCTATTGGTGAATCTTACAGCAAGTTTGAAACAATAATTGACCAGATCAATGAGTTGCAGTTTGAAATTGATGAAACCCCACCCGACTATGGGAGTCTAAGTTCTATTGAAGACTTATATTCAACTATTAAATACAAACGTAATCTCATTCTTTCAAGTGGCAAAACATTAACATCAGATCAGAAGGGAGGTAGAAGCATAAAGTTACCAACAATCGAGTTACCATCGTTCGACGGTAGAACTGAAAATTGGCCCATGTTTTATGAAATGTTCCGTACTAATGTTCATTTAAATACTGATCTGACGGATTCGCAGCGTGTGCAGTATTTAATAAGTAAATTAACTCATGATGCCTTAAAACTAACTGCAGGCATTGTTCCCACAGGAGATACATACAGTGTTATGTGGAACAGTCTTGTCAAAAGGTATCAAGATAAACGTAGTTTAGGTATTCATTATCTCAATAATATACTGGACATTAAAGGATGCGCCGGCAATGCTGCTAGTCTGAATGCATTTGTAGAACGATATTCAGCGTCTGTCGCTGCATTGAAGCAGTTAGACATTTCAGACTTATTAGATTTTGTGATATTACACTGTGGTTTAAGAAAGGTTGACTCACAAACTGTTCAACAATTTGAAAGCCGTGTGAGTGGCAAGGAATTGCCTTCCTATACGGAGTTTATAATATTTATGCAAGACTATGTTAAGGTACTCCAGCGCTCACGCGTTAATAATTCACAGACGGAATCGCGTGCTAAGTCTAGTTTAGCTAACAATCGAAGTAATACTCAAAGTACCGCTAAAGCGTTTGTATCTTGTAGCGAACCAGCTTCGAATAACCGCTGCCCGCTGTGTGACGGCGATAACGTCGATCATCGACTGTTTGATTGTCCACAATTTAAAAATATGAATTCTCCGCAAGCTCGTTTCGAATTTATTAAAAAGAAACATGGCTGTGTAAATTGCTTAAGTCTATCCCACTCTTTGGTTAAATGTAAATCACGGAGTGTTTGTAAAACTTGTAAGAAAACACATCATTCATTGTTACATTTCTCCGAAGTAAAAAGTGATTCAACGCCGAGCGAGCCTGCCGCTACGTCTGTCTCGCTTAGTGCCGCCGCTAAAATATGTTTACCGACAGAGACAACTATTTTGTTAGCTACCGCGCAGATATACGTATATGATAGCAGCGGCCGAGATAAGCTTGTTGTCAGGTGTTTAATAGACAATGGATCGCAAAATAATTTAATTACTGTGGACTGTTGTAAACGTTTGAACTTACCCATAATTAAATTACGCAATTCGTCTTTACAAGGTGTTGGTATGACCTCACGACCTGTACACGGCTTTATTTATCTCAATATAGAATCTCGGATTAATCCTCACAATAAGTATTATATACACGCATTACTTGTTGATTGCATTACAGATAGACTTCCCGCTAGTTTTATCAGATTAAATGACGATATGTCATATTTAAATAATTTACCGCTTGCTGACTCAACCTGGAATGTACCTGGTGGAATCGATGTTGTGCTTGGAGCACAGCTGTTCCCTTTTATTTATTTAGGTGATAGGGTTGACTCAGGCACCCGCGCACCCCCAGCTATACTGACTAGTTTCGGATATGTACTGATGGGTGATATTGATTGTCATAGTAGTGACGTAACACACATGACATCTTCGTTTACCGCGCTTGCTAGCATTGACGTCGAGTCAAGTTTGCAGAAGTTTTTTGAGCTAGAGGAAATTCCATCTCAGCGTTTTATTAGTCCGGACGAATTAGAGTGTGAAAATAATTTTAATTCTTCAGTTTTATTTAAAGACGGTAGATATTTTGTTGATTTACCTTTCGCGCGCAATCCCTCCGAATTAGGCAATTCACGCGGTGTCGCCCATCGGCGGCTACTTGCGCTCGAGCGTAAATTCACGTGCGTGCCAACCCTACGCGAGGATTACAATAAAACTATCACCGATTATATAACTCAGGGGTATTTATCGGAGGTACCCGACTCTGAATTAACAGAAGAGGGTTACTACATACCGCATCACGCCGTTATTAGACCGGACAAAGACAGCATTCGAGTGGTTTTGGACGCTAGTGCCAAAACACACTCGGGGTTGTCACTCAATGACATTCTGCATGTCGGACCTAATTTACAGACCGACTTGTTTTTATTATTACTCGATTTTCGTACCCTCCCTGTCGCAATGACAGCGGATATAAAACAAATGTTCCTACGGATCGGTGTAAATGAGCACCACCGCAAATATTTACGAATTTTATATCGATTCAACAAAAATGAACCTATACGTACTTTTCACTTTAACCGCGTTCCCTTTGGATTAAAGCCTAGTCCTTATTTAGCGATGCGCACAATACGCAATTTAGCGTGTGAGCATGGCGACCGCTATCCTGAGGCTTCTAAATTAGTAGAAACTCAGTTTTTTATGGACGATTATGTCTATTCTGTTCCTGATGAACAGATTGCTATACAATTATCCCGCGATTTAATTGAGTTATTTAAGTTAGGATCCTTTGACCTGGTCAAATGGGCTACTAACTCACCCGCTTTGTTGGAGATTATCCCAGAGTCTCACCGCTTACCAGTTAATTTTTCTGGCATGGATAATGATAAACATAATTTCAAAATCCTTGGATTAACCTGGGAACCCGCTGATGATTATTTTTCTTTGACAACAGTCGCTGTAGATGATAAATGCACTAAGCGTGCGATTCTATCGCTAGTTGCCCGCTTGTTCGACGTACTTGGCCTCGTAGCACCCGTCGTGTTGTACGCGAAAATCCTAATTAAGGAACTTTGGTTAGCTAAAATAGGTTGGGATGAGGTTCCTCCGGACTCCATCACCAATCGGTTTTCCGTTTTTTTGCGCGATTTCCCCTCACTCTCTTCTCTAAAGGTTCCTCGCCACATTGGCATCTTTAGAGAAGCTGTAGTGAATATCGTAGCCTTTTGCGACGCCAGCTTTAGTGGTTATGGTTCTTGTATTTATTTACACATAACTGACTCTAAAGGCAATATCAGCGTTCGGCTTTTATGTGCAAAGTCCAAAGTTTCCCCCGCTAAAGTAACAACGCTACCTCGATTAGAACTTGTCGCCGCTTTACTTCTGTCTAAGCTTGTTCGCGTGGTCAAAGATAAACTTTCCGCTCGTGTACCTATTGCAGGTGTCTACGCTTTCTCGGACTCCACCATAGCTCTTTCGTGGATCCACTCATCTCCCCATAGATAGTCTATTTTTGTCAGTAATCGCATTGCTAAAATACAGGAAAACCTACCTGCCGCTAGTTTTAATCACGTGTCCGAAAATGAGAATCCTAGCGATTGTCTCTCCCGCGGCATGCTGCCATCTGATTTAATTGAACACTCGTTATGGTGGAACGGTCCTACTTGGCTCCATCGACCCATTAGCGAGTGGCCTTTAAAATTCTCTCCTACTGAATGTGAAACATTGCCAGAGTTTAAATCAAAGGTTTTTCTTGTAGAAACATCAAATACTGAACCGCGTATTTTAGATACAATAGCTGACCGTGTTTGTTCATGGAATAAATTGTTACGTGTATTTATGTACATTCTTAAATTTACGAACAGACTACTTAGTCATAGCTCTGTTAAAAATATACAAACCGCCGAAAATTTCATTATTCGAATAGTTCAAAATACGCATTTTTCTAACGATTTAAATTTAATTAAAGCAGGCGAACTTCCATCTAAGAAGTTGCGCTGTTTGTCTGTCTTTATTGATAGCTACGGAATCTTACGTATTGGGGGCAGATTGTCTAAATCTGACTTACCATATCAAGCCAAGCATCCCGCGCTTTTACCTAAACTTGACCGCGTAGTTGATCTAATTATTGATCACTATCACAATACGTACTGCCACACGGGCCCCGGTTTATTGATGTCTATTATAAGGCAGCGGTTTTGGATATTAGATGGACGAACAGTCATACGTTCCCGCTGTCGGAAATGCAACACTTGTTTCCGTCTAAATCCTACGCATCTAACACCCAAAATGGCTGAACTTCCTGGATACCGTGTCCGTGATACTAAAGCCTTTGTGCACACTGGAGTAGATTTCGCCGGGCCGCTTGCTTACACACCTATTCGCCGTAGAGGTCAACGTTCGCAAAAACTTTATATATGTTTGTTCATATGTATGGTAACTAAAGCCATACATATCGAACTCGTATCGGACCTCACATCCGAGGCTTTCTTATACGCATTTAAAAGATTTATTTCTCGCCGCGGTCCAGTGTCTGACATGTACTCAGACAATGGTACCAATTTTGTTGGCGCTAAGGCGCAACTTGATGATATTTATTCTTTCTTATTGAACTCGTCTGTTCAAACAGATATTAAAAATGAGCTTCTAAAATCTCGCATTGAGTGGACAAGAATACCGCCGCGAGCTCCGCACTTCGGAGGTATTTGGGAGTCGAACATTAAGAGTGTTAAAACTCACTTGTATAGAGTCATAGGAAAGCAGCTGCTCACTTACGAGGAACTCTACCGTACTGGTAAAAATCGAGTGCCTTTTAAATTCTCGACCGCTTAGTGTTCTCTCATCAGACCCGCATCCGGACGTGCTCACGCCTGCGCATTTTCTAATGTCCAGTCCACTTAAGCATTTGCCTTCTTCTGAATTCACAGAAGAAAACATAAATTTAACAAACCGCAAAAGGCTTTTGGATCAGCTTGGGTTATCCTACTGGAACAAATGGCGAGTTGAGTACTTGCACACGTTGCAAGTTCGCCAGAAATGGTGCACTCCCGATCGCCCTATAGAGATCGGTACTGTCGTTCTCTTGGGTCAAGATAACGTACCACCATTGACTTGGCCATTGGGCATCATAGTGGAAGTTTTTCCGGGATCGGATGGTGTAATTCGAGTAGCTTCAGTAAAAACCGCGTCAGGTACATATAAACGTCCTGTCACCAAGTTATATCCTTTGCCAACCCAATAGAACTATATTATTTCGTAGTTTAATTTAGTTTATAATTTACAATAGTATATTTTCTCAATGGTACGCCATTACATAGTTATAATTTAGCTTGGTAATTCAACTTTGTCTTAATTTAATCAAACTGCAATTTCATTCTTTGGAATCTGATAATTAATTTCGAACGCCGTTTCCCAGTAATGGTGTTTTGAACTGCTGCTTGGGATTCTCTTGATGCTTTCAGACTGCCAGATATATAAACATCATCTCATCCTCCCAACCGCACCAGCTTTTCAGCGTATAGATTATCATCTCTGAAAGCTCGGGACCTTTCAAGGCGGGGAGTATGGTGTGGCAAGTTATTGCGCCTTACATTTTTTGATTGTGGACGGTTTATAAGGTGTCTGTAGTCTGTCTTAGGCTTATATTGCAGCCGCGGATATTGTGTGTCGCGGGATTTAGAGAATCCTGCGGCTAGTGACAGCTAATGATGGCTGTCAGACGTCATAGTGCACCGGCGCCGAACGGAAGCATTTCGTCTCACCGCAAACCACGTTTTTTCAATCTCAGTTCATCGCGCCCGCAAAACCGCAAAACTTTATTACGTTATCCCGTAATCCTTGGGGATATACTGTGCTACGTTTTCAAAATTAAAAATAATAACCCGCGTCCGATTAAATCCAAAATATAGACTTTCAAGTGACCAGTGTACGGGCAAGCAAGGTGGCCACCTGCCCAGAAGGATTCTTCAAGACTTTCGCCAGGAGAAGCACAGGTACCGCCTTTGCATTATTTGCTGGAGTTAGGCTACAAACGCCACCTGACCGTCACCAATTCCTCTTTGAAAGTTTGCTCAAAAAAAAGGCAAATTGAATTATTATGCATTCCAGATAAAAATTTTTGTGTCGTCCTCGACCCGCAAGGATACACGGCTATTTTATACGCCTGTCCCTCCAGGCACAATCAGGTCCATAGATATGATCAAAGCCCAAGTGGTTGGGGACAAATTTTGTCATCAAACACTTGCGAATTTTTTTCATTACACCACTTAAATGTTGTGGAGTCATACGGAACACACTAGAAAGTCTTTCGTTAGAATCACCTGTATGTAACTTACACATGACCGTTGCAAGGGCTGTTTTAGGTTTTCTAAAAGATATCGAGATTGAAGGTGTCTCTTGCAGAATATTACAAAATATTTCTTTTTTGTATTTGTAATAAAATAATAATAGATGCTGTCGTCAACAGTATCTAATCTTTCAAAATTCAAAATGACAAGTGTTTTTCTGTTGCAACAGTTTTAACATTTCTGCGTTTGTGCGCTATTAAAAAGCTCTTGTCTTGGACGACAATGTGTTGGAAAATCATTCCACCGTGCTTCAGACCCAGCATGGACTTCACAAACACGAGTTCCACGTGGAATGTATATATTATATTTAGACAGAATATTTCGTTTTATAGTAATATTAATCCTACGCAGATTCTGTCTTTGGTGGCATCCTGCTATAACACAATTTGAGGCACTATACGTGACTCGTGTGAAATCAGGTACTGGAAATTCAGGTACATTTAATGATGGTATTACTTCTACCAAAGGAGCAACTTGAGCCTCAGCATTTATTTCAATGGAGATATTGGGAGCGCGAAACTCCTCGGGACTGTTTTCAAGTGGATCAAAAGGTGGATCTTCTTGTCCTATTTGCTCAGGTGATATAAACGCCACTGATTGCATCTTCTTGCCTTGCCAAATCGTCTGCCTCTTGTTCTTGAGCTACCCTTTGAGCGATAACAAAACGGTCAGCGCGTTGCAGACAAAGTCGGCAAATTCGGTCTTCCGCCAAAATCTGTTGTAAAAAATATATTTCAAATACTAAGTGACATAAAAACAAACATCTAATAAATAACAATAGGCGTAATACTATAGTATCAGTAATAACCAATGGGTCATAAAACATTGTTATCAGTCTCTCTCCCTCGCATTCATGGGGCTTATGCAGGTAGCCACAGAAATGTTAATATAGTGAAATAAAGATGTCTTTAATTAGATTTCCTAGAACTATCAGCGTCGGCGCAGATCGTTTACCTCTGCTTGTAATTAGTTCACGCGTGCAGATAATCATGCACAAGACGAGCATAATGAATATTAGGTATTACGATGAAATAGCGTTGGAAACTACCGAAATAGTCCTTGACTTGGTGAAAACTACCGGCTATCCTTTTTCTTTCAATATACTTATACGATATTTACATTTCTATGCAGGTAGCCAATACGAGGGCTGCACTAAAAGTATCGGGAATGGAATATTTCCACTGTTCCTGTCATATTAAAATCTTTTTAATTGAAAACTCCTTGGTTTTAATAATCGAATACCATTTATTTATTTAAAAAAAGATTCTCGGTCTTGTCACAAGGTTTTGTCAAACTTGTTTAGTCGTTGAGAAAATGGAATTGACACGAGAAAATTCAAGAGCGATGATTTATTATGACTTTCGACGTGGTTTAACACAAAAACCACAACCACAAATGAAGCCCCATCTAAAACCACAATTTATCGCTGGTTTGCTGAATTTCAACGTGGACGTGTCAAGCTCAGTGATGATCCCCGTCAAGGTCGTCCAAAAACTGCAGTCACCCAAGAAAACGTTGATGCTGTGCGTAAGCTGATTGAGGAAGATCGACATGTGGCATACCGCGAAATTCAGGCAACTTTAGACATTGGCATGAGTCAAATACAAATAATCTTGCATGAACAATTAGGTGTAAAAAAGTTGTTTTCCCGATGGATACCGCATTCGCTCTGTGAAGAGCAAAAAGCGGCTCGCGTTACTTGGTGCGTCAGAACTCTCGAAGGATTCCACGCAGGATCCTCAAATGCTGTAAACAACATCGTATCAGGTGACGAATCCTGGATATATGCCAAACAAAAAACCAGTCACGAGTTTGGGTGTTCGAAAATGAGTTGAAGCCAACAAAAATTGTTCGTTCACGGAGTGTTGCAAAAAAAATGGTGGCCACGTTTGTCTCCAAAACCAGCCATCATACGACTATTCCTCTTGAGGCCCAAAGAACGGTTAATGCAGAATGGTATGCTAGCATTTGTTTGCCACAGGTCGTTTCTGAACTCCGTAAAGAGAACTGCAACCGCCGCATCATCCTCCATCACGACAATGCGAGTTCTCACACCGCGCACAGAACAAAAGAGTTTTTAGAGCAAGAAAACATAGAATTATTAGACCATCCGCCGTACAGCCCCTACCTAAGCCCTAATGATTTCTATACTTTCCCTAAAATAAAGAATAAATTGCGTGGACAGAGATTTTTATCACCTGAAGAAGCTGTGGACGCCTACAAAACGGCCATTTTGGAGACCTCAACTTCCGAATGGAATGGTTGCTTCAATGATTGGTTCCATCGTATGGAAAAATGTGTAAAATTTCGCGGAGAATACTTCGAAAAGCAATAAATACATTTTTAAATAGTAATGTTGTGTCACTTCCTTGATTCCCGAAATTTTCAGTGCCGCCCTCGTATTACCTAAACACACTTTTTTGAAAACTGGGTTATTTTTTTGTTTCGCATGTTATCTTTGTGAATATGTACAGATTGTTTATAAAATACCACGAGAATTTTAATTACGACGTAGAAATACTACAAAACGATGTAGCACGCCATATAAAAATAATATGTTTACAAGTCTCATGGTATTTTAGAATGAATATACGAGGGTCATTCAATAAATACTTAGCCTACAAAAAGTAAACGAAAATTTTGGAAAAGTGGCAATTTATTTTTCAACAAAGTCTCCTTTTAGTTCGATACACTTAGCCCAGCGATGCTCCAACTTTTTTAACCCGTCCGAAAAATAGTTTTTGTCAAACTCTGCAAAATAGGCCTCCGTGGCGGCGATGACCTCCTCATTCGATCCATATCTATTCCCGGCGAGTGATTTTTTCAGATTAGGAAACAGAAAGAAGGTCACAAGGGGCCAAATCTGGAGAATCCACCGTATTCTCCAGATTTGGCCCCTTGTGCAACAATTCGTAGCGTAATTCGACCAATTTGGCCATGGCAACGGCAGACGTGTGAACCGGTGCGTTGTCGTGGTGAAACAGCACTTTTTTCTTCGCCAGATGGGGTCGTTTTTTCTTTAATTCGGCGTCGAATCGGCCCAATAAATCTGCATAGTAAAGCCCTGTAATTGTTTTACCCTTTTCGAGGTAATCGATGTAGATCACACCTTGTGAATCCCAGAAAACGGTGGCCATAACTTTTCCGGCCGATTTTACAGTTTTCGCCTTCTTTGGAGCACGTTCCCCGGTCTGGATCCATTGTTTTGATTACTCCTTGGTCTCTGGTGTGTACCAGTGGATCCAGGTTTCATCGACGGTCACAAAACGACGCAAAAACTCCGCTGGATTCCGCTTAAACAGCGCCAAACACGTCTCCGATGTGGTCTCACGGTTGCGCTTGTTTTCTGGTGTGAGTAAACGCGGCACCCATCGCGCCGACAGCTTTCTCATGCCGAGTTCCTCGTGAAGAATATGATGCACTGTTCCTTCTGAAATGCCTACAGTCTCAGCTAGCTCCCGAACCTTCAATCGGCGATCTGCCAATACGAAATCATGGATTTTTTTAATGTTTTCCTCCGTAGCAGCTGTTTTCGGTGCACCTGGACGTGGTTCATCTAAAACCGACGTACGGCCACGTGCAAACTCGTTGAACCAATTCTTGACGGTGGCCATTGATGGAGAAGAGTCACCGTACACAGCATCCAAGCGCTCTTTGATTTCGATGCACATTTTCCCTTCCAAAAATAGGAATCGAATCACCGAACGATATTGCTCTTTTTCCATTTTTGTAAAACCGATCGACACGTTCGCTTCCATAAGTTGTCAAATTAAAACAAATGAAGGGATTGGAATGAAAATTTGAAAAAAGAATTAAAAAAGAATGTGCTACACTGTGGTAACACTCGTTTGAAACTACAGCGCCCTCTGGCGATGAGGCTAGGTACTTATTGAATGCACCTCGTACATACTCATAATAACCATATCGTCGGTAATATTCTGAAACTGCGGAACTAACAGTGTTTAAAACCGCGTATTTACAAAAGTAGCAAAATCGAGATTTCGGATTTTCTAATTCATTAATACACATTTTACATAACTAATGCCTACAATATTAGGAGGAATATGACAATTTAAAAGTTTAAACAATAGAAAGTCAAGTGGTTTAGTAAATATTACGTTTTTCCTCATTCCTGTAAAATTCACTGCACATACTAACCTGGCGGTCCTGAAATAGGTGGCGTGCATAGTTTGTGATGCTTGGATGACTGGCTATAAAGTCTAGTCAGCAAACAAGACTGTACAGGACGTGAAGATCTTCGCCGTGGGCCAGGCACAGTGCTTTTCCCACAAAATAAGCATCTTCTCGCGCCAACATGCCTTGACATTTTGTCAAGAAACAATTTCAAACACAACAGTAAAAAAGATAACGAAAACAAAACAATAACAAAGATAACGAAAACCAAACAGTAACAACAATAATTAAAAACAACAAAACAGTATCAAATCTATTGCAATTTACTGCATAGACAGGAGAACGCGTGCACACAGTGGATGTCAAAGTGGCAAACTGAAGGGTGCCGCAACGGGCAAGTCGTGGCGGGGCGTCCTCATTCGGCGGCACACATATATTTTGGTCTCTTTCGCTCGTAACTAAAATATTACATAAACATGATGCAATTATGTTTTCATAGTTCAATATGCTTACCTGAAGGGAAAAAGAACAAAAAAATCCATGTTTCTTCAAGGTTCAGTTTTGACTTATATTTCGGTGAATAACTCCGAAACCTGACGCTTTAGGATATTATGTTAAAATACATTTTTAGTTTGTATAAGTGTCCTCTATCTAAATATATAACTGTCGTTGTGCACCGCGATTCTGAAAAAAAAGAAAAATGGCGGCCGTCGTTAGGGCCACCCTCCATACAAAAATCTTTAAACCCCTTTCCCATCAATGGAGTTTTGTGGTTATTGATTGATATTTTAGCATTTTTGTTATAGGTAAACAATATTTCTAGTAGATGAGTCTTTACCTAAGCCTAGTGGCGCCACTTAAATTAAAACATTATATCTCGTAAATAAACATTCATAATTAATCTTATCTAACATTGACTCAGTTGAGACATCCAAATATAAGTTTACTGTAATAATGAAAAATATTGACTCAAACAAATAAAGCAAAACGCTATTACAAATTGTGTATCAGGATGCCTCAAGAAATGAAAGATATTTAAATTATAGACACATTCACGACATATAAGGATTCTTAGCCCAGGTTCGCACGGACAATTTTTTCCCGCGGTGATTCTGTATTGCACACTAAATTTTCAAAGCTCTGCTTAGCTTTAGGCTTAGGAGAGTCTGTCCGAAACGTACAGGTTGGAGTGCGGGATGAGGGTGAGACAGGGTGGTTTGACCTCGCCAAAGCTCTTCAACCAGTACATAAACGGACTGATTGCTAGGCTCAGCAGTATGCGTGCCGGATGATGGGTAGACAACGTTTGTGTAAATAATTTAAGTTATGCAGACATGGTGCTGCTGGGCCCAACGGCCGGCTCGATCAGGGAGCTGTTACGCGTGTGTGAGGGATATGTCACGAATCATGGCCTTGTTTACAATGTAAACAAAAGTGTATACATGGTCATGGTCCTGAGGGAGGAGGGTAGACGTGTACTTAACGACCCAGTTTTAATGCTGAACGGGTTGCCACTCAAAAGAGTTGACAAATTTAAATACCTGGGACACTTTCTAACCGGAAACCTCAAAGACGACTTAGATATAGATCGTGAGCGCAGGGCGCTAGCGGTTAGGGCCAACATGCTGATACACAGGTTCGCTCGTTGTAGTATTGGGGTAAAGATTACGCTGTTTAAAGCGTTTTGCCAATCAGTCTACACGAGCGGCCTGTGGGTAAGGCATACTAAGAGATCGCTAGACGCCCTACGTATTCAATATTTATTATATTGAATACGTAGGGCGTACGCAGCTTCAGGATGCTGTTGGGACTGCCGCGCCATTGTAGTGCCTCCGGTATGTACTAATGGGTCACCGAGGCCCCCGCAACACAGGCAACAAGAAGCAATACGGGTGGGTTTTAGTCAATAAGAGTCTGACACACCCTCCCGCTCCGCCCAGAGCGGGAGAAGTTATTTGATGATTTCCCATCCACAAAAAAAAAAGTATGTTAATAGAAAAGTACGACGCACCTTGGTTGTCGCACGCTGTGGAGGTGCTGCTTAGAAGACCCACAGCTAACCTTTTTGTTTCTGTGTTTTTGTACTAACAATATTATATAGAACAATGTTACTAACAATTGGGACTAGTTGCCATAAATAAACTAATAAATAATAACTAATAATTTAATTTAGCGCCGAGAGTTGAAAATCCAACAGTGTGTCTTTTCGATGCTTTAGGATGCTCTGAAATGAAATGAAATTGTTTATTCTGTAAATATCAAAATCACTTTTACACGCCACATTAAAAAAATATTAAAAAATAAGCTAGATGGAGTCGACATTTCCTATCTGACTACCCCTAAGAAGAAATGGCGAAACAAACTCAAGGGTCAAAGTCTCTTTTAAAGTCCAGACATAATCTTGGTCAGATCATGTGAGGACCATGTAGATCCATGTCTGAAATGGTCTTTTGAGGAAATAACCACACAAATTGGAGTGGACCTGTCCAGTCAGTGCAAGCATTTGTCAGTAATCGTGTAGCTCAACTCAGAACTTAAGGAGCTCAACGACTCGACGAACAATACCAAGGAAATGACATTTGGAAAGGCCGCATAAAGAACTCAAAATGCCAGACTATCATTAGAACTGGGAGAAAAAAAAAACAAAAATAAATAAATAAAAATGACCCACATAGTGCTCACATACACAAAATTAAAGTAATATAATACTTTTCAAGGTACTTAAATATTCATGTAATTTTGTTTATAATATTCATCAATGTCAATATGTATATATAATTGTATATAATGATGATTTTGCATAATAATGAAAATGTCAAGTTTTACGGTTTTATCACAAGGCTTAGCAGAGTGAGCAGCTCAATCCCAAGCTTTTTGTCTTCCAAATAATCAGAAATAGTACCCTTTTTCACAAAGTTTGGTTTTGATACAGCTTTTAAATCGTTTAATGGGTAAATTTCAAATATCAATAGGAAGTTTGTTGTAAAAGCGTATACATTGACCTGACCCATGAACGAGTTGCCTACTCTGTGGAGGCCAGTGTGAAGTACAGCAAGATTATGTTTATTTTTGTTATTTAAACTGTGGATATCGGACATTTTCTTAAAATTTTATATATATTTGTGTACATACATAAGATTATCAAATACGAGTATGTATTGAGAGGCTACAGTCAGAATATCAATTTCTTTGAATTTTTCTCGAAGGGAATCTCTTGTACCTAGGTTGTAAATGGCTCGAACAACCCTTTTTGTAAAACAAAGACGGTATTAATGTCCACATAGGTTCCCCAGAGAAGAATCCCATATGACATAAGACTATGAAATAACTAAAATAAACAATTCTGGCCGTATCTACATCGTTTATCTGTCGATTTTTTTTAACAGCTTAGGCGGCTGAACTTAGCCTTCCTGACAATTTTTCTATGTGTGGGTGCCATTGTAATTTAGCGTCAATAGTTATTCGAAGAAAAACTGTCGACTCAACAGGGTCCAACTCAGTAGAACTAGGAGTGCCGAGTTTGGGCTCGTTTTGATAGAAGGGTTCAATTCGATAACGGTTTAACTGTCATTTTTCCACAAAATGAGTTATAGGTACCGTTAGATTCAGTGCAAAATTATCTACATTAAGACATTCACAAAATAGCAAATTTCGGCTTAAATCTCGAGATATTCAGTTTAAAAACGGTTTAACTGCTATAAAAGTTGAGATCGCTAGTGCAAAAAAGATTTATTATTCGACAACTCCATGAAATATACATAATTCTACTTTGTTCTAATACAGAAATGGATTATTGAACTAAAAGCCGTTTTTATGTTCTTAAAGACAATAATTGACCTAAATAAAGTTTTTGAATACGGGATTAAGGTAATTTAAATCATTCTTGCATTAACTTTTTATACACAAACCATGCAAATTTCTGGTTATAAGCGATAATAAACCCTTTTTGTACTAAGCAGACCGCTCGTGCCAAAATGCGCGCGATTATGTGTCTCTTTCCCAGGAGAAAAAGAGACAGGTTACATTATATTTCTTGTAGAGTGAATGCGACAGTCGCGCGCTTGATGTTATTTTGTTTAGTAAACGCTTGTCAACAACGTTGGTCGTGCGTAATGATTGAGTTTGAGTGCACTAGCAGGTTTTTTACTGTGAATAATATTGTTTTAATGTAAAAAGTGTTGTGACTTAATGAGATGTCAAGAAACCAATTAAAACGTGGCCGTGAACTAGTTGGATTGTGCAACAATCGAAATAGTGGCTTCACTGGCGAAGAAAGTAAGTACCTAACATTACTCATATTTTTGGCGGGTTAATTTTCTAATTACCTTCCCAAATCAAACCAGAGAATATCATGTTCGGATATTTTCTGGTTCCAACTAAGCAGGAGATAGTTTGGCACTCAGGTTTCAAATAAGTGGGAATTAGTTATGTGGTGTATTTTCTTAAGTTTGAATATTTTTTGTACCTACTTAATTGGTTTTTTTTTTCAGTGGCTTCATCAACACGTAGTCATTTTAACATTGAACCACTACCGTATGAATGGCCGCAGAATGACCCGTCTCTAGAGGTCTCGGAACAGAACAATTTACCTTCTATTGAAAATACAAGAATTGAATTTGCAGAAAAAAATATTGAAGTACCATCGCCGGAGTTAATACAACTTAGTGAACTTATTGGCCCATATGAAAAATCAAGTTACACTGTAGATGAGGGAGAAAATTTAGTAGAAGTAATATCTGAAAAAAACCATTATGGTGATATAATAATTGAACCTGCTGACGGTATGACTTTATTTTAAACTAGCTGTTCCACACGGTTTCACCCGCGTTAAGTTAGGTTTTTGGTTGCTCCGTTCCCGTGGGTCATAGCGTGATGTTATGTAGCCTATGTTACTCAGGGTGAATGTAGCTTTCTAATGGTGAAAGAATTTTTGAAATCGGCGCAGTGGTTTTTGAGTTTATTCATTTCAAACATAGACACACACAAAAATACAAATCTTTCCTCTTTATAATATTAGTGTAGATTACTGTTACTATTTTGAGGATGACTTGTTGGAACTACCTTTTTTCATGAAATGTTTTTTATTTGCAGATGATTATACAAAGAGTAAAACTATACAAGTTTTAAATAACATACCTGAACTACGTATTGAGTATATCGATTATCAAATTGAAGGAAATGTTAACTTGATTCGAGATGTCGTTGGCATACAAAACGATTCAGAGGCAAACGAAAGATGCGAAATGTTAATGCCAGCTGATGCTGAAAACGAATTACCAGTAGCTGTCGAAGATAACCAAAGTGACCAAATTGAAGGAAATGTTAACTTGATTCGAGATGTCGTTGGCATACAAAACGATTCAGAGGCAAACGAAAGATGCGAAATGTTAATGCCAGCTGATGCTGAAAACGAATTACCAGTAGCTGTCGAAGATAACCAAAGTGAGCAAATGTCCAGAAAAGAGAAAAAGATTTTAAGAAAAAGAAAACTGAATAAAAGTGAATGGAAATTTGAGAAAATGAAGAATGCTAGGGCTACAGGCAAAGAATATGTAACAGTAAAAGGAAAAGTCATTGCTGAAAAAACAATTTGTCACGGTACTCTGTGCTCCAACAAGTGTAGGTTGGGTTGTTCATCGTATTTTTGTGAAGAAGAGCGTCAGCGTTTGTTAGACGAATACTATTTATTGCCCATTAATGCAAAGAATGCAATATTATTTAAAAGCATGAAACCAGTACCAGTAAAACGACGTTTAGTTGCAGCACAAAAGGTACGACGACAGACCTTTACATATCATGTTAAAAAAAGCAATAATGTAGAACAAACTATTTGTAAGAGAGCTTTTATGAGCCTTTTTCAAATAACTGTGTGAAAAGTACAAGTGATTCTAGAAAAACACATATCTGGGCAGATACTTCCTAAAAAAGATATGAGAGGAAAGCACGATAACCGACCCAAGAAAGTAAAGGCTGAAGTCAAAGAATATGCAATGACTCATATAAAGAGTTTTCCAGCTGAAGAGTCTCATTACTCTCGAAATGAAAATCCTAATAAACTGTACCTCTCACCATTATTGAATATTAGAGAAATGCATCGACTATACATCCAGAAATGCGAATCAGAAAGTATGGACAGTATGTATCGCGTAAAGGAATGCACATACAGGAATATATTTTGTAGTGAATTCAACTTGTCTTTTGGCTTACCAAGGAGCGACGTTTGCTCAAGGTGCGAGAATGAAGATCATGAGGATGATTTGCAAGTACACAAAGAGACTTACAAAGAAGCGTAAGAGCTGATGAAAGTTGATAAAAATCAGTGTAAAAGAGAGGAAGGAAAACTTTATTGCACTGTTGACATTCAGCAGACAATGCCATTACCTAAGATGCCTGTTGGGGATGCTTTTTATTTGCGGCAAATTTGGTTTTATAACCTAGGTATACATCTGGTCAGTAAAGATAAAAATCATGCTTTGATGTGCACATGGACTGAAGATGTTGCAAAAAAAGGAAGCTTTGAAGTATCTTGCGCTTTACATTATTTGGCTATGTATTTAAAAACTACATGTGAAAACAACGCAATGAAACACTTGATTATATGGTCGGATTCTTGCTCAGGGCAGAATAAAAATTTTAATTTAATATGCCAGTATCAGTATATGGTCCTTAAAAAATATTTTGATGTTATTGAACACAAATTCCCAGTTGTGGGACATACCTACATGGATTCTGATCGGGATTTTGGCCGTATAGAAAAAGCGTTAAGAAAACATGAAAAAATCTATACACCCGAAGAATATAGATGCATAATAAAAAAAAATACATCGAAGAACTCTGTAGTGGTAGATATGCAAGAACATCTATCTGTATGACGTTGAGGGTGTTCAGAAAAAAATGAAACTGATAAACAGATTGAAAAATACGTTGGGACATAAAGTAGACTTTAGAGATGAAGTAAAATGGATAAGAGTAGATCATTTTGGAAGCTATATGTATAAAAAGAGCTATGATCCTAACACCCCATTTTTAATGGTTGACTTATTGAGAAAAGGAGCTACCGTAAGCCCTGATAGTGTAGAAATCCAAAGACTGGCCGGATGTCGAGGTGAGATCTCGGAAAGAAAAAAAACAAGATATTAGAAAACAACTTAAGTTTATTCCCATGGAAAAAAGATTTTTCTATGAAACCATATTAAATGCATAAGTGTGCTAGTGCCAAAATATTTTTTTTTTAATTTGATTTAATTATAATAATTAATTTCATTTTTTTATATAATTACTAAGAAAACAAGCCTGCAATTGTGCAATTCTTTAAATATATTAACAGGTTATTGTCCAGTTACCTAAACAGCAAATGCCAAATTGGTGATATATTCCGAGTGTAAAAACGGTTTGTTCCGTTATAAACCGTTTTTACACTCAAGAACTGTATCAATATCGATAAACACTGTTGGTTTAAATGAAAAATGGTCGATATTACAATAATAATGTATCTTTTAAAACTACTTTTGTATTGCATTAACCTACCCTACCTACCTACCCTACCTACCTACCCTACCTACCTACCCTACCTACCTACCCTACCTACCTACCCTACCTACCTACCCTACCTACCTACCCTACCTACCTACCCTACCTACCTACCCTACCTACCTACCCTACCTACCTACCCTACCTACCTACCCTACCTACCTACCCTACCTACCTACCCTACCTACCTACCCTACCTACCTACCCTACCTACCTACCCTACCTACCTACCCTACCTACCTACCCTACCTACCTACCCTACCTACCTACCCTACCTACCTACCCTACCTACCTACCCTACCTACCTACCCTACCTACCTACCCTACCTACCTACCCTACCTACCTACCCTACCTACCTACCCTACCTACCTACCCTACCTACCTACCCTACCTACCTACCCTACCTACCTACCCTACCTACCTACCCTACCTACCTACCCTACCTACCTACCCTACCTACCTACCCTACCTACCTACCCTACCTACCTACCCTACCTACCTACCCTACCTACCTACCCTACCTACCTACCCTACCTACCTACCCTACCTACCTACCCTACCTACCTACCCTACCTACCTACCCTACCTACCTACCCTACCTACCTACCCTACCTACCTACCCTACCTACCTACCCTACCTACCTACCCTACCTACCTACCCTACCTACCTACCCTACCTACCTACCCTACCTACCTACCCTACCTACCTACCCTACCTACCTACCCTACCTACCTACCTAGGGTTAGTAGGTAGGGTTAGGGTTGGTAGGTAGGGTAGGTAACTCTACCTACCAACCCTACATACCTACCCTATCCTACCTACCTACCTACCTACCCTGCCTACCTACTTACCCGCCTAGCTAAAATCAGACAGGATATTCCTCATCATCTGAGACGTATGGTTACCCTACGAAATAGAATAGAATAGAATACTCTTTATTATGTACACCATAAAAATTACAGATACAAATGTTGAAATTTTACAAGGGGTGACACAATGGGCGGTCTTATCACTAGAAGCGATCTTTTACGGACAACCGAAATTACGTGCGTACAGTTGCGGGGTCGCGGGGGGTGACGCATGGCTCCTCCCATTCGCACAAGTTCGCCGTCACCTAATGTCGCCTTAATATTTTTGAATATTATATACTATCGCTTGGATTTAACCCGAATAATATCGTAATATAATATTGCCGTAAGGTTTTTTGACACCATATTTCAACGAATAATACTATAATGCATTAAGATTGACTAAGATTTTGTTGTGTTTACACACGAATAATATGGTGAATGATGCGTTGCATACTATATTTTTGCCCTTTAATTTCAGTAACATTATTTTTGTCAATAACTTAATTTTGTTAAACTATTATAAAAAAAATCATAATATAAAATATATTGTAAAAAAATAGCTTTGTTTTGACGTATAAATGTCTATCTTACGATCTACCCGTGCTGAAATATACGCATAAAACAGTTTATTTTTCCTGTAAAATTTAGATTTATCGATTACCATATTATTCGGTGGGAGGAGCGACTTACGTCCGTGCGGACGTGGGCTTAACTGTACCGAATACGTTTAGTGCGTGCTCTAGGCCTTCACGCACCTGCCCTTTCTGAACAACATCAGCAATGAGGTCAGTCTATGTCCTTGTAGGGCGACGTTTTTACTCACATCTGCCTTGTACCTTATGCTAAACACCTACTTCTCCATCGTTTACAATCATCAAGCACTTAAAAGTGCTACTTCCTGAAACTGGCATTGTGATGCTGATAACTTTATTCCAGAACAGATCAGTCCAAACCCAAAATGTTATTTGTTATAAACACTTAATTGGTTACGAATGTGTTGTTTTACTTGAGAGCATGTTGTGCAGATATTTCATTCAATTCTAAGATTTACGGGTACAGTCTCTGGATTTGCACTTTTTTCTAGGCGAGTGGACAACTGCATAGATAGGTATTTAAAGATGCTAATTATTTTTGTAGTTGGAGGTTTTTTTCAGTATTTCTGCTAAATAACGCATAACGTTCTGAGAGTTGTTCGACCTGAGGAGTATTGAGGAGTATTACGTAACCATGCACTATGCATGGTTACGTAATACTTTCTACATTCTTTTCCTCCCCTTCCTCCTCTCCATTTGAATGTTTATACATTCGTATGTGATCGTTTTGGAAGCTCTTCAATGCGAGCGCACAGGCAGCCAGCGTGTTAGTGCGCACGTTGCACAGTCCTGGTAATGACTGGTGTTTGTTTGTTGTTGCAGGTGAGTGCAGCCCCGCGGGCGCCACGTGCATGTCTCTACCATGCTGGACTGCCTCTGGTAAGTCCTGTGCTGTCCGCCTGCGCTCCGACGTTACACGGACTCATTTATTGCGTACAGTTGCCAGCACATCAAGTTACCAGAAACTGTCAAATTTCTCCTTATGATTTGAAACCTTAGAATGTTGATGGTTAAGTTCAAAATCGAATGAGAAAATTTTACAGTTTCTGGTAACTTAATGTGCTGGCGACTGTACCACTAGCGTTTAGGTGCGTCGCCTCACCATCTAAGGCGCTGACAAGAGGCAAATGACCTAAGTAGCCTTGTCTTAAGAAAATAAATTGCCAAATCTGTATAGTTTGTGGTAGCAGAAAAAATATATGTTAATTTTGAACATATTTCTCAGAACTTGCAGTACACGTTTTGAAAAAAATAAAAACTCGATACAAATTAACGGTAAACTAACCCTTTAACTTGAGTTCTAATCCAAAATATCTTTATTAAATATCTATGTACGTTACGTATTTAATTAATAACAAGAACGTCTTATTTTAATGCTTGATTGAACTTGGTTGTTTTTTATTTTCAATTACTCAACTCAATTTTGAGTCAATAGATAAATTGCTTCATATTAATTTGCAATAAATTACAAGCGTTGTGTCATCGCGCTTCTCTTTCTTTTCTATGCAGTCTGAAAGTGACCGCGGTTTACCTGTTGTCAGCCTCTTAATACGTAATTGGAAAAATCCACATTGCGAAAATTCTAGGATTTTTGTTTTTTTTTTTCAATAGGAAAGTCAGAAAGATTTTCGTAATAATACGAGCCAACATCAAGTTTTTTTAAACAAAAAATAGGCGGTCATCATGGCAAGAGATCTGCAGGATCTGCGGTCATTATGGGCGTTCCGCAGGGTTCAATTCTAGGTCCATTCTTGTTTCTAATCTAATAAATGACTTACCTTATCACATAAGGGATAATCACAAGACTGTATTATTCGCAGATGACACTTCCTCATTTTTAAAATCAAACGTCTGCTGGTCAACTTTGAACATGTTAACGATGCACTCTCTAAAGTTGTCCATTGGTTTAATGTAAATAATCTTCTCCTGGATGAAAAAAAGACTAAACTCATTAAATTTTCAACGCAAAAGTCAGGCAGCTAACTACCAATGTTCAAATTAATGGAATACGGTTGGACCCTGTTGAGTCGACAGTTTTTCTTGGAATAACTATTGACGCTAAATTACAATGGCGCCCACACATACAAAAATTGTCAGGAAGGCTAAGTTCGGCCGTCTATGCTGTTAAAAAAAAAAAATTGTGACCTCATTAATGATGTTCTTCAAAAAGGTCAGGTGCGTAGTACTCGCAACCGGCGTGCGTGTATGACCAGATGTATGAACATAAACGAAGCAAAAGGTGTATGTAAGGAGCGTAGCAGGTGGCGTTCTATAGTTTCTGCCTAATCCCATGGGAAGATTTGCTCATTAGAGTAGGTAATATCGATCTACCGATTACTTACAAGTGGATGAATACAAATATTATTCATTAAAATCAGTTGTTAATAAAACCCGAAAAACCGAAGTGAGTCTTAAAAACCGGATTAAAAAAGTCATGATAATCGGATTTTTCAGTTTCAAATTTCGAAGAATCCAGATTGTAATCCCTAGGGCCAGCGCAGTCGGTGATCGATTCTGAGGACCAAATAGGTCCAGTCTCAACACTTGTCACAGCTAAAGATATTAGAGTAGCTCTTAAAAGTATGTAAAGTGGGAAATCACCTGGTCTCGATGGTGTATTGCGCACTCTCACCTGCCAGACAGTATAAAACGGTGGTCGTACAAGTAATTAAAAACAAAACTGGAGACTCATCAGCTTGATCGAATTATAGACCCTGGCTCTTTGGCAACTGTTGTAGCTGAAGTGTTTGACAGTGTGCTGAACGTACAGCTGGAGAATCATTTGCAGTTGCACGATGCACAGTTCGGGTTTCGCCCTGGCTTATCCACCGAAACTGCAATCGCTTGCCTTAAGCACACTGTCAGGTATTACGCTAACAAAAGTAAACCAGTTTACGGGGTGTTTCTGGATCTTTCCAAGGTTTTCCACCTCATCCGCCTTTCTTTGGGTAAGCTAAGTGACAGGTGTCCCCAACGAATTGTAATGGCAAACATGTCATTTGGTTCAAATAGGTTTTTATTTTTATTATTTTATTAATATTTTACATAGATTCTTGTGTACCTTGTGAATGTGGGAACGTAGTAGGATTAATAGACTAGATATTTTGTAGACCTTTTTTTTTTCGACAGGCCTACAAACACCTAATACCTATTAACACTGTAATTTGAAAACATTGTAAAAGCCAATTTTTTTTTAAAGTTTTTTCAAAAATTTCTTCTCTTTAGGAAACGACTAATTGGATTATTTTGATTGATTGATTGATTGATTGAATTGCTGAAGGTTTTTAGATACTGGTACGGCAACCAAACAAAAATTGTAACGTGGAGGAGGAAGTTCTCTTTACCGTACAAGTTGGAATGTGGCGTAAGGCAGCTTAACCTTTGTTTTTGTTCCGGGGTGGAATATCCTCATGAATGTCCTTCGGCGAAGGGGTCTGTCAGGCTTTTACTGACTAAAAACCACCTCCGGTGTTTCCTTCCCACACCTGCACCGGGGATCATTGGGATCTTGTGCGACTTCCACGATCCCCGGGTCGTGCCGGCCCGCCTTTGCGGGCCACCTCAGGCCCGCGGGGGAAGTGAGGTGTAAGATTCACCTCGCCACGTCTAATAGGGGCGCCGTGCCTCCTCCTGAGCCATCCCTCGAGCAATAGTCGGATCGCTGCGATGGTGGCGAACTGGTAGAGCGAAAACGCCTGTCACGCCATTCCGTCACTAGGACTTCGCAAAGCTGAGTGAGTATTGCGATGCTACCGGCCGTCAGGTAAGGCAGCTAAGGTTTTTTTTTTGTTCCGGGGTGGAAAATGCTCATGGATGTCCTCCGCTCTGGGGCGGGCGGAGGGGTCTGTCAGACTCTTACTTACTACTCTTACTTACGACTTCCGCGATCCCAGGCTGGTGCCGGCCCGCCATTGCAGGCCACCTCAGGCTCGTGGGGGAAAAAGGTATTAAACTTCGCCCGCGACGTCCAATAGGGGCGTGCGTGGAACACTACGCCGCTGCTTAGGTCCTACTATGTTGGGGGTGACGGATGTCCCCGAGTCTGTCGCCCCTGGACCTATTTCGGGGGCTGGAATAGGGCGTTGTCCGGCCTACGCCGACGCCCGGTGCGCCTGCTGCGGGCTGGGTGAGTGGAAGAGATCTTAAGCTCCCTTTCCGCAGTGTCCTTCTGCGACATGACTGTTTCGCAGGAGGATACCACCGCGTCCCAGGACTCCTCACTGCCAACCATGGAGTTGACCATGGCTGGCAGCGACAGGTTACTGATTACTCCTGAGACGAAGACGGTGCGGCTCCTCCCAAGCGTTGCGTGTTCAGAACAACAACGCTTTTAGGGTGATGTTGCGAATGACATTATTGCAGCGCATCTGCAATGTTTGCTCGAGCCAGAGTAGATAGCTTCTTAGTTGTGAAAAGAAAAGAAGGAAAGAGTTGTTGTAAAAAGAATTCATCACTCCACACCAGATTGCGGGGCACTAGCAATAGCCTCCTGAAAGCTATTGCTGATGGGCCTGATGAAAGCCCCCCATAAAAAGGCATCTTATAAACACCAACCTGTCCCCCGGTGTGTGACCCTGTCGGTATTAGAATTTAAGTACTAACAGAAATAAGTTAAATCGTTTACTAACATCTAGAATTGTAAGTATTTTCTGTATTGTAATTGGATCTAGTTGTCTGTTACATAAATAAATTATTATTATAGTCCGATGGGACGGTTATCCGACATGACCGCAGAGAGATCAGGCACAGGGCCAAAGGAGTAACATGCTTTCCAAGGAAAAACACTTTGACCGACCTGGGAATCAATCCCAGGACCGACGCTCAGCCGTCGCGCTTGAGACCACGAGACCAACGGGCAGTTCAAATGATAATAATAGTATAACTACGTGCTAAATTAATGTTGTTTTAGGGTTCCGTAGTAAACAAGGAACCCTTGTAGTTTCGCCGTGTCTATCTGTCTGTCTGTCTGTTTTCTAGTACTAAGCGTCTTTGAGCTACAGTGGGGAACTGTAGCTCAAAGACGCTTAGTACTAGAAAACTTTAATTTGGCAAAGGTATACATATTAATCACGCCGACAAAGTGGGAAAACAAAATCTTGGAAATACAGCACTACCAGCTGTCAACCCTACTTTAAAAGCTTGAAAATTCTGACTCTGCCTTCATTATACATATATGAAATAAATGTTTTTGTTAAATTGAATCCTAATTATCATAAGACTGCTTTTAAAAGCTACTATAGACAACTACGTGACAAAAAAAGATTAGAAATTGATATACCATACGGGAAAACAGCACTAATCAATAAAAGTATTATTTGTATGGCATCATTGATTTACAACAAGTTGCCTGATGATGTCAAAAATTTACCTGTTCATCAATTCAAGTCGAAGCTGCACAAATTCCTGGTGACTAAATGTTATTATAGTGTCAAGGAGTACTTACAGGATAAAAATATAGATAGCTTTATAAAGTAAGAGTAATTTATTGACACTAAATATTATGACAATACAAATAGTGTGACATGATTTAATAATTTTAATCGACATCTGTATAATTATATTTTAGTTTGGACCATTATTTTAATTTTAACGTACTTTATTTGATTTTAAGTGATGATGAGACATGTATATATTCATCTGACAATTTTTATTTTTATTTTTAAACCGATTTTTGCAGTGTTCTGAATTTATTTTATTATTGTTTTATTTTCTTTTTGAGTGTAGTAATTTTGTAATGTTTTTTTTTTATAATTATTTAATAAATATTTGCACACCTTGTTAGGTAATGATACAGTGTACTTTATATTTATTTGTAACATCTGTTTATACATGCACCTGTATTAAGCAAATAAATAATTTGATTTGATTTGATTTGAACAGCGAAGTAGGCTTTACAAGTTAACGAGTAATAGTCGACCAACTTAAATTTGCTGTTGGAGAATTGACCGTTACGTATATCGATGATGTTTTTGAACTACAATGTTAAGTTTGTGTATGGGATAAATTCATCCCAACTTCCCAACTACGGAACCCTTCATTGTGCGTGGTCCGACACGCACTTGGCCGGTTTTTACTTTCTTTCGTTCTGAGTTCTAGCTGCTTGACCGGGTAACACCTGAATTCTCCTTATGCACTTATGCGGAACTAGTAAAGTACCTTGAAAATCCATTGTTACCTACTGTAGGTATCGTAAACCATAATTTAAATTTATGAAATGTATTCAATTGTCCTGACACTATACCCTGTACACCGGAGTCCATTCTAAGTAATAATGGTAATAAAATTCACAAATGCACACAAACGGTGTTCAATAGTGTCGTAGTTATATTCCCGACCGACCGACCATAAATACATAAAATAAAAAAAACAAACAAGTATATTATTATATGATTGTCGAATTAAGAGCTTCCCTCATCCTCCTGACGGAAGTCAGTTCAAGTATCATTTGGGTTAGGTTAGGTTAGAACAGTGACCATTAACGCGCGAAGGCGAGCGAGCGTGTCGCGGCAACGATCGCCGAGCGCCAGATCCTCTCTATTGTTGCTGACTCTCAGTTAGGTACCAAAACAAAAACTCGATGCCAGTTCAAATTAAAACAAAGCTAACAACTGATTATTAAGCTGCTACTTTTTACTTAAAATTATACTTCGCCGTAGCCTATATTTGCTACCAAGGGCTGTTCGTCGAAAGTGACGCATATGAAAGGTTCTGTCGGCGAAATGACCATAGGTGAAAGACCCTGCTGGGAAACGGAAATAAATTAATCATCCTGTCGACGAACAGTCCAATGGCGAATTGGTCTTAGGAGAACGGTTGCTGAATCAGTAAAAACTGCAATAATTATAAAATCAACTGACTACGTGCGACACAGTTCGTTTCGGTGGGTATCTTGGTCATGCATCGACAAGGTCTAGAGTTGCACAATATGCGGTTCAGGTGGTCCGCCACCATGAGCAGCGGGACGCGTGCCGGCGACCGGCGCTGTGTCACGAAGATATAAGTGATGTCACTTGCGCCGTTGCCAGCCGCGGGTGTGCGGCGCGCCACGCAGATTTGTCCTTTCGCACTGCCGCCCTACCCGCGCCACCCCACACCGACAACACTTCTGAAACATAGCTTGTAAACTAATTTTGCAAAACGTATTTTACCAGAACAAACGGTTCGACTGCCAAATATTATCAACATTGTCTATGAAAGCAAAGTGCGGAAAGCCAAGTGCTGTGCCGCCTTAGAGCTCAGCTCAGCAGTAACTAAGTGATGTTACGTGAACTTAAAGGAGTACTTCCCAACAGCAGCAAAAATCGCATGCAACTTGACGTATGTTGTAATAATGTTTATATCGTCCGCAATGGCAGTGACTGGCGCAAACGTTTCATCGCTATGACGCAACCGTCCTCTCTCGGTTTGTGTACATTACACAATGGTAATTGATGGAGCAAGATAACCTTGGCCATCACTAAGTAAACTAACTGCCTGTCGGTAGGTAGAGAACTAGAGACGAAAGTAGCAATTACTGACTAACTGGTTCTCGTCACATGCGAGTAGAAGCATTGCAATTTTGTAATTATTTCTGATAATCAATCGCCCCAACCGGCACACACTTCAACAATGTTTGTGTATGAGATCATAATATAAAAGAAACCGATCCCTAGAGAATTGATCATACCTCAATTTTTGTTGGTTAAAGTGGTGAGATGTAAAGTTGAATCCTTCTAAATATGAATGTGTTACTAGTTTCCCTCAGTGAGTGGTTGCGGGAGAATGTTATCTGAACAGGGTTTTTGTACACTTTCATCAGATACTTTTGGAACAGACCATACCTCAGCATCGCACGTTGTTCTCTGAGTGATCCGTTGCTAGTCCTTTTTTAATACACATACTATCTACCTGCTGCTACTAAATATGTAAGATTGTGGTTCTATGTCAACAGATACGCACACAAAATTGAATAAAAATAACCCCAGTTTCCAACTTTTCCAAGTCACACCAACTCATGAAGGATTCGCCAAAGTCACACACCACCCGGCCAGTCAGACATCCACCCGGTGCTTCATTGGCGACCATAAGATGGCACAGAATGTCCATCAAAATGTCGTGACTAACCGTATTGAAGCAAGCTTCTCGTAAAGTTAGAAAATTATTTATGGACAGGCCTCAATCACTGGATAATATACTAAACTAAGAGGAACAAAAAATAAAATAAAAAGCTATTTAGAATTTCGAAAATACAATCGCAGAAATCAAATCAAAGAATCCAATGTTTCATTTCCAATCCTGGTTCATAGTTTATTGCCAACATAAGCAGCAGCTAAAAACGCTCAAGTTTTGCACTGGTTGGAGGAATAAACAATAGATATTTATGTGCTAATTCTAAGTGATATAAAAAATAAAATAAAGAAGCTTTATTGACACAAAAATACTTTACAAGTTGATTTTGGTAAACAGTAGGTACAATTCTGCAATTGAACACAATTCGAATGACCACTAACACCTAAACTAGGCCGAGCCTGTATCTTAGGCGTTCGATCTTTCCCGTGTAACTACGAGGTGCATTCAATAAGTACCTAGCCTCATCGCCAGAGGGCGCTGTAGTTTCAAAAGAGTTTTACCACAGTGTAGCACATTCTTTTTTAATTCTTTTTTCAAATTTTCATTCCAATCCCTTCCTTTTAATTTGACAACTTATGGAAGCGAACGTGTCGACCGGTTTTACAAAAATGGAAAAAGAGCAATATCGTTCGGTGATTCGATTCCTATTTTTGGAAGGGAAAACGTGCATCGAAATCAAAGAGCGCTTGGATGCTGTGTACGGTGACTCTTCTACATCGATGGCCACCGTCAAGAATTGGCTCAACGAGTTTGCACGTGGCCGTACGTCGGTTTTTGATGAACCACGTCCAGGTGCACCGAAAACAGCTGCTACGGAGGAAAACATTAAAAAAATCCATGATTTCGTATTGGCAGATCGCCGATTGAAGGTTCGGGAGCTAGCTGAGACTGTAGGCATTTCAGAAGGAACAGTGCATCATATTCTTCACGAGTAACTCGGCATGAGAAAGCTGTCGGCGCGATGGGTGCCGCGTTTACTCACACCAGAAAACAAGCGCAACCGTGAGACCACATCGGAGACGTGTTTGGCGCTGTTTAAGCGGAATCCAGCGGAGTTTTTGCGTCGTTTTGTGACCGTCGATGAAACCTGGATCCACTGGTACACACCAGAGACCAAGGAGCAATCAAAACAATGGATCCAGACCGGGGAACGTGCTCCAAAGAAGGCGAAAACTGTAAAATCGGCCGGAAAAGTTATGGCCACCTTTTTCTGGGATTCACAAGGTGTGATCTACATCGATTACCTCGAGAAGGGTAAAACAATTACAGGGCTTTATTATGCCGATTCGACGCCGAATTAAAGAAAAAACGACCCCATCTGGCGAAGAAAAAAGTGATGTTTCACCACGACAACGAACCGGTTCACACGTCTGCCGTTGCCATGGCCAAATTGGTCGAATTACGCTACGAATTGTTGCCCCATCCACCGTATTCTCCAGATTTGGCCCCTTGTGACTTCTTTCTGTTTCCTAATCTGAAAAAATCACTTGCCGGGAATAGATATGGATCGAATGAGGAGGTCATCGCCGCCACGGAGGCCTATTTTGCAGAGTTTGACAAAAACTATTTTTCGGACGGGTTAATAAAGTTGGAGCATCGCTGGGCTAAGTGTATCGAACTAAAAGGAGACTTTGTTGAAAAATAAATTGCCACTTTTCCAAAATTTTCGTTTACTTTTTGTAGGCTAAGTATTTATTGAATGACCCTCGTATCTACAGACGTGTACATTAAGTTCTAATTGTACATTGCAATGAAATCCGAACGAACTCCTCCATTTTCAAACAGGCTCTTATCACGTCTAATACTATTTACCAACCCCGATTCATTTTGTACTTCTGCTCCTGGGGATTGCATGCTCTTATCAATTTCCAGCTGTAAACTTTCCTTTAGTGTCAGCTGGGGTTGGGAGGTTTGTTGCCTTGGCTCGTCGTCTGTTTGTGATCGTGACCTTTGTTCCTCTTCCGTGTCATCTCGACTGTTTAGTCTTTTAACAATAGTCTTTATTTGCTTCTTCACTAAAGCCTTTGTAGGAACTGGCAATAAGTCAAGCAATTCCAAATCCGATAATAACCGTTTTTCAACATATTTTCGTGGATTTTGTAAATAATTTAACACACCGGTTAAATCAACACTTCGTCGTTGCTTTATACGTTCCACTAAGGTTGTTTTCATTTTATTAGCGAGAGCTGAGATTTTGCTAGACAATTGTTTTATTAGACATTTCAAAGCGGCATCAGCTGTGCATAAATTAGCATCTCGGTGACAGATTGCTCCAACTGTCAATTTAATTGGGGTTAGTACCTACATCAAAATTTTATTTACCAAATCAAAATCACTATTTTCTAAATAGATTGAATGATTGAGATCCTTGAATGCAGGTTTTTAAGCAAATCGCTTCAGCATGGTTAAAAATTTTTTTATAAAGATCATCAATTTGATACCATGTGCGAGACACAGTTGTTGTTCAGTGCAAGCAAGCAGTCCAACCTTTATCATAACGTTAGGTCCATCGGTTACAATAGCCGCTATGTCAGTTTCCCGAGAAATATGAAATTTATTTAGACGCCCTTTCAATATACGAAGACAATTTTCAGTCGTCATAATTCCATGAATAGGAACGAAACCTAAGCTCCAAACTGCTTTATATGAATGAATGCATAGCATAGCCATGTATCGTTTATTGGTCGTTGGTGTCCACTCGTCCATAGATAGACTGAATCTTTCACCTTTTTGCTTTGGATGGGAAATCATTAAGTAACTTCTCCCGCTCTGGGCGGAGCGGGAGGGTGGGTGTGTCAGACTCTTACTGACCAAAACCCACCCGTATTCCTTCCTGTTGCCTGTGTTGCCAGGGGCCTTGGTGACCCATTAGTACCTTCCCGCGACCCCGGCAGGCATCGGCCCTAGTGGACCCCTACATTTCTGCTGACGACCTCTCTTTGGGACCCCAACATTGGCGCGTTCCGAGGACCATAAAAACACATGGCCTCGGACTTTTGCAGGGCCACCTCGAGTCCCAATTGCCGAATCCGTTCGACGATTGTCGCAACCCCACGTGCCGCTACTTCGGCCGCCGCCTGGTGCGACCTCCCCTGCGCCAGGACCAACGTGTCATCAGCGTAGCACACTACGCTGACGCCGCTAGGGAGGTCGGCGCGCAGCACCCAGTCGTATCCGATGTCCCACAGATGCGGCCCCAGGACCGATCCCTGTGGGACACCGCACGACATCTCTTGCCGGTTCCACACTCCCTGGTGACCGGGGTAGATGACGGCCCTGTCCGTCAGATAAGCCTCGACCACACGACAGAGGTAGGGCGGCATCCGGTGGTACCGGAGCGCCTTCCTGATGCAACTCCAGGGCAGGGTATTAAAGGCATTGGCGATGTCTAGAGACACCGCCAAGACGACCCCACCCTGGGCAACAGCATTCCCCGTCGTCAGGGCTCACACGAGCATGATGGCGTCCACCGTAGAGCGCCCCATGCGGAAACCAAACTGGCTCTTCGCCAAATCCAGCCCCACCCGCACCAGCTGGCCGACGAAGCGGTCTGCAATGACTCTTTCAAAGAGCTTACCCACCTCGTCGAGCAGCACGATGGGCCGATAAGCTGATGGAGAGTCCGCAGGGCGCCCTGCCTTCTTTATGAGGACCAGTTTCCCCGTCTTCCAACGAAGCGGGAACTGGCCCCTCCAAGCATGCGCTTCGGAGCCCCCTAAGTCGAGGCCCGAGAGCCTCCAAGGCCAGGACCCAGGCCTTCCCATGAATCTTTCACCTGCACTTTTATTTATTTTTAATTCTGCAGTTACTTGCTTTCTGATTTTGTCCACTGTAATTAATAACACGTTTTCGTGAAGGCTGTCTTTAACAAAACAAAAATGATACAATTCCAGACATATAACAGTACGCGTTCACGGCTTAAAATACAATATGGAAATGAGACAATACAAGAAGTCGATTACGCAAAATTCTTGGGGATAATAATTGACAAAAACTGTAACTGAAAATTTTATTAGTGAAAAATGTTTACCTAAATATTTGACATTATTGCCTATAAATCATATTTTATATCCTTGACCTTATTGAATGTTGACTTGTAAAATTGATCTCTTTTACAACTATTGTTCAATTTATTTAAATTATCTGTAATTAGATTAATAACTTAGTTTTAATGATGACCCGTAATTTTATAAACTATATTTGTTCGCCGGAAACGGCAGTATATTATGATACGATCATAATATTCTGCCGTTTCCGGCGAACAAATATAGTTTATAAAATTACACACATAACTTTGTACAACATTTTGACAAATAAATGCGTTCACTTCTATTCTTTGGTAAATCCGTGTATTTCATTAAGACCAATTTCCTCAAATCATCTGAAGTTATGAATACGTTGAATGGAAATCCATCTAAAGCAATCATTCTCGCCAAAACAAATCATCCAGGTTATTGTCGGCACTTTTAGTAAAATAATCTTCTAACTTTCGCTTACTGTTCAGATTTTCAGAACCTTGAATTGATGAAGTTGAATCTGTTAAACGATTAACGTCAGCTAAAATCTTGATGTTATGTTTTGATGACAAATGTGTACGTAAATCCCTTAGTCGATCCACCCAAGTCTTGAATATGGCTGAGCATCGCTTACATTTGCCACTATTCCCGTCTTTCGCAATTAAAAAATACTCCACACTGACGAAGTATCACTCTTTTTTATGTTCAACAAAGTCTCCCGCCATTTAAAATACATTTTCAGATAATCTATTTAAAATTTAAATTACGTAACCACCTTGTAGCTGGTAGACAAATAGGTAAATAAAAAAAAAATCTAATTGGCGTATTTATACTATCATACAGGGAATCCCCGATGGGGAAACCTTGCAATAATATTACGATATGAGGGAACCTAAGCCGCGATAGGTAGTTAGCAGCGCATCAAAATTTAACATCGGAGCTAATTTTTAGGTACAGTGCATAAATGTGGACTTACAATTTTTTTTGCTTAAGACTTCCGTATGTGCTTACCCATATAATTTTGTGTCCATAGTTATTCCAAGAAATTTGGTTGTGTCAACTTTTATCTAAATTATACATGATTTTATTAAGTAGGTTTGTAGTTGTACAAACACTTTTACACGTCAATCATATTTTTTAAAACTAGATGAGGTCGGCGTTTCCTATCTGACTACTCTGAGAAGAAAGGCCGAAACAAACTCAGAGGTCATAGTCTCTTTTAAGTTCCAGACATAATATTGGTCAGATCATGTGAATACCAAGTAGATTGGTGTCTGAAATGGTCTTTTGATGAAGGAACCACACAGATTGAGTGGACCTGTCCAGTCAGTGCACGTATTTGTCATTAGTTGTGCAGCTCAGCGCAGAACTTAATTAAGGTGCTCAACGATTCAACGAACAATACCAAAGAAAGGACATTTGGCTAGGCCGCAAAAAATACCCAAACTGCTAGACCACGTTAAAAACTAACTAAGAATAAAACAAAATTAAACAATGACCCACATAGTCTTCACATTTACAATAATTAAAATAATATAATAGACAGAGTAAATATTCATGTCATTGCATAAATAAAATTCATCAATATCAATGTGTATATATAACAATCCGGACATAATCTTGGTCAGATCATTTGAGGACCATGTAGATTGGTGTCCAAAATGGTCTTTTGAGGAAAGAACCACACAGATTTGAGTGGACCAGTCCAGTCAATCCACGTATTTGTCAGTTATCATGCAGCTCAACTTAAAACTTAAAGAGCTCAATGATTTGACGAACAATACCAAAGAAATACATTTGGGTGGGCCGCATAAAGTACTCAAACTGCCAGACCATTAGTAAAACTAACTAAGAGACAAAAAAAAACAATGACCCACATAGTCCTCACGTTCCTAATAATTAAAATAATATTAATACTTTACAAAGTAAATATTCATGTCATTGTTTATATAAAATGTTATAAAATAAAAAGAGTAAAAAACAACATTCACTGTAAATTTATTGGAGCAGCTCAATCCCAAGCCTTTTTTCCTCAATATAATCTTTAACATCTATATTAAGATCACAATAGTGCATATTATCATTTGGAATGATTGATCTTTGAGGGACTTGTGCCTAAGTAATAACAGCCGCACGGGTCGATCGATCAGGTTATGCTACGCTTGCCGCGGTTGGTCCGTGGATGGGTGACCAACTATACATAGCAAGACCCCTCCGTGCCGCGGAAAGCACGTTAAGGCGCTGACAACACCAAATTGACCAAAATAGGCTTCTCTTAAGAAACAAATTTGCAAAATCTGTATAGCTTGTGGTAGTGGAAAAAATATATGTTAATTTTGAACATATTTCCCAGAACTTGGTTGTTACCGAAACACGTTTTGAAAAGAAAATCTCGATACAAACTAGCGTTAAACTAACCTCTTACCTTGAGTTCTAATCCAAAATATCTGCATTAAATATCAACATACGTTACGTATTTAATTAATAACAAGAACGTCTTATTTGAATGCAGAACTTGGTTGTTTTTTATTTTCGATTACTCAACTCAGTTTTGAGTAAATAGAGAAATGCTGCATATTTTGCAATAAATTACAAGCGTTGTGTCATCGCGCTTCTCTTTCTTTTCTATGCAATCTGACAATGACCGCGGTTTAGGTGTTGTCAGCGTCTTAAGGCGACATTAGGTGAAGACGACCTTGTGCGAATGGGAGGAGCCATGCGTCACCCCCCGCGACCCCGCAACTGTACAGTTGCGGGGTCGCGGGGCATGACTCATAACGCATGGCTCGTAATGGCACGTAATTTCAGTTGTCTGTAAAATATCGCTTTTAGCGATAAGACCGCCCATTGTGTCACTCCTTGTAAAATTTCAACATTTGTATCTTTAATTTTTATGGTGTACATAATAAAGAGTATTCTATTCTATTCTATTTCGTAGGGTAGCTATACGTTTCAGATGGTGAGGACTATCCTGTCTGATTTTAGCTAGGCGGAACTTTTAATGAAATGCGCGATAGCAGTTCACTACAATCAATGCGACCGTTCACTAGTTTGTGAAGGAACATAAGGCTATGCATAATTCTCCTTTGCCGTAGTGAGGTCATCTTAAAAAAGCTCAGACGCTGTTGATGACATCTATGGGATAAACCAGGGGATATAAAAGCGAGGTGTTTGGTGAAAGCCCGTTGTATGCTCTCCAGACGCTGAGAATGTATTGCGTAAAAGGGGTCCCAGGCAACACTGGCATATTGCATTGTATAGAACCATTTTAGTTTTAATAGATTTAAATTTTTGCGTATTACGTTTAAGAAAACCTAACAATTGGGCAGCTTTTTTAACGCAACTGTCTACATGTTGCTTGAATGTCAACTTATTATCCATGATCACTCCCAGATCCCGAACTTCATCAACCTTAGTGTTACGCCATTGATTTTATATGAAGTATCACTAGCTTGTTTCTTTCTTGTAAATATTATGTCGAAACACTTCTTGACGTTTAAAGCCATGCCATTTTTATTGCACCAATCTTGTATTCGATCTAAGTCACTTTGAATCGCGATCGAGTCGTTCGGTGACTTTATTGTCTTATAAATCTTTAAATCGTCAGCGAACATTAAAAACTTACAGTTTATGATTTGATGTGCTAAGTCATTAATGAAGAGCGAGAACAAGATTGGTGCTAGATGAGATCCTTGCGGTACTCCCGAGATTGAAACATATGGTTGTGATGTGTAACCATTCAAAACAATAGTCTGTGATCGTTGCTGTAGGTAAGATGAAAACCACCTCAAGTCAAAATCAAAATCAAAATCAAAAGTCATTTATTCAAACTAGGCTGAAAATCAGCACTTTTCGAACGTCAAAGTTACATAAGACAGTCCCTCAAAAATGCCCGCCCGTCACCACTTCCTAGTGCTTTAGCTGGGAAGAAGAAGTGGTGGAACAAACTCCCCAGCAGCACGTCTGTCTGTTTAGTTATATAAACTTGATTTTATACAAATCGTATGCAAAGTAATTAACATTACGAAACACAAAACATTGGATTAAATTACACACTTGCCATACGTTAGCTAGCACGCGCCAGTATACCAACAAAACAATGAACAAAGTGTACTCAAGCAGATAAAAATTTCAACATAAAAAAAAAACGTAAATAGAACTTAATACCTAAATAAAAGCCTCCAGGCATAAAGGGCGTGCCCGCTTACATAAGGCAATTGCTGTAGCTCGAAGTGAGAAATGATAAACTAGCCCCATCGAAGTAAAATAAGTAAACAATTACTAATAACAATTAAAACCATGATCAGCAAGACGACCAGTCACCACAAGCAGCACATTGTCGTTTGTCTAGAGATTCCGATATATCGGACACAAATTGAATTAGATTGCTTTCCACTGAACGACCTGCTTTGAAACCATGTTGGCAAAGTGAAATGTTTGAGTCGAAGTGATGTGTGATTGGCGGAAAAGCGATTCCAATATCTTAGGAAAACATGACAGTATTGAAATTGGGCGATAGTTCTTTACATCTGCAGGATCATCTTTTTTATAAATAGGAACAATTTTTGCCTGTTTCCATACCTCAGGAAAAACGCCTTCAGCCAATGAGCGTTTGAAGATAATGCATAAGGGAAATGCCAATGTGCAATCAGGGCCGGGACCTTTCGAGGAGTCCCAACTTCTTTAGCTTCATAAGAACGTCTCTTTCTGTGAACTGTATTTTACTGATTAGTTTTTGTACTGTAGAGGATAGCTCAGTTTTGCCTGCAAGGTTAGAGCTATGGACTGAGGAGAATTGCTGGGCAAACAAGTTGGAGATTTCTGGTCCAGTGTCTGCAACTGACCCATCCAACCGCATACTGGATGGAAACTTTGACTGTTCCTTACGTTTGTCCTTTATAAAACTCCAAAAAACCTTCGGGTTTTCAAGTATGTCGGATTAAATTTTTTGTTTATATAAATGATAACATGATCTTATAAGTTTATGACATTGACCACGCAATAACTCAAAATCTATTATATCGCGAGGGTTTTGATATTTGCGACATCTTTGCCTAATCTTTTCCTTCTGGTGAAGCAATTTGATTAACCTAAATGAAAACCAAGCTGGATATTTTTGCTTCCGACGATTATATTTCGGTACAGACGTACCGTTCGGTACTATACATATAGCAATATTTCTTACAGTATTTTGGGCTTTAATTTCTAAATTTATCCACATGTCTTCAGAACTGGTCTCCCAGCTCTGCATTCTTGTCGATTTAATATCTTTTGATACAGCAAGCAACACTCCGCCTCCATCTTTTTTGGAAGTTATAGTGCAGAGTCGATCTCTACGGTAAGTGATATACCTGTTATCGATAATTTCGCTGCTAGATACACTTGAATTTAACCATGTTTCTGTGAAGGCAATTAGGTCGTAGTTATTTAACAATATATTATGTTGTATACAATTAGTTTTAGTTCTCGTACCCCTCACATTTTGATAATATATGTTAAGCATTATTGATTTTTTAACACTTAAAAAAATATTTCAAACAATATTGTAGACTTACTCAATTTTCATTCTTTTCAATGTATCTACGTTACGAATATAAATAGAGTCATGATTAACGTCCTTTCGAACAAAGATTCTGCCGTTGCGGATCCAGACAAATTTATATGCAGTTTCTTTGGCTAATTTTCTCGTTGCTGCATGAAGCTGTTTATTGGCAGGGCTCAGATGTTCGGCTACGAACACGGGGGCATGATTGCCGGCGATACCCAAGTGATGGGAACTCAGTTTGTCTCCAGGATGCTTTTTATTATAGTTGGTAACCGCTGCCAAAAAGGTGTCGCGCTGTCTAGGAGACTGTAATTTTGCTATGACAGAACGTGGCCGATCGTTGTCCTTGTTTAGCTTCGCGATTCGAGTAATCTGCAGAATATCTGTGTCATTCAAAGGACTTCCGATGGTTGTAGATAGATTAATTAGAGTATTTGCTAAGTTCTCGTTCTTGTTCTCAGGTATACCGTTAATTTCGATATTACTTTCTCGCAAATGTTGCTCAACCACACCCAGCCGTGCTGTTAACTCGTTGACATTCGACTTCAAACTCTCATTGTCGGCTTGCAGATCTGTAATGGTGGAAGCCCTTTCCTCAAGGCGATTCTTAAATTCCTCGAACTTCTGGTTGAAGAACTGAAGTGAGCTGTGAAAGCCGTCCAAACGCTCATTAATGCTAGAAAGCTGATCCGCCACCAACTCTTTAATTGAACCTTTTATAGTGGATGTTAAGTGTATTATCGATAATATGAAACGTGGTAAATCTCCGGGCAGTGACGGACTCAGCATTGAGCACCTGCAGCACGCAGGTACACATTTTTGTTTAGAGTGTTGGCTATGCTGTTTACTTTCTGTATACGTCACTCGTACTTACCACCCAAGATGACGGAAACTATTGTTGTGCCTGTAGTAAAGAATCGCACTGGTGATGTGACTGATAAATGTAATTATAGGCCTATCTCCCTGGCTACTGTGATGGCGAAGGACTTCGATGGTCTTCTAGATGCTCAGCTCAGCAAGTATGTTAAACTTCATGATGCTCAGTTTGGATTTAGTAAGAGTTTGTCAACGGAAAGTGCTATTCTGACTTTAAAACATACAGTCGCCTATTATGTTGATAGAAAAACACCTATCTATGCTTGCTTTCTTGACCTATCGAAGGCCTTCGACCTAGTCGATTATAATAGACTCTGGTCTAAGCTTGGGGAGGTCGGGGCCCCTGCTGAACTCATTAAAATATTCTCTTTCTGGTATAACCACCAGAACAACTTTGTCAGGTGGGGGAATGCATATTCTAATGAATATAAACTTGAGTGTGGTGTGAGGCAAGGGGGGCTGACCTCTCCAAGACTCTTTAATCTGTACGTCAATCAGCTGATTGATGAGCTCAGCAACAGCCATGTCGGATTACACATAGATAACGTTTGCGTCAATAATATCAGTTACGCGGACGATATGGTGTTGCTGAGTCCATCTGTTGGTGGCCTACGGAAACTACTAGGTATGTGTGAAGCCTATGCTGAGAGTCACGGTTTAAAATACAACGATAAAAAGAGTGAGTATAATATGCTTATCAGAGGTAAGATTAAACAACCTGAACATATACCACCAGTGTATCTTAACGGAGTATCCTTGAGTCGGGTCTCTCAGTTTAGGTATCTAGGGCATGTTGTGACCGAAACCCTACATGATGACGTGGATATTGAGAGAGAGCGGAGAGCATTGTCGGTGCGAGCAAATATGTTGGTGCATAGGTTTGCGCGGTGTACAGCACAGGTAAAGGTAACATTGTTTAGAGCCTACTGCCAAAGCTTTTACACCAGCGCTCTATGGACCAAATACACGCAGCGGGCCTACAATGCTCTCAGAGTTCAATAAAACAACGCCTTTAGGATTTTGGTGCGGCTGCCTCGGTTTTGTAGTGCATCGGGCATGTTTGCCGACGCGAGGGTGGATGACTTTTTTGCATTAATGCGCAAGAAGTCAGCCTCACTAATTCGCAGAATTCGAGGTAGTGGCAACGGAATCCTGAAGATGATTGCGGATCGACCAGTATCGCCAATGGTGGGAAGGCTCATCAGGCTACATGTCTTCCGATGAATTGAATGTAATTTTATTCTCTTTGTTAATTTGTGTTTATATTTTTATTTTTTTTCAATATAACTTGACATAATTTGTTGCAATTCAATTTAATTTATTAATTCATTATTTATTTGCATCAGTTAATCTTATGTATTTCAATTTAATTTATTTTCGGTCAAGTTATTTTCATTTTAAATCCCTATTCATCTGGACCTATATAACTGCTCCTAACTTAGTCTTAAGATAATTAATCTGTTACTAACAAAATATGGATATTACCTAGTCTGAAATAAACAAATTTTAATTTTTAAAATTTTTATATTTATTTGCAGTTATGTAAGGGGGATCTTTTTGTGGTAGTTTATTAGCATTAGACGTTCCAGCTGTTATCGAATATTTCCATTAAAATTTGTGTAGCAATAACAGAAGCATCAGACGACGACGACTACGGTTCTGATTCTTCCATAATCATTTTCTTCAGCAAACACGCAAAACACACAGTAAAAATACGCAAAAATCCGACTAATGCACTATAAAGACCTCGTCGTTCGCTGCGCAAGATTTTACTAAATCACCGTAACGCGGGAGGGGGACAGCGGCAGCGCGGGGATGTACCGACTATGATAATTTAATCGGTTTTCTTCTTGGCAATTCCCTAAACATAAACCGAAAAACTGAATGCCAAAATCGACTATATTTATATAATATTTATTTAGTATGAATGTTAAAAACAAAAAGGTGCTAATCAAATATATTATTTTGTACCATTAGTAAGTAAGACCTTCCTTTGACATTATTGTAGAACTAAAACCCACTAAAAAGTTTGGTATTTTTTGCATCTATATTTCGAAATATTGCGATCAAAGTATTACGAATTATTGGTTTATAATTCTTTAGATATACATTTTCTCGATTTATTTGTTTCTTATTTCAGTCTAATAAGTATATAATCGGTTTTTACATTCGGTAACTCGGGAACGGTAAGTCCTACGGTTTAGTTGGTTTTAGCATTACATAAAGAATCAAATACCGATTCGATTGGTATACTAAAGTGAAAAACTGAAAAACTATCAGATAGTCGGTTTTTCCTTTAACCCGGCGATATTTTGATATCGGTTTTTAATCCGTTTAGAAGTTATGGTGGAATAAAGAAACTCACAAACATACATAAACCCTGAAAACAACACTCCTTTTTTTGGGCAGTCGTGATTACACGACTAAAAAAAATCGCGGTAATCGTCGGTAAATTCGTTAAATCGCGGTTTATTAAAACCGCGATTTAACGAATTTCAAAATATCACTGATCAACTATCAATATACTGATCGAGCGATTGCACAAGGAGCTGGGTGAATGCAGCAACGAACAACACTGTTTATTTCAATTACAAAATGCATTAACATAATTTGGAGATTACCTTTTAAGCAAGAATTGCTTGTGTTAGGAGCTTCCGCTTTTCCAATTAGCATTTTCGATTAATTTTCAATTGAACGTAAAAAAATATCAAAGAAAATAAAACCAATAATAAAAATAATTTTCCTCGGAAAAACAGTTTCGAAAGCGACAGGATCGATCACACAAACTTCTATACTAACGTGAAGGCTACCGCTACCGCAAGCAACTAGGGCAGACGCCGAGTTACTTCTAGACGTGACCGGTAACTTGCGCTCATGGGAGCCTGTACTGGATTATCAGATTAACCATACACCATTACATATTTATACAAAAAATGTTTGTTTAGCAAATTAATGCTTAATATCAACATATGTGCCGCCCGTAGCCGTGACAATTGAGGTCAATTGTTTATATTGTTTGCAAAATTACGTTTTGTCAGGTACAAGTGCGTCGACGTCAACGATTTGGGGCCTCCCCACCCCCTGCTCTCGCTACTCCGCATCCCTTCATTGCCTCACACCACGCCCCACTCTCCGCATCGTCAGCTGATCGCGACGCGACCCACTGCCCAAACACTTGCTTATTGCTTTGTTGTGTTTGTTTCGAAAGCTTGTTGTATAGCGGACCATTCAAAGTTCGAATGTTTAAAAAATATCTATTATGTATTTTCAAAAATCATTCTTTATAGCCAGAAAAACAGGAATCAGTAGAACACGTGTTTCAAAGTCATGTCAGACAGATAGACTAGGAGTGAGGTCGGTCGGACAGGGGGGTATGTATGGCAGCGCGGTGGAGAGACGGGCGGGCGGCGGCACGGCTGGCGGCAGTGATGGAGTCGACACAGTCCCGCGCAGGCCGCCTGCCAACCCACATGCGTTGCGATGCTCGGCGGAGCGTACGCGCTCTCAGCTGTTGTTTGTCGCGCACTCGCGCCCGGCTAGTGTTGTGTTCTGGGGCCCCGCACTCGCTGCGAGTGCCCATGTGCTTGTGATTGATGCTGCGCTCCGCGACAACGGGTGGTATGGTGGGCCTGCCGCCCCCGCCTCACCCAAGGCTCTCGCTGTTCGACTCGTGCCACCGTAAGATCAGGCTCATCAGCGGCGGACCCGTTGCTTTCCTAGGAGGACTTGTCGCGTGAGTCACTTCTATTTGGTTCAAAGCTCTTACGAATGAATGCTAGGTAGGTACCTATATTCCTCCAGGAAGATACAAAAGTAAAACCGAAAGAGATGGTTTCAAGTTTACTTTGAACATCTAATAGATATGAATAAAAGAGATAGTCCCTAAGAATCGTTAGGATCGTCTTTGCCATCGTAAGCCTAAAAGCTGTATCTTAAAAAAAAAAAAATGTAAATTGTTGTTTCGTTTGATAGCTTTAAACATTCCTCATCAGGGTCTAGTCAATCAAACTAACCGTATCTTTTTTAAAACAATAAAAAAATAACCGGCCAAGTGCGTGTCGGATCACGCGCAATTAATCCCAACTACGGAACCCTTCATTCCGTTGTTGGGATGGGACGGGCAATCGTAAATTTTCACGAGTTTTTTAATCATTGATTTTCACGAGTTAATTCATTGTAATAGCGACACATCATTTTCTAAAGGACGCCACAATGGTTAAAACAAATGAAAGTCTCGCAAATTAAAAAGTATGATACTTTTTTCAGTTTTCATGATTTTACATTTTATCTTATAAGTTCCTGAACGTTAAATAAGTTGAGGTGTATATTAATGTCTTAGGTGTTTAGTATACCTCTATCATATTATAACTAGGTAAAACTGGTACAGCAACTAGTAAACTTTTTTTGTAGCCTATATTAGACAGAATAAAACCAAATACATTATTTTATACATTTAATCATTCAATGTTACTGTTGGTGGAACAATACTTCCTTGGTATCTCGCCCCATCCCAAGTACCAAAGGATTGTCGTATGTGCACAACATCCAACACGGTTTCCAGCTATACAATTACACCAATAACCTAATATTGCATTTCTAGGTTGGTCTATACTCGAAATAAAAATATTTTATTTGATTATGATGAGCACCCGCTCATCATAATCAAATAAAATATTTTTATTTCACATATACCTAGTGGTCGTTTCCTATGGAGAAGACCCGGCAAGAAACTCCACGGTTACTCTTAAAAATAATTGGCTTTTACAATGTTTTCAAATCACAGTGTTAATAGGTATGGGAGGACAGTGTAGGCCTGCCAAGAAGTACCCAGGTACATAACAAAAATAAATGGTCTACAAATCTAGTCTATTAAGCCTACAACGTTCTCACATTCACAAAATACAAAAGAATCTATGTAAAATATTAATAAAACAATAAAAATAAAAACCTATTTAAACCAAATGACATGTTTAACCACACAACTGTTACAAGTCTGAATTAAAGGCCCCTACATACTGGCGCGACTTGTCGCGCGACGCGTCGCGACACAAAGGCACCGCTTCACAGTGGAACGAATGTATGGGAGCGGTTGGACGTAGACATGTCCGAAAAAAAAGAGTAAAATTATGCCAAACTAATGATGCTATCTTATTCGATTACTTAATGCCTTCATAACTTGTGGTGATGAATTTCTTCATAACTCCCATATTTCGGGAGTAATTTGAGAAAATGTGAAATTTTACTATGAAAATGAGTGTATCGAGCTCTCTCCCTCCTGATTCCGGGCTTGTTTCAAGTAGCGGTCTCTAATATCATAATGCTAATACTAAGATCTATATTTAATACTAAGACACATAGTGCGCCAAATGTGCACTTTCTGGGATAAAGAGTGATGTTTATTTTATAACACAATTTTTTTATTTTTTGTTTATTTTGTTGATTAAAACCGTTTTTCTAAAGGTTTACCTTATTACAATAACATTTCTGAGCAGCCAATTAGAGAAGATATAAGCTAATTAGGATATATAATTAGGGACTTAAGGTTTACATATAAAACTGATGCACTAATGATTACTGATAAGAACATTGCTATTATTTAATTACTAAATGGCTCTTAATACACTAATTTAGCATGCATCATTTACTAATTATCACAATAACTAATTACCTTGCAATATTTAACAAAGGATACCTGGGATACCTGGATTTTATATAAATAGGTCACTATTAGTAACTTTAAAATCAGTGTTGATTTACACCTCGTTGTATCCAAGCTAATCTCGCAATGTATTTTCCAAATTTTAATACAAATCTTGATATTCACGTTGCTTTATGCGCACGCGCACATAAAGATTTACGCGACTTTAACTATTTGTTCAGTGTTTTAAAAGATAACAGTTGTGTTCAGTTATGTGAAAGTGCTGAAACAAGTTTAAAAGACTGGTGTCGTCGATTTTGCTACCGCATTTATGCAAAATGGACACAGTCTGGAAGAAGCACAGATAAGTTTCGGAAGAAACATGAGATTTGGCTACAGGCTGCAATTCAATGGCCGGAATTACAGAATGAAAATATGGAACCTTCTACAGAAAATATAAGTGACGTCATCGAGCCCATAATTTCTCCTGCTAAATCTGATGCTTCAACTTGTACACATCCTAGTCCTCGTAAATCTTTTGAGGACCTTAGTAACCGGCAAAAAAGAAGACGCACTGAAGATAGTCTTTCATGCAGCAGTAGCAGCGCTGAAATTATGTTTTCGGCCGAAAGGGCGCTTCAAAAGGCAGGACAAAGCGATACAGCTTATGTTATGAAATACTTGACGGAGAATCCAGAAGAGGCCTCAAAAATCAAAGCCTTCATTGAAGGTAAATCAATTCAGGTACGGGAAATATCCCCTTTGAAGGCATTGGCTCTTTATGTATCGATGAACTTATCGAAATGGCGCTATAACACTCTTCGGGATTTCAACACTCAAGAAGGAGCTCTTCAATACCCGAGTTACTACATGTTGGTTAAAGAAAAAATTAAGTGCTATCCGGCCAAAGAAGATCTCACAGTTACAGAGAGCTCTGCAAAAATCAAATTACAAGCCTTGATGGATTTAACCTCAAGAAGACTTATTAGGTCGTTAGAAACCCCTGTTGATCCCAATCAACAGCTCGTATTGACCAGCAAATGGGGTTTTGACGGATCATCTAGCCAAAGCATTTATCATCAAAGGACGAGTGAAGATGAGCAAATCGATCTTGCTAGTAATTTTATGATTAGTCTTGTACCACTGCGGCTCGTCTCAAAAGGTGTAACAATTTGGGAAAACGAGCGACCATCTTCCACTTCATTTTGCCGGCCAATATTGTTTAAGTTTATAAAGGAAACCAAAGAAAATGTGCAGAGAGAGATGGCTGAAATCGAAGCAGAGATTGAAGCCTTAACTCCATCCACCATCACTGATGGAATTAGTGTCAAACACCAACTGCTGTTGACAATGATTGATGGTAAAATTCATTCCATTATATCCAATACAGCAGCTTCAGTGTGTGACATATGCAAGGCTTGTCCTAAAGAAATGAATAATTTAGAGTTAATCAAAGATAAACACGCAAACGAGGACATGTATAAATATAGCTTAAGCACCCTTCACGCTTGGATTCGCTCAATGGAATGCTTATTACACATTTCCTACAAATTAGACATAAAATCATGGCAAGTAAGGGGTGATATAGCAAAAAGGCAAGTTGATGACAGGAAGAAAAGAGTTCAAGAGGCTGTAAGAAGAGAAACGGGCTTACTTCTCGATGTTGTGAAACAAGGCAGTGGATCCACCAACAATGGCAACTCGGCAAGGAGATTTTTTGAAAACTACACTAAATCTGCTGAACTGACCGGAATAGATGCTATGCTTTTAAGAAAAATCTGTGTGATCTTGCAGTGTATTTCATCAGGAGAGAAGATCAACGTAACTAAATTCCGAGAGTTCTGCTTTGATACTGCTAAGCTTTACGTGGAGTTATACCCATGGTATTATATGCCTTCTTCACTTCATAAAATTTTAATGCATGGGCCAGACATAGTTCAGAACATGTCAATTGTGCCCATTGGTTTTCTATCCGAAGAGGCATCTGAGGCTAGAAATAAAGATTTTAGAAAATATAGAGAGGGGCATTCTCGAAAGCATAGCAGTATCTCATGCAATGAAGATATTATGCACAATCTTTTACTGTCTTCTGATCCACTTGTTACAAGTATCCGTCCAAAAGGAAATAAGTTTGTAAAAAAATCTTCTTTTAAGGAATTTTATGAGCTTACGGATTCTGAGAAAAGTGATATCGAATTTGTTAACATAAATGATTTAGCGGACATCGATTCTGAATTTGAATTAATTGATGATGATGATGATGACGAAGATAATTAAATGATGTTATTGTTTTAAAATGTGTAACTTAGTAAATTAGAGCTTACATCTTAATTATTTATTGTACTTTTAATGAAACTAGGTAATTTATTATCAACTTACTTAAAAGTCATACTCTCATCAGTTCTTGTGAATATTTTTGTTAATATATATTTCTGTATATATATAATATATTTATAGACCTCTTAATAAGTCTGTCTGCGGTTTAAGGTAAATACAAATGGGGAAAAAACGTTTTTTTTTTTTAATTTTCATTTCCTTTTATCCCAGAAAGTGCACATTTGGCGCACTATGTGTCTTAGTATTAAATATAGCTCTTAGTAATAGCATTACGATATTAGAGACCGCTACTTGAAACAAGCCCGGAATCAGGAGGGAGAGAGCTCGATACACTCATTTTCATAGTAAAATTTCACATTTTCTCAAATTACTCCCGAAATATGGGAGTTATGAAGAAATTCATCACCACAATTTATGAAGGCATTAAGTAATCGAATAAGATGGCATCATTAGTTTGTCATAATTTTACTCTTATTTTTCGGACATGTCTACGTCCAACCGCTCCCATACATTCGTTCCACTGTGCGCTTGTAGCGCTACACGCGGTGTCTTTGTGTCGCGTCGCGTCGCGCGACAAGTCGCGCCAGTATGTAGGAGCCTTAATATTCTGTCCACAAAGCCACTATTATGTAGTGATATCAAATTTGTAGGTATATAATGTCAAATAAAGAAAATACACTTCTCATCAGAAAAATCGAAACATCTTGCAAGTTTATGTTTTGTAAGGTTATCAGAAAAATGTGTATATTTAGGAGTACGAGGGTCATTCAATAAATACTTAGCCTACAAAAAGTAAACGAAAATTTTGGAAAAGTGGCAATTTATTTTTCAACAAAGTCTCCTTTTAGTTCGATACACTTAGCCCAGCGATGCTCCAACTTTTTTAACCCGTCCGAAAAATAGTTTTTGTCAAACTCTGCAAAATAGGCCTCCGTGGCGGCGATGACCTCCTCATTCGATCCATATCTATTCCCGTCGAGTGATTTTTTCAGATTAGGAAACAGAAAGAAGTCACAAGGGGCCAAATCTGGAGAATACGGTGGATGGGGCAACAATTCGTAGCGTAATTCGACCAATTTGGCCATGGCAACGGCAGACGTGTGAACCGGTGCGTTGTCGTGGTGAAACAGCACTTTTTTCTTCGCCAGATGGGGTCGTTTTTTCTTTAATTCGGCGTCGAATCGGCCCAATAAATCAGCATAGTAAAGCCCTGTAATTGTTTTACCCTTCTCGAGGTAATCGATGTAGATCACACCTTGTGAATCCCAGAAAACGGTGGCCATAACTTTTCCGGCCGATTTTACAGTTTTCGCCTTTTTGGAGCACGTTCCCCGGTCTGGATCCATTGTTTTGATTGCTCCTTGGTCTCTGGTGTGTACCAGTGGATCCAGGTTTCATCGGCGGTCACAAAACGACGCAAAAACTCCGCTGGATTCCGCTTAAACAGCGCCAAACACGTCTCCGATGTGCTCTCACGGTTGCGCTTGTTTTCTGGTGTGAGTAAACGCGGCACCCATCGCGCCGACATCTTTCTCATGCCGAGTTCCTCGTGAAGAATATGATGCACTGTTCCTTCTGAAATGCCTACAGTCTCAGCTAGCTCCCGAACCTTCAATCGACGATCTGCCAATACGAAATCATGGATTTTTTTAATGTTTTCCTCCGTAGCAGCTGTTTTCGGTGCGCCTGGACGTGGTTCATCAAAAACCGACGTACGGCCACGTGCAAACTCGTTGAACCAATTCTTGACGGTGGCCATCGATGGAGAAGAGTCACCGTACACAGCATCCAAGCGCTCTTTGATTTCGATGCGCGTTTTCCCTTCCAAAAATAGGAATCGAATCACCGAACGATATTGCTCTTTTTCCATTTTTGTAAAACCGATCGACATGTTCGCTTCCATAAGTTGTCAAATTAAAACAAATGAAGGGATTGGAATGAAAATTTGAAAAAAGAATTAAAAAAGAATGTGCTACACTGTGGTAAAACTCTTTTGAAACTACAGCGCCCTCTGGCGATGAGGCTAGGTACTTATTGAATGCACCTCGTATATGGCAAATGTCGTTTAATAGTTAATAATATGAGGTTTTCAAATCCTAATGTTAATGTTCTAAATTCAAATTAAGTTTTCATATTTTGTTTAACAAGTCATTTTTACCCTGTATGGAGTATGAAGGAAATTGAATAAAGAACACGTAGGTAAATGAAAAAAAAAAGCTAAGAAACGTTTATTTAATAACTTGTATTCCCTCCCCGAGCTTTTATTACTGCTTCCATACGGTTCTTCATCGATCGGATGAGAGTCACGATCAAATATGGCATTCCATTCCATTCCTCTTGAATTGGTTTGCAGCTGGCTAAGTGTTTCTGGGGCAGGATCTCTTGCACGAATTCGTAATTCATGTCCGGGCTTCTTGCTGGCCATTCCATAATGGAGATATCGACCTTGGTAACATAATCTCGTACGACGCTCGCGGTGTGAGCCCTAGCATTGTCGTGCATGAATATGAAACCGTTGCCAATAAAATGTGCATAGGGCATCACGTGAGGCTCAATACACAGTTCAATGTACCGATGACTGTTTAGTGCAGGCAGACGTGGCCCAGACACAAAGACAAGCTCTGTCTTACCGTCGGCGCTGATTCCTCTCCAAACCGTCCACGAACCCCCACCATAGCAGACCTTTTCTTCAATGCAGCATTGTGCAAATTGTTCTCCATCTCTTCTGTAGATCTTGTTCCTTCCGTCGTTACGATACAGCATAATTTTACACTCATCAGAAAATAGGACTTTGTTCCACTGGTGGTATGACCAATTTAGGTGCTCACGTGCAAAGTTAAGGCGCGCTCTTCGATGGTCTGCAGTTAATTTCGGCCCATTTGCTGGCTTGAGCGGTACTAGACCACGTTCCTTCAACCTTCTTCTAATTGTAGAGTCACTTACAACCACCCTACGTACAACATGAATTTGCTGCTGCAGTTGAAAATCACGAAGGCGTCGATTTCGTAAAGAAGTTGTTACAATAAATCGATCATCTCTCTCAGAAGTGACCCGATTCACGCGCTGTTCAGATCCTGAACAGCGCGTGAACAAACCAGTCTCCCGATAGCGTTTGTAGACTCTATGAACAGACGACAAGTTTAGATGCAATCTTACAGCCACAACACGCTGACTAAGTCCAGAATCCAGCAATGCCACCACTTGGGCGGCTTCTGCGGGCGAAGTATATTATATGTTTTAGAAAAAAAAACTATTTAGTCGTCACAGTCAACACAAGTCACAGTACACACACAGTATACAGAACACAGAGCTAAAAGTTTTAAGATAAGCGCAAATTTTTAGTTTTCAAAGGTGAAATGTACTCTAAACACTAATTTGTCGCAAAACAGTGAATCATTTCATTTGTAGGATAAACAAATGAAATTCTAATTTTGAATTTTCGCTTATCACTGTAATGGCCAAACCGCCAGCTATACAATGTGATTATTTTCATGGAATGAAAACTCTTTTGTGTTAAATTAGGACAGAAACCATAAAAACGGAAGTGTTTCGATTTTTCTGATGAGAAGTGTATTATGTCAAAAAAGTATGTATAAAAATATTAAAAAATAAACATCGTACGTACATAAACTAGTACGAGGGGAGGTCAAAAAGTTCGCGGAATGGAGAGGAAGGGGCGCGAAATTAAAACCAAATTTATTTTTCCTTTTCGATATATTCTCCCTTAAGCCTAATACACTTCTCAGATCTTTCATTTTATTAATACCTTCAAAAAAAATGTTTTGTTTCGACTTCACTTCATCATCGGTAAATCTTTTTCCTCGAAGCTCTTTTTTCATATTTGGAAATAAATAATAATCTGATGGAACTAAATCTGGAACCCGCATCTGTGTAGGGCAGCCTGACAGCAACATGACTCTTGTGAACAGGTGCATTGTCGTGCAAAAGGAGCACACCCATTGTCGAGTCCATTTTCCCCTTCTTTTTTCCTTAATAGCGTCTTTTAATTTTTCTAATAATGTATCGTAATATTGACACCTTTTTCTGTATAATCGGTCAATAAAATACCTTCTGCATCCCAAAAGTCCGTAGCCATAATCTTACCGGCCGATTGCGACACTTTAAACTTCTTCGAAGGTGCTACACCTTTTTGTGCCACTGCATAGACTCCTGCTTTGACTCAGGTTCATAGTGATGAACCCAAGTTTCGTCTCCAGCAACAATTTGGTTCATAAATTCATCCCTGTTCTCACTACACAGACTCAAAAACTCGCGCGAACACTCGACGCGCTGGTGTTTCTGAAGCGGTATGAGCATTCTCGGAACCCATCTTGCACTGACCTTAGACATGCCTAGATGATCATGGAGGATGTTCAAAATGGTTGTAAATGATGATAATTCTTTAAACGGGCATCTCCCAGAACAAGTTTCAACTTTTTCGACAATGTCTGAGGACGTCGCTTCAATCGGTCGGCCTGAGCGCTCATCGTCTTCAATCGACTCCCGACCTTGCTTGAAAAAACTATGCCACTTATAAATCATTGTTTTTCCAGGGCAAGAGTCCCCGTAAACAGATGACATTTCTTCCATGATCACTTGTGGTCGTTTTCCTTGCTTAGTGAGGAACTTAATCACGGCACGAAACTCAATTTTTTCCATAGTTGATGTTTTCTTCCCGATTGACTTGTGTATCCAGCGATATCTCAAAGGTTAATGAACCGATTCGAATGAAACTTAGTATTTATAGTTGTATTGAGTTGACAAGTAGTGACAGGTAAAAAAAATATCTCCACCCCTCCATTCCGCGAACTTTTTGACCCGCCCTCGTACTAATACTCACGTCTAGAAAGAAGTACCTATGTCTAGATTTAATGCGACCCCTTAAAAGGACAGGTTGATTACCTCCATGTGCATTACAAGTTCCTCGGAAAACTGGGGCTACGACACAATAAAATAAAGGTAAAATAAAATATTAAGTGACACAAATACGAAGCAAATGTAAAACGGCGCGGGCGACGAGCGTTTGTATTGTCAGTTTTGACATTTGATGGATTCCTTGAGTGTTGCTATTAATTAAGTCATGTAATACTTTATGTCAATGTTATAATGCTACAATACACGACTTTACTGTATAAAATATCCTATCCATAAGTGTACTTTGACTTTTGTTTCTTCAACCAGGCTCAAAAAAATAGGTAGCTTGTTTAGATGCCGATGTATACGTTTTTGTAATAAACTTTCTAGCCACGTTCAAGAAATAAACCTTAATAAATTCAAATGTTTTATAAAACAGAAACTGTCCCAGAATGCTTTTTATACTGCTAAAGACTATGTTGAGGACAAAAGGCTTGGATTGAGCTGCTCCAATAAATTTGTAGTGAGTGTTGTTTTTTACTCTTTCTTTTGCAAGTTATTTATATTTTCTGTTTCTATATCATCATCGGCCTACCCTTTTCCCAACGACGTTGGGGTCGGCTTCCAGTCTAACCGGATGCAGCGACCAGTATTTTACTTGGAGCGATTGCCTATCTGAGCTCCACAATCCAGTTACTGGGTAATACGATAAGCCCCTTTGTAAGACTGGTTGTCAGAGTTTCGGACTTCTGACGACCCGTAACGACTGCCAAAGATCCACGAATGACAGCCGGGACCAACGGCTTAAGGCGATACCAAAATAAATTGGCGGCTTTTTCGTAACCATTTATTTCACTATTACAGCATGTATGGATTTAATTTTTGGATATATGTTTATTGACTATTTGATTAATACTCTGACTGAAGGAAAACGCAGTTGGGTTGAATTTCCTCGATAGAATTGAATTCCGAAAACACCTCTATTTTTTTATATATTTTTCTGTAATTCTAAAATCCTAAGTAATATCATTGCAACAATGCATTCAAAATGTGCGTATTAAGTAATTGGAAACTCTGGCTGAAAATATTTTTGATGCATAGCTTAATTTATTTTTAAACAATTTTTATTTGGTTTGGCGCTCTTACGTTGTTTTATTTTGATTCCAGCGCATTGTTGCGCTCTCTTTTTCCGCATGTGGAAGTAATTGACTCTGTCACTCTCTTATGCCCGTCCAGTTCGCTATGATTTATTTTTTACGTATCACCTTAAGGCTTCTACATAATGGCGCGACTTGTCGCGCGACGCGTCGCGACACAAAGGCACCGCTTGTAGCGCTACACGCGGTGTCTTTGTGTCGCGTCGCGTCGCGCGACAAGTCGCGCCAGTATGTAGGAGCCTTTAACGTGCTTTCCGAGGCACGGAGGGGTCTTGATATGTAAAGATGGTCACCCATCTACGGACCAACCGCGGTAAGCATAGCTTAACCTAATCGGTCGACCCGTGCGGCTGTTATTACTTAGACACAAGGCCCTCTTTTTCTATACATATAACATTTTATATAAACAATGACATGAATATTTACTTTGTAAAGTATTATTTTATTTTAATTATTATTAATAATTATTTGAATGGACTATGTGGGTCATTGTCTTTTTTTTTCTTTCTCGTAGTTTTAATGATGGTCTGGCAGTTTGAGTGCTTTATGTGGCCTACGCAAATGTCTTTTCTTTGGTATTGTTCCTCAAATCATTGTGCTCCTTAAGTTTTGAGTTTAGCTGCTTGATAACTGACAAATGCGTGCACTGACTGGACAGGTCCAATCAGTCTACGTGGTTATTTCATCAAAATACCATCTCAGACATCAATCTGCATGGTCTTCACATGATCTGACTAAGATTATGTCTGAACTTTAAAAGAGACTATGACCTCTGAGTTTGTTTCGACCTTTCTTCCCAGAGTAGTCAGATAGGAAACGCCAACGTCATCTAGTTTAAAAAATAAGATTGACGTGTAAAAGTGTTTGTACAAACCTACATAAAGAAATAAAATCATGTATCATTTACACCCCGCCTATGTAAATTGTATGCTAATAAAGGTGAACGGCAGATTTCATACCGCTTACTTTTTCTATTGTTTTGTTATAGAATTTATACCACATATTAAGGCAACTAAGCCATTTATTTTCATGTAAGTGTACTATTTTTAGAAGTTCGGATTAATTATTAATATAAAAAAAGATTTTATAAGATAGATAACTACACGTAATTTAGTCGTAAACTAAACGCAGTTACGTTGGTATTTAAGCTATGCTCGCCATGAGGGTATTTATTACCCGACATGCCCCCTTCTTAGATGAAGTAATATTAAGAATTAATTAATTATAAATAAAATAAATGTACTTAAAAAAAACTATTAACTGTATTGTTTTATTTACCTACACTTAAAACCCCATCAGCAGGCTTAGCATGACACTCTCTATTTCTTCGAAGAATAGACACGGCTCTTTCTATACAAAGTGACATTTCGTTTCTCAGTTTTTGACATCTCACTGTAGAAATCCTTCTAAGAAATCAACATCGGGCTCATGAAGAGCCCGATAGAAGCGCCCGTGTAGCTCCTTGCTTTGCCATATCTCCTTGCGGTCATCCGTGGTAAGTACCACAGGTTTGCACCAGTTCTCCTTAGCCATGGAAAGAGGGGTGAGCCCCTTGTCCACTGCGACCACATCACGGTGCATACCCACATCGGCTTTCAAAAAATACTCCCTGAGACTGCAAAGCCTCGACCTCCACACTTTCGCGGGATATACAGTCTCATTACCGATGACCGTGGGTGAAGCATTCGGTATGCAGTCAGCAGCGTACGGACCCTCCTATCCAGGGCGTCGAGTTCAGTCTGAGTCCTTTTGAGTATGCCGAAAGAGTACATCAAAACGGGCATGACCCAACCGTTGAAGGCGCGCACCTTGTTTCCGCCTGATAGAAGACTATTAAATACTTTCTTCAGGCGGCCAAAAAAGCGCTCCTTCAACGATTGCTTCATGTCAGTAACATTGATGCCCAACACTTCCGACATACCCAAATACTTGTAGGTTTCGGATGCGGAGAGGGCTCTAAGGTGTCTGGAATCCGAGAGTTGGGCTCCCACGGATTCCACAATCTCCCCTCGCTTTACATGCATGACCGCACTTTTATCCACTCCAAATTCCATTCTGATGGCGCTACTGAAAGTTTCAGTTATTTTTAGTAGCTCCATCAGTTGCATTGTAAAATAGTTGGCAAATAGTTTTAGGTCATCCATGTAGAGGAGGTGAGATATAACCTGACCACCTCTCCTCAACCGAATAGCCTAGACCTGAATCCTTCAGCAGTGTGCTTAGAGGATTCAAGGCTAAGCAGAACCAAAGCGGACTCAAACTATCGCCCTGAAATATGCCTCGCTCGATCCTTATCGGCTCGCTATTTCTCTGGATATTTCGACGTACTGGATAGCGAAGGACTGTCCTCCATTGCCCCATACATGACATCAGGAAGGTGCGCAGAGTGGCATCTACTTTATACGAGGGCTGCACTAAAAGTATCGGGAATGGAATATGGGGGCGCAATGACATAGCTACTCTGCATTTCACTTCGCAGGCGATCAAGTACCCGCACCTGATCCGACAATCGTTGTGCCGAAACGTTAACAGTTGGCTCAAGCACCTGAAAAAGAGAGAGCGTATCAGAGGCCAGTGGCCCTCGAGATCCTAAGCCGTCCGGCGGCCGGTGTCCTCCCCGTCAACGAACAAGTGGTGGCGTCGTGGGCGGAGAGAAATACTCGTTGCTCGAGTTCGACCGCAACCACCGGCCGGTGTCGTCACAGCACTCACAGTGGGGTTGGGTATCGGCGGCGGCGAGGCGGAGCTGAGCGAAGAGTTCGGAGGTGGTGGGCGTGTTCTACGTGCAGCAGCGGACCTTGTCAACATTCTTCCAATTTTCCATATTTTCTGTCCAGTCTGTTGTTGTTTTATCGGAGGTGACATCTGTCATGTCACCTCCGATTCGGCAGTTTTTAACTTAATTTTATTACATTTTGTTGTATATTGATCTTTTTTTTAATATTTTTGTGATTTTCCCGTTCTTGGTTTTGTATAAATTGAAAAACTATTGTAAAATGCGACTAAATTAATATCTATATTAAAATTTTGAAAACGAGACGTTCTGTTGACTTGGTGTTGCCAGCTTATTATTATTATTAGTATTTTTGTAAAATACTGGTATCAGCTGTATCCGGTAAGACTGGAAGCCGACCTCAACATATTCGAGAAAAGGCTAGGCAAGATGATGATTTATTTATCAGACAGCAACTTTTATGAAAATTTAAATAAAATTATGATTGAAAAAATATCCAATTGCTTAAGACTGCTACCAACAACATAAATTGTAACAAAAATAAGTTCGAAATCGAAAGTGTTGGTACTTTACTAATAATAATAAATTCGAGTAGTTATAGGCTTAAAGGCTCGTGCAGACAGGCGCGATGCGACACTGGTAGAATAATTTCCATGAAAATTTCATAGAATTAACTAAAAGCGACAGTAACGAGTTTTATTTTTGTTACATAATTCTCATATATAGTTATAAATTTAAAATTAAATATGTAACTACTGTTATTGTTAAAATATAATATAAGAGTGTCCGTGCGGTTTCTAGCCCGTTCTTCTCCGTAAACACCTACTACGCTTTGGAATGGGTAACTAGCTTCATGGTTCTGACTGACCGTCTCCTTGCCAATTCAAAAGTGTATGTAAATGGTACAAGTTCGTGTTGAGTTCGAGTAGGTACGGGATTGACGCGGTCGTTTGTATGAACTACTAGCTTCTGTTCGCGAGTTCTTGTCCCCAACACCATCGCATCGCCTGCCCGTACTTCTTGTCCCCACCACTATCGCATCGCCTGCCCGTACTTCGTTTTTATGAATTACTAGCTTCTGTTCGCGAGTTCTTGTCCCACCACCATCGATCTAAATCTAAAACAGAATAAGTATATGGTCTTTGACTTGTGACTAGGTATTTATTTTTGTAATATGAGTGCTTCGCCGTATTTAGCGCTATATGCTACACAACACTGTACAAAATTGATGTCGATCATTTATGACGTTTTGGCAGAGCTAATAGTAACTTGGTGATATTGTAACAGTTTCAGTAAAGTGGATCTGCGTATTGAATTAAAGAAAAATAAGCTTTATTTTCGCGCCTGATACACAGCAAGTTCAGTATAGAAGTATACAGTATAGCATCTGACACGTATGAAGTAACGTCAGCACAAGTAGGGCACGTTTGTGACGGCGGAGCTGAGGCGAGCCAGTCGTTATGCGGCAGTATCGCGGCCGCTATCGATCACCGGCCGCCACGCGACCTGCACCCACCCCCACTAGCACAAGAGGTGCCACGCTACCACGTCACCACTAGCAGTTTGCACTATATACCTACCTACTACTGTACTTCTTTGTACAAGAACATAGATAAGATTACTGATCACTGAGAAATGTATGGGAATAGCTTTTCATTCAAAATATTAAGGACAGTGTCCTAAGAACGTTTTCCTGTACAGGTTAAGGCTACCCTTACAGTCCAGTCTCATAAGTCCACCGTATGTACCTATATGCTATGCGTAGTTGTAGTACCTGTATACCGGTATAGGCCCAAGCCGCCGGCACGGCGATCTACAGAGCTACAGAGAGAGGAACCTCATAACAATACGAGCCGTGTCCAGAAGTATAGCTTTCTGAATCAAACCCTTGATCCAACTGCCTATCGAGCGCCTCCTCAGGTGTAGTTCGAGGTTCTTGACTATTTATAGAATTAGAATTATAGAATTATAGAATTTATTTCCAGCATAAGTGTTACATTGTATACCACAACTTATATTAAGACTTAATCATAATAAGTACATACAATAAGTTTCCAAGAAACGCATTCTTTAAAATTAATCATCCATAATTAGTAGTCATTTCGTACGCTAAAATGAAACGTTTTACTTTGGATTTCAACTAAACAGAAAAAAAAAAAAAAAGAATCTGATGTTAGAAAGTAGAATTATGATAGCATAATTATGTTTGAACAAATAAAACTAATTGGCGGTATTCAGATAAAAATTCTTTATCTTCCGCGCTAGTCATAGACTGTGTTACCTTCATCGTCGGCTATTATGCCAGTGGCTGTCACCACTGCTGGGACAATGATCGCTGAGGCCACATCCCACACTCTCACATCTTTCCCGGCTCTCACGAAGTTCTCGCCATGCGGTTCTGTTATATCAACAATCATTGTGCGCCACTCTAATTGATCCGTCACCACTATATCAGGTTTTTATTAGCTACAATAGTCCTGTCAGTGAAGATGGATCGACATAATGTTCGTGAATTTGAATGTTTGCGGCTTGACGAATGTGAATGTTTGGTACAGGAGTAGACATTGACCTGGATTAGGACAAAGGACACATCTTAGGATACTTATATCCCGGTACTTCCCGTGCGATATTATTTTCTCGCGGGGCAATATTCTGCAAATTAGTAGTGTACTATCACCGAAACCTTCCTGAAATATGAATATAAAAGATTTTTATTTTGGAAGTCGGTTATTATTTTTCAGTTTTTAGTTATGGTACAGTCGAGTTCTTTAAGCAATGACCTGTCGCTGCCAGCCGTGGTCGACTCTATGATCGGCAGCGAGGAGTCCTGGGACACGCTGGAATTCTTGCGAAACAGTCATGTCACAGAAGAAGGCTTCGGAAGATCTCTTCCACTTACCCTGCCCGCAGTAGGCTTACCGGGGCGTCGACGGAGGGCGCACAACGCCCTCTTCCAGTTCTCCTAAATGGGGCTAAGGGTGACGGACTCGGGGACATCCGTCGCTCCCCACACAGCAGGACCCAAGGTGGCAGCGCGTAGTGTTCCACGCGCGCCCCTATTGGACGTCGCGGGGGAGTTTTACACCTCATCCCCCCTCGCGGGCCTGAGGAGGCCCACAATGGCGAGCCGGCCTGACCAGCCGGGGATCGCGGAAGTCGCACCAGATCCCATGATCCCCGGTGCAAGTGTGGGAGGGGAACACCAGGGTGGTCTTTAGTCATTAAGAGTCTCACAGACCCCTCCGCCCGCCCCAGAGCGGAGGGCAGTCGCGGAAAGATACCAAAGGGTTACCGAGGCCTCTGGCAACACAGGCAACGGAAGGAATACGGGTGGGTTGTAGTCAGTAAGAGTTTGACACACCCTCCCGCTCCGCCCAGAGCGGGAGAAGTTATTTGATGATTTCCCAACCAAAAATAAAAAAGGGCGGAGGGCATACATGAGGATTTTCTAACCCGGAAAAAAACGGGTGCACTTGGATAGAGTAAACAGGGATAATCGTCGTTTGGTAACTCATTCCATTACAACAGTGCAAGGGACTGCGAGTTGGCTTCGGCCCGTCGTACGCCTTCCAAAGGACCAGGATCCTATGGTCCCGAGATATCTAAGCATATAAAAATAAATAATAATAATAATAAATTTATTCACATATCCAAAACCAACCATTTAGCTGGCACATTTGGCACTAACAAAAATTTGCAGTTTAAAGCTTAATATTACGCGAAACGGATCCCTGAATCGAAAAATCGTGTGCACAGACCCGCAATATTTTTGAAAGCCCTATCTAACGATACCCCATATAATTGGATAGACGAGAAAATATTAGATTGTGTCATAAGGGGCCCAAATAATGTATTGAGGGCGAGAGCGATTGTTTGAATCCAGAGCGAAGCGAATGATTCTAGAGTAGAATCCCGAGCCTAGCGAGGGATTCTAGAGTAGAATCCTAAGCGTAGCGAGGGATTCAAAGTACTTCGCTCGAGGTTAAATAAGTTTGGTACGGTGTGGCACACTCTGCTTTTCATCCCCTTCTATGAGAAATATAAATAAGAGATGCTTTTAGTAGTAATAAATATTTATATTTACATAAACAAATTACAAATTTATATTAATATCAAATTAAAATTATCTGTAACATTTTGACAAAAAAGTAATTAAAAAACGAATAAGAAGTTCCCGTGTATTTTATTTATTTGTTTGTTCAATGCCGCGTCGGCAGGAGTGCTTTTTTTATTGCCGGCTGGGACTTTATCGAAGCGAATTGCGTTCAAACTTTTTAATTAAATAGTGTTCCAAATTACAACTTAATACGTTACAACCGACGTGAGCATCGTTGCGGTGGCGTGTGGCGCGTGTCGGGGCCGGCGCGGTCCCGTTACAACTGTAACGCCGCGCGCCGCCGCCTGCGCCGCGCTTTGCGCTCGCACCGCTGCACGCTGACCAACGAAACAACCTACGTAACTAGTGAAACAATATATAAAAAAAAACCGATAAAGATTGGTATTTCAGATGTGAAGTCACAAACCCGTAATAATGAATTCATTGACATGTTAGTAAAAAATGAATAAAATAATCCGTAATGTTCTATTTTTACTTGGAAAATTGTTTTTGTGAACCGTAAATGTATTTTTTTTTTCTGAAATAAAAATTATTATTATTTTTGTTTCTATACTTGTTTTCCTCGGTCTAGCCGGTAGAACTGATGGCACGGGCCTAAGCCAAGTGTCCAGCAGTGGGGTTAAGTGTGGAAGTAATATTATAAGTAGAATGCATGGTAGTTGAACCTATATTTGAGTGAGAGTATTGTCGCAAGTTGTCCGGCTCACACTGAAGAAATTTTCCAACTAGCTTGCATGTGTTAAGAATCACTGCCTTCTGCAGCAGGTGGTAGGTGTTAGATGGCAGGTTAAAGGAACTAAGGGACTGATGAAGATGTTTAGGTATTACTCCACTATTGTGACTTTTTGAAGATGCTGATGATGTCTTTTAGTTCGGTGTATTTGGATAATTTTTCGGCTATTGTAGTCTGTAAGTTATGCGTATTTGGCACGGCAACGTCTATTAAGAACCCAGTTTTGTTTATTTTATTAATTAATGTGAAGTCGGGTCTATTATAGTGAATTGTGCGGTCGGTGAGTATGGCTCGGTCAAAGTACAGTTTTGTTGTGGTGTTCTCTAATACCGTTTCATGGTTGTATTTATAATATAATATATATATATATATTTTCTCTTTTGGTTTTAATGATGGTCTGGCAGTTTGAGTACTTTATGCGGCCTACCCAAATGTCTTTTCTTTGGTATTGTTCGTCAAATCATTGAGCTCCTTAAGTTTTGAGTTGAGCTGCATGATAACTGACAAATGCGTGCACTGACTGGAAAGGTCCTCTCAAATCTGTGTGGTTCTTTCCTCAAAAGACCATTTCGGACAACAACCTACATGGTCCTCAAATGATCTGAACAAGATTATGTCCGGATATACACATTGACAATGATGAATTTTATGTATGCAATGACATGAATATTTACGTAGTATTATATTATTTTAATTATTGTAAATGTGAAGACTATGTGGGTCATTGTTTAATATTGTTTTATTCTCAGTTAGTTTTTAACATGGTGTGGCAGTTTGAGTATTTTTTTTGCGGCCTAGCCAAATGTCCTTTCTTTGGTATTCTTCGTTAAATCGTTGAGCTCCTTTAGTTCTGAGTTGAGCTGTACAACTACTGACAATTGCGTGCACTGACTGGACAGGTCCACTCAATATGTGTGGTTCTTTCATCAAAAGACCATTTCAGACACCAATCAATATGGTCTTCACATGATCTGACCAAGATTATGTCTGGACTTTAAAAGAGACTGTGACCTCTGAGTTTGTTTCGGCCTTTCTTCTCAGAGTAGTCAGATAGGAAACGGCACCTCCTCTAGTTAAAAAAAAATATGTTTGACGTGTAAAAGTGTTTGTACAAACCTACTTACAGAAATAAAATCATTTATCATTTAATAAGGTACTACAGTGTCTATAAGTTTGTATTTGTGAGTTAGTTTTTGGTGTATTACATTGGCTACTTGATCGTGTCGATGTTCGTAGTCTGTTTGGGCTATTAATTTGCAGGCGCCGGTTATATGTTGAATTTTCTCTGGAGAACTATTGCACTATCTACAAGTATCGGTTGTTAAATTCTTTATAATATGTTTGTAATTATTGGCTACTTGATCGTGTCGATGTTTGTAGTCTGTTTGGGCTATTGATTTGCAGGCGCCGGTTACTCGTATATGTTGAATTTTCTCTGGAGAACTCTTGCACTATCTACAAGTATCGGTTGTTAAATTCTTTATAATATGTTTTCTGTAATTTTTGGTCTCAATTACTTGATCCTGAATTGCAATCATGAACCCTTCAGTCTCCGGGAATATTTCGCCTCGATTTAACGTTCGACGTATCTTCGTCGACATTTAATTGGCATAAATCTTGGCGATGTCTCCCGTGTAGAGACTTCTGGGTCCACTCTTGACATTTGGTTCTGTCACCAATCACTTTCTCGTTTTTTTGTTCTGTGTCTTTTAAATTAAGAGGTGTAAAGTGTCGGTCGTTGTGTGCTATTCGTTTGTGGAGTGGGGAAAATTAGTATATAATATATTAGTATATAATAGTACCTATATAATTCAATTTTGGAAAAAAGTATTGCCTAAGAGCAGTGATCTGCCTGTTGTGTAAGTTTAGGATATCTAAGTCCTCTGCATCCTTCTTTTCTCGGTAACGTTAACCTTTGGTACAAGATCTTGGGTGATGTTTGCGAAATTTAGTCATTGTAGTGTTGATTTTCCATTGTAGGTTTTTAGGTCAGTTTTAGTCCAGTTTATTATCCCGAATGAATAGGTGAGCAAAGGTATAGCAAAGGTGTTGATTGCTTTTATGGTGTTTCGTGACTAGAGCTGTGTTTTTAGTATTGTATTAAGTCGGTGTTGAAATTGTTGGTTAAGTTTTTGTTTGTCTTTGTAGTGTATCTGACGGGATTGATTGTAGCTTAAGTATTTATAAGTATCTAGTTCATCCAATGGCTCTATTCGTTCTCCTGTACCTAAAGTGTATTGGTGTTGGTAGTTCTGTCCTGTTCTAACTGAATTTATTTTGCATTTATCTATGCCGAACTCCATTTTAATGTATTTTGTAAATGTTTCTGTTAAGTTAGCTAGCTCGTAAAGTTGACTCGGCTTTTGCATGTAGCTTAATATCATCCATATACAGTTAATGATTTAAAACATCTTTCTGTGAGTCAGTCTGTTGGTCGGTAGCTGTAGAATGTAAAGGGATTCCTAATGAGGTTGCGTTTAATATTTTAGATAGGGGGTTTATAGCAAGGCAGAACCATAGTGGGCTGAGTGCATCTCCCTGAAAGATTCCTCTCTGTATTTTAAATGGGCTATTATCTACGGTTTCGGTTGGGGTAGTGAGTCTTAGTACTGTACACCAAGTTGGCATCATGGTCTTTAAAAATGTAACTATTGTTGGGTGTATTTTGTAAATATCCAGCACTTGCAATAGCCATGAGTGGGAAACAGAATCATACGCTTTTTGTAATCAATATACATGGGGAATAAATCAGTTTTGGATTTCTGAACTCTTTTTAAGATATCGGAATGTATGATTAATTGCTCTTTGCAGCCTTGACTATATTTTCAGTATCCTTTTTGCTGTTCGACTAAGATGTGATTGGTGTCAATGTGTTCGTATATCACTTCAGATATACAGGGTGTGATAATCTTATACAAGGTCTGCAAGCATGTAGTAGGTATATATTTGCATTGCGATCATTGCGATCTTTCGGTATCATGTAAGTTGTGCCTGACGTTATATAAGAAGGTATCATTTTAGGATCTTGGATGGAGCTGTTTATAAAATTATATAGATGACGAAGAAGGTACGTCTCTCTCGTTATCATCAGCCGTATTTTAACTACTGTGGGCGTACAATTGGAGGTGTTGGTTATTGCACAATAGAAAAACTGTTTGCAATTTAAGAGGCCTACAGGAGCTAAACGCAAGTTTTATAATGCCTAAAAGTATATGATCCACTGCAGTAAACAAAATCAGAAATATATATATATGATATTCTTCAGGATATATCGTAGGTAGATAGTGTGTTGAAAACATAATATAACTAATTTGATACGATAGAAAAAAAACACGAAGTTACTTCTAAAAAAATATTTTAACGCGTATAAATCATACTAATATACATGCAATCATTCTGATTTTTTGTCAGATTATTCTACAACATATTAGCATAATAGTGTTTTAATTTTTGATCTAATCAATGGATTTATTGTAAATCGTATATTCTTATTCCCGAGCATAATACGTACGCATGTGTGCGTAAACGCCTGTGTACCGACAGTGCCGGCCGAGGTCTGATGCTATACAGACGTGTCATTCTTTTCGCAGCATTATTTCCGCCCCGATTGTTTAATATTTTTGTAAAGTTTTGTTTGTGAATTCATTGTTTCATATTTTCTTTGCGTAAATATTTTAATTTCGTGTAGATATAAAATACTTTAAGTTAAAATAGCGTAATAAAGTAGTTTGTTATAAAATTGTATCATTTGAAAAGAAAAATCAAAAAAAAAAAAAGAAAAAAAAAAGAAGATTTGGAACGTCAATAAAATACGTGGGTCAACGACAGACTGGTATATTTCCAAATGTAAACTAACTACCCACCACCATACAATAATATGAGTACCGACCGATGTCACATCTCTCCTTATCAAATCCACTGAACACAACAGATAAATAGATAAGTACATAAATTTTAAAACTAACAATTTAATCTAACTATACGAGTACCTATAACTATTTTGGCAAATTATTGGCAGCTTGTTTACCTCGGTTGAGCGCACGCAGTGCGCGAGCTGACGCGCCCAGCGGTGGTGGTGATACAGACGACGAAAGCCGTTTGGGTTGAACCGGCGTCGACTTTGACCCTTCCAGCGGCGTGTCCTTAGTATCCCCATCACCGCTGGATGCGTCCTCAAACATCTCACCTTCGGCTCGGCTATCGACCCCCTGTTTGGCTGCCCCAGAGTCAGAAGCCTCGGCTACGGCCACGTCACTCACTCGCGATAATGAGTACCTAGTTTTGCTACTTGCTGAAATCATTTGGTCGGCATGTCTACGCCACTCAACCCCATTTCCTAAACTGACTTTGTATAATACTGGCCCTGTCTTTTTTATAACTGTGGCTTTGGTCCACTTTTCCCCCCTCGCCGTGTAATCGCGAGCAATTACCGCATCCCCAACGCGGAATTCTCTATCAGTCCCTGAAGCGCGGGTGACCTGACGCTCTTGCTTCGCACGTACCGTTGCGGCTACGTCCGGCCGTACCGCATCAAGTCGGCTGCGCAAGCGCCGCCCCTGGAGCGCCACTGCCGGCGAGACTCCTGTAGTTGCGTGTTCGCAATTCCGGTACTGGAATAGAAATTTGCTTAGCGCGACGTTCACGTCCTCGCCGTCGTACATCGCTCTCCTTATTGCCTTTTTTACGGTTTTAACTGCGTTTTCCGCCGCGCCATTCCCCTGGGGCCTATACGGTGCCGAAGTTGTATGTTTGATGCAATTATTGTCACAATATCCTTTGAACTCTTGTGAAGAGAACGGCGGGCCGTTGTCAGTCACGAGCTGCGATGGCAACCGAAAACGTGCAAATATAGGTACTTCTAAAAACTTTAATAGTAGAAGCTGCATTCGTGGCGCGCATAGGCAGGGCCTCTATCCATTTGGAATGCGCGTCTACTATAATAAGATAACGCACGCCGCCGCAGTCTGCGAAGTCTGCGTGTACGCGCTGCCACGGGTGCAGTGGGAACTCCCAGGGATGCAGCTGCGCCCGCGGTGGCGCATCTTGCACAATGCGGCACGCCGACCTACACACTTCTTCAATATCCTGATCTAAGCTCGCCCAGTAAATATAGCTCCGCGATAAAGTTTTCATTTTGTTCATACCTAGATGGCCCTCATGAACTTCATTTAATATTTTGTTTTGCAGAACTTGAGGGACCACTATCCTATATTTATAAATGACACATCCTTGATCAACTAATAAATCATTTTTTCTAGTAAAAAATGGGTTTTCCGCGACGCAGCTCGGACGAGCCGGCCAACCGAATAGTACATATCCCTTAATTCTACATAATAACTGATCGCGCTCGGTTTCTTTTGCGATATCTTTAAAACAAATAGGCAGCGACTCCTCTATAAGATTCAAATAATCTACTGTGTTAACGAAGCGACCCTCCCGAGGTAACGGTAATCGCGACAATGCATCGGCCGGACCGTTGTCCACCGATCGCACAAATTCTATGTCGAAATCATATGCAGCCAGGCGTGCCGCCCATCTTTGTAGACGACTGGCAGCCGTCTGTGGGATTCCCCCCTTGGCCCCAAAAATATAAGTCAGAGGCTGGTGGTCGGTGCGTAGTGTGAAACGCCTTCCGAATAAATATTGGTGATGCTTCGTGACACCGAACAGAATAGCCAGCGCTTCCTTATCGAGCTGGCTGTAGTTGCGCTCGGGCGCACTAAGTGTGCGCGACACGCAGCTGACTGGCCGCTCACTGCCGTCCGAGTACCGGTGCGCTAGCACGGCGCCCAGTCCGTACGCACTGCTGTCCACCGACAGCACCAGGTCGCGCCCCTCCTCGTAGTGTGCTAATACCCGTTCGCTCAGGAGAGATCGCTTAGCCTCCACGAAAGCTTTATCACACTTGGAGTCCCATTCCCAGCCGCTATCTTTTTTTAACAAATTGTGTAATGGTTGTAATAAGGTGCTCAAACTAGGAATAAATCGCCCGTAGTAATTAATCATCCCTAAAAAGCTTTTCAGTTGTGATACGTTCTCTGGTCTAGACGCGCTGGAAATGGCCTCCAGTTTCTCTGTATCCGGTCGCAAACCTTCCTTGTTAATGATAAAACCGAGATATTTCACACTATCTTGCAAAAATCTACATTTACTTAATTTAACAGTAAGTCCCATGTGACGCAATCTTTGTGTGATTCTATTCTTGAACCCGAGTAACAACGTAAAACTAAGTTGTCCCATTCAATCTTTTTATGCGAAAAAAATTCGTGGTACATCACCTCACTTATGGCTGATATACGACTACCTGTGTCCACTTCATAATCTATATTAATATTATCAACAGACAGTTTAATAGAATAAGGTTTGTTACCTCGAGCTGCCACGTTCAAGTTGAACATACCATCGTCTGATTCGTCACTCACATAATTATGCCGACCGCCACTACCGCGCACTTGTTTGTACATCACTTTTAGGTGCCCTTTTTTACCGCACTCGTCACAACTGTAATTTTTAAACCGACACCTCTCGGCCGGGTGCGCCTTGCCGCAGCGCCAGCAGGCCCGCGCGCGCCCGCTAGCCGCGTCGGCGCGCGCGTCGCCTGCGCCTGCTGCTGCTGCTGCTCCGTCGCCTGCGCCGCCGCCACTGCCGCCGCCGCTGCCACCGGCGCTAAACGCCCGTTGCGGCCCGCGTGGGCGCGTTCGTCCGCCGCGCGCATAATGCAGGCCTTCGCCCGCCTCGCCGCCTGCCGGCTTTGCTGAGTCCGCCGCCGCCGTCGTTGTGGTGCCGCTCACCTCTGCATGCTTCTCCGCTGCCTCTAGAGCCAGCGCTAGCTCCACTGCTTCTTTGTACTGTACTTTCTTTTCCGCGAATATTCTCGATCGCATTACGTCACTTGTGAGCCCCGACACGAACTGATCGCGCAAATTTTCTTCAAGCGTCGAACATGACTTGCACTTTCCGAAACTGCACGTAGACGCCAGGTGTTTCAATGCCTGCAGGTACTCCGTGAGGGACTCGTCCGCACGCTGGCGGCGCAACCTAAATACGTGGCGCTCGGCGATCTCCGATCGTTGCGGTTCCAAATGTTCCGTCACTAATTTCACTAGTTCGTCATATGTTTTGTCTTCCGGTAAATTAGGTGAACACAGATCGCACATGAGCGCATACGTTTCTTCCCCAACGACCGTTATTAACATAGGCACTTTCAATTCATCGTCGATTTTGTTAAGCAGTACGTACTGATTTACGCGACGAATATACGCTGGCCACTGTTTTGAGCTTAAACTAAACGGTTCAATTTTACCAATAGCACTGGGTTGCGACCACGCACCATCGCACTCTCCATGTCCCCATGAGATCCCGGCGGAGCTCTGTCCACTGTGCCGCCATTTCGGCAGCGGAGTTACGCCCCGGCGTTTCGCCTCCTCGCGCCACTCCCATACGTACGCAAGGACTTTTGCCTCCAGATCCCATGGCGGCAATCCGGCAAGGAGGCTCGCCGCCTGACGGGAGACCGTGTGGTATCCCCGGACCAGCCGGATGGCCATGACCCTTTGGGCCGCGTTCAACCGGTGGGCTGGCTGCAGCGCCAGGGAATGTCCCCCCACACAGGAGCCCCCCCCGCAAAGGGCCATATTTTACGCCCTTTGGAGATGATTTTACAAAAATGCTGAAACACAATCTTTTTTTTTCTTATCTGAGTATGAATGTGGAACTACGAGGAGGGGAAAGACCAAAGAAACAAAGGATGGATTGTGTGGAAGATGATATAGCTAGACAGGGAACGACTACCGAGATGACGATTTTATTTTTAAATATAAATGTGGAGCTATGCGAAGAAGGGAAGACCAAAGTAACGAAGGATGGACTGTGTAGAAGATGATATAGCTAGACAGGGAACGACTATCGAGATGACGATTTTTTTTTTTAAATATGAATGTGGAGCTATACGAGGAGGGGAAGACCAAAGAAACTAAGGATGGACTGTGTGGAAGACGATATAGCTAGACAGGGAACGACTACCGAGATGACGGTTAATTTTATTTTGAGTATGAATGTGGAGCTATACGAGGAGGGGAAGACCAAAGAAACGAAGGATGGACTGTGAGGAAGTTGATATAGCTAGACAGGGAACGACTATCGAAGTGACGGTTTTTTTTTTTTTTTTTTATTGTGGATGTGGAGCTATTTGAGGAGGGGAAGTCCAAAGAAACGAAGAATGGACTGTGTGGAAGACGATATAGCTAGACAGGGAACGACTACCGAGATGTCGGTTAATTTTACATTGAGTATGAATGTGGAGCTATACGAGGAAGGGAACACCAAAGAAACGAAGGATGGACTGTGTGAAAGATAATATAGCTAGACAGGGAACGACTATCGAGATGACGGTATTTTTTTTTTTTTGTATGGATGTGGAGCTATTCGAGGAGGGGAAGTCCAAAGAAACGAAGGATGGACTGTGTGGAAGACGATATAGCTAGACAGGGAACGACTACCGAGATGACGGTTAATTTTATTTTGAGTATGAATGTGGAGCTATACGAGGAGGGGAATACCAAAGAAACGAAGGATGGACTGTGAGGAAGTTGATATAGCTAGACAGGGAACGACTACCGAGATGACGGTTATTTTATTTTTTTAGTCTGAATGCCGAGCTATACGAGGAGGGGAAGACCAAAGAAACGAAGGATGGACTGTAAGGAAGATGATACAGCTAGACAGTGAACGACTACCGAGATGACGTTTTTTTTTTGAGTATGTATGTTGAGCTATATGAGGAGGGGAAGACCAAAGATACGAAGGATGGACTGTGTGAAAGATGATATAGCTAGACAGGGAACGACTACTGAGATGACGGTTAATAGAGAAGTATGGAAGAAAAATAATTGTGGCGCCGACCCCAAATAAATTGGGATACATACATAATCAGCCTGTAATGTTCCCACTGCTGGGACACAAGCCTCCTCTCTGTGAGAGGGAGTGGGCCGTAATCTACCACGCAGGCCTAGTGCGGGTTGGTAGATGTCACATGTCTTCGAATTTTTGGTTCTAGGACATGCCGGTTTCCTCACGATGTTTTCCTTCACCGTTTTGAGAGCAGTGGTGTTGTAATAATTTACACAAAGTAAAGCGCCTGTCTGGGTTCGAACCTACGACATACAACTCGTAAGTCGCGGCCGTTACCACTGGGCCACCACTGCTCACTCATAAATTGGGATATCGGCAAGAGAATATAAAAAAATTAAAATAAACAAACTCATCACGAGTTTGTTTATTTTTATTTTTTTGTTTGAAGTCTCTGGAATTACGAGTACCTGTCGGATTTGAAAAAATATTTTTGCTTTTGATAGTCCAATATTTGAGGAAGGTTATTTAATATCACGCTATGACCCTAAGGACCGAGCAAAAAGAAAAAAAAAGTTAGAAAAAACGGTAAGCGAAAACGAAGTACCTAATAGTGCGGGCGGGAAATTGAGTTGTTATATAAATAACAGCTAAATTTCCCGACAGAGAAGGTACGTCCCTCTCGTTATCTTCAGCCATATATTAACTACTGTGGGCGTACAATGGGAAGTGTTGGTTATTGCACAATAGAAAAACCGTTTGCAGATTAAATCAAATTATAATTTACGATCAAATAATCACACTAGCTATTCACACACTGTAGGTACACGACACAACTATACGGAACGCGCGACAGTTCTATGTTAGAGGGTTTGGTTTCCGCACTTAGTCCTTTAGGTGAACCATTGTGCGTGGGCCATGGCCGCCGTTTGGTGGTTATTCCAACCAGCCCACCTCCCTCCAGAAGTTGATCACACCTCCTTTAAAATCTCTGTGTAGGATCTGGGTGCCCCGAGGGTTTTTGTTCTGATATGAGTGACGCCTGCGCATTCAAAGAGCACATGCGCAGCGGTTTTGCTTCCATGCAAGCTCTGCACAGGGGGCTGTCTGTTATGCCTATTGTGTGAAAGTGTTTGTTTAGCGAGCAGTGGCTCGTGATGGTCCCCGTCAGCAGGCGCAGGACTGTCCTGTCCAGGCGTAATAAGCGCCTGGTTAACTTACTGTCCAAGGATGGCATAGCCTCATTGGACTGTCTGCACCCAGGTTGCCGAGGACCACCAGTTCTCCGCTTGTGTGTGGGTGAGCTCCTGTAGCCACCTGCGTAGTTGGTTAAAGGGGATGGGTACGATCGGTTCCGGTCCGCAGACTGACGTGCCGGATGCTCTCCTGGCTAGTTCGTCAGCTGCGTCGTTACCCAGCGATCCGCTGTGTCCTTTTATCCATTGCAGTGTCACTGTATTGCGGTTGAAAACTGTTATACGTTCTAGCGCATTGTGACATTCTTGTGTTAGTCTCGAAGTACTGTGTTTTCTCCCTAAGGATTGGAGAACTGACGCGCTGTCGGAGAGTATACGTATATGAGTATCCGTGACTCTCCTGGCTTCTATGGCATACGCCGCTTGTATAATGCCCACACACTCTGCCTGGTAGACGGTGTTGAACATTCCCAGCGGGCTGGATATGTTTATGTTAAGGTCTTGTGAGAAAACGCCGACTCCGGTTCCGGAGTTGGTCTTTGATCCATCGGTGTATACTCTTACCTCATTCGGGCCTGAATAGTCACACCGTTCCTCTCTGAGTAGGTACTATGTTGTAGTGCTTTTGGAAGCAGTATAGTTTAGGGGCTCTGTCGCAGGGTGATGCCATCATTGGTCGTCGTTTGATCATATCCTCCTTTATTCGTATGTGCTTGACTCTAGAGTCTTTGCTCAGAGTTCCTGTTATGCTAAGCCTAAAAGCAGCCAGGGCCGCCTCCTCTCGCACAATGAGATGCAGAGGCGGCAGCCCAAGCATTGCCTGTAGGGCGGCAGTGGGCGTGGTTCTCGTACAGCTCGTGATTGCTACACAAGCAAACCGTTGCAGTTTTTCGAGATCTTTTTGGGCTGTGCTCAGTTGGCTGGATGACCGTGGTGAATAGCCAGTGGGTAATCTTGGGGTTAATTCTCCAGTTCCTGCCGAGCAGTCTTTTGCACTGCCCCAGAGATATGCTGGCCTTTATGGTGATGTAGTTGGTGTGTTTTGCCCAATTCAACTGTTTGTCCAAGAAGATGCCTAGGTTTCAGTTGATAGGCTTAGGGTGGTCCCAAAGAATCGTGGTAACTGTAATAATGGCAATTTCCTCTTTGTGAAAAGAACCAATTCTGTTTTTGTGGGGTTTTCTGATAGTTGGTGCTTATTGCACAGTGTTTTGATAAGATTGTCGACAACCAGGTTCCATAAAAGTGGCAAGAGGACGCCACCTTGTGGACAGGCCTTCGTCACTATGGCCCTGGTCTGGTAGTGTCGTTCATTGTGACTTGTAAAAGCAGTTCTCAGTTAAAGCATATTTGAGATCCAGCCACTCATGGTCGGGTCTATGCTGTGTCTGTTAAGGGCCGTATTGATGCTATTGAACATTGTTTTGTCAAAGGCGCCCTCGATGTCTATGAAGGCGGCCAGTACTGAGCATTTGTGGTCCACTGCGTTTTCAATTTTGGAAACCACGCTGTGCAGCGCGGATTCTGTTGATCTGCCTGTGGTGTACGCATGCTGTTATTTGTGAAGGGGTTTGGCTCGACCGGTCCGTCTCGAATGTGTCTATCGCAGTCTCTCGAGGGTCTTCAGTAGAAAGGATGTGAGGCTTATAGGCCTATAAGGTTTGGGTTGTGTATAGTCGGTTTTGCCAGGTTTGGGTATGAAAATGACTTTCACCTCGCGCCACGCGAGGGGTATGTACCTAAGTGCCATGCAGGCTTGATAGATCTCCGTCAGCAATGGCACCAGATGATTTACCCCCACTGCAGCAGGGCTGGGAAAATGCCATCCAGCCCTGCGGACTTGTACGAAAGGTGTCAATAGCCCACCTTAACCAGTCTTCTGTTACTATGTTACGGGCTCTGGACCAGTCCTGATCCGTTGGAGTCCATTCTGGTTCATACTCCCACCTCCCATCCTCTAGGAGTCTACAGTCTGGGAAGTGGGTTTCGAGAAGGACCTTACTGGTTTCCTGGTCGGTTAGTGTGTATGAATTATCAGGCTTTTTCAGCGCGCCAAGTGTTCGGTCCTGGTCTGCTGCCAGAATCTTCCTTACCCTAGCGGCTTCGTTGTTTGTCTCGATGGATTCACAGAATTTCCGCCAAGCAGATCTCCTGGCGGTTCTGATTTGTTTTTTGTATGCATATTGGGTTTCTTTGTATAGCTCCCAGTCGTCCGGGAGTCTAGTGTTTTTGGCTCTGTTGAATTGTTTACGCAATGCATCTCTGAGTTTACTAAGTTCTGCGTTCCACCAGGGGTTCCTCTCGCCCTTGGTTTTTGGCGCTCTTAGTTTGCAGCATGCATGGTATGCTTCGGTTATATATTCTGATAACTTTATCACGGTGTATTCCAGTTGCGTTTGATCTCTTAGAGTTACCTGTGATAGGTGACTATCTAGTAGAGAGGCTAGTAGACGTTTAAACCCGGGTACATCGGTGCGCCGCGGGTTCCGCCTTGGTGTTGGTTTCCTGTTATTGGTAGTTATTGTGAAGCGTATCCTTCTATGGTCCCAGCAAGATGGCTCGTCCGATACGTGTCAGTTCATAATTCAGTTCAATTGAGGTTAGTCGCGTTTTCTGTAGCGAGTGTTAAGTCTATGATTGTTTGTCCTCGGACTGTGACCCAAGTGGGTTCAGAGCCGCGGTTAATGATGTTAAAATTAGTAGAGAATAAATAGGTGGATAGTACCTCTCCTCGGGGTTCGGTGCGTTGCTGCCCCATAGAGGGTGGTGGGCGTTCGAGTCGGTGCAGATGATCAGCTCCAGTTTGGCGCGCTCGCAGTGCTGCACTAGGTCGGCCATCTCCTTTGGAGGACAGTTTACATCCTCGCCTGGCATGTACACCGAGGCCAGTACAATATCTGGAGCCCTACCATCGCTGTGGAGCCTGCCAGCTGTTAAGTCTCTGGAACAGAATTGAGTGAATGGTGTGATAGGAATTCCTTTGGGTATGTAGACGCAGGTTCTTGGCTTGTCTGCGCTTTGTGTGTTTAGGATCAGCTTACCTCCGATGTTACCGAGGCCACATATTTTATTATTCCTGATCCAAGGCTCTTGGATGAGTGCGATGGTTCGGGGTTTTACCTCCAGCGCCCTGCGTAAGCTAGCCGTGGCAGTCTGGCTATGCTAGAGGTTTGTTTGTATGATGTTGAGGGAGGGCGATGACGACGGTGGGGTGGAGTTAGTCGGAGATGGATCCATCGGACAATCCCTCCGCTCCCTCCGCCCTATGCTGGTCGTCGTGTCGATCGCCCGGTGACGAGCCTAACAGTTGCTCGTTCTAGCCAGGCGATGATGGCGGTATGGCTTCGTCTTCGTCGGCCATTGCTGCTCGGGCCATGACCTCCTCCAACTTGTCCATGTCCGTGTCCAGAGTGTCTGTCGACGTCGGTACCGTCATAGTCAGGTCCGTCATGGTTTCGGTCAGGGTGGCGGGGGGTTGGGTCGCGGTGTCAGGGGGTTGGGTCGTGTGCCAGAAGCGTACGTATATCGACCCAAGCAGGTACGATATCCGACGCTCCCGGGCTAGGACCTTCTCAACTTCCTCCGGTGGCACACCTAGGGTCAAATATGTCCCATAGTTGTCGCCACCGACGGTAGTTGCCCTTTGCAGCGACCACTTGCCTATATCGTACCAAGTATTCTGACGAATCAGAATACTTTGGAGCCGAGCAATGTCCCCCTTGTAGCGTGGGACGAAGAGTAAGGCTCGGGCGCGACATTTTCTCAACGTATTCACTCCTTGACGCCTCCGACAAACTGCCCTTAACTCCGGTCAAGCGTTATGTTGTAGACTCTATCGAGCGCCGCTTGCTGGCGCTGGCGTCCCGATTAGTCAAACTAGTGACTAACGTATTTCCGACATATATAATTATTGTATACAAAATATTGTAAAACATTTTAAAGTAGTTACGGTGGAGTTTTTTGCCCATCCTTCTCCATACAAAACTACCTTTTGGAAAGGGGCAACTAGAGACACTTCTATTTTTCTGTAAATTTTGACGTATAAATATGCGCCTTTTATAATTGTATGTACCTATTTGAAATAAATGATTTGACTTTATCAAAATGCACAGCGCAGCATAATAAGTCGTCTAATATCTTAAGCAAAAACCGTATTCAGTACGATCTGATGACTACTTTACACGTTTGCTTATATTGCTATGTCGATTATTACGTAATCTTTTACCAACCTGTCTATACTATTACCAATTTTATGGAGAACATTATGGTCCATTCGGACAATACAGTGCATGTCGCTCAGGCAGGTGGAACGGTTGCGCACGCGCCTGAAGCGAGAGCGCATACCTCTTGTGCAGCGATGCTCACCCGTGGCAGCCCGCGCGCGCCGCGTTCGCTGCAGCCACAAGCAGCAGACTCACTGCGACCGACAAACGCGACGTAACGACTGACTCACAAGTGACATGCGAAGGAGGCGCTTATGTTTGTTTTGTGATATCCCAATTTGTGTCCAAGGCCAGCTAAGGACAGAATGAAGAAAATACGGACAAATAAAAACATCACAAAAACAGATACGATCCGGCTAGTTTTAGCACTAGATTTTCCTTCTCAGGAGAAAGCAGATGTCATCTATTGTTCAAGAACGCATATGGTCAAAGTCAAAGTCAAATTATTTATTTCAAATAGGCACTTTTGAACGTCAAAATTAACAAAAAAAAATAGAATTGATTCTAGTTGCCCCTTCCAAAAGGTAGATTCGTATGGAGAAGAATCGACGTTTCTGTTTGATTTATGTAACAACTCATATGATTGTATAGACTTATGCAATAGAATAAGTTATGTAGTACCCAGAACTACTATGTGTCGAGGTGTGCGCGCGCGGCCGCTGCTTGCTGTAACATCTTGTCGATCAAACGCAGGATCGTGAGCACCCCTACGGCGTATTACTACTCAGTTCAATAGGATTTTCCAGGATATTGAGTTCTTTGCTGTTTCCACTGGAAAATTTAGAAGTATTGCGCTTAAAATCATAGCAGAATTAAGTACACAACAATTCTAAAATCATAATTTCTATTTTAAATACTATATTATATATCTTTTTTCTATTATTATTATTATTTATTCCTGTATATGTTTCAATTTAGTTTTACTTTTTATATTTAATTTTAACCATTGTGGGTAATTTATATCGCACGCCGTTCGTGTTTGTTTAACTTTTTTTTTTATATTATGTGGAAAATGTTGTTGGTTATACATTTATACTCATAACTTGTTAACAATCTTTATTTACATAACCAAATTACAAGATGATTATTAACATTAACTAAATTAAATTAAAACTAAGTTAAGCTTAAAAAAGGCCCTCGGGGCATTGTACCGAGGATGCTGGCGGCATTTCCTCGCTGAATTGCAATGCTGATGCGTTGCGCGAGAAAGCCGCCAGCTTTTCGGTCACCAGTTACATCAACTAGACGTTTCGCGATTTCCGCAAATAACTTATGCGCACTGGGACCCCACGGACCGAGGGTCTCGACGCCAAAGGGCACAAAGTTGTACTCTCTGCCAAGGCCTACATATTTAATAAATTTACTCATAACTTAGTTTTAAGTTCTATACCATAACATTGTAATGTGTAACCGTTTACTTTCCCAAATAAAATAAAATAAAATGGGCAAGAAACTCCACCGTTACTCTTTTAAAATGTTTTACAAAATTTTGTATATGTACATTTTAAAATAATTTTTGTGTAGTGAAAGAAAGTGAGGAGAAGGTATGCAATATAGGTACAGGGAGTCCTGCCTGCCCCCTAGTGACGACGGATCTACAGAGCCTTGGGCAGTCACCAATGAGATAGCGGGCAAGAAACTCCATAGAAACTCTTTTAAATTATAATTAATGATACGTAAAGATTAGTACAAAAATAATGTTTAAATTAGAACTAAATATGAGGACGATGTAAAATAAAAAACGCGTCCGTAGTAGCAAAATAAACAAAAAAAAATTCTAAATAAAATAATTACAAATAAGCCGAGGAAGCTAAGAGGTGACCAGTCCCAACTGACGGCGCCCGTTTACGAGCATGACGCATGGATCAGCACCATTAAGGCGGTGATGTACGTGAATTGGGCTGGAACTGAAGAAGATTAAAACCTTTTTTCTCCATAACCCGTACCGAAATAGTCTTAAAAAATATATGTTAATCTACTCAATATAAAGCATGTCCCCTTCACTTTAAAAAATATAAAAAATAATTTTAAATGTCAGTAATATACATGCAAAGTAGAAATATAAAACCGTTTTTCTTCTAAACAATTAATCGCTAGGTTTTTTTATATTCATCATGATATTACACAATACAATACCTAGGTTGTCTTTAAAAGATCGCTTTTAGCGATAAGACCGCCCATTGTGTCACCCTATGTAAAATTTCTACATTTATAGCTGTAATTTTTATGGTGTACATAATAAAGAGTATTCTATCTATCTATCTATCTATCTACCTAGGGAATCATCGGCTTATTTTTTTAAATAACTTTTTATTTACTTATAGTCATTATTTTTAACATAAATCGACACTTAAACGCGTGAGCGTCCCCTCTGTCGCCTAATAAATCAGTGCGGGACGAGACGCAGTGCTAAACGGACCTGTACCACTTTTTCCCGCATTTTTACGTGTGACATAACCATTAGAAAATATTCAAATCAACAAAATAGGTAGGTTTGTTAGTTTGTGTGTGCAAATATTAGAGTAGTTTTTAGTATAAAGTTAGCTAGTAGTAATAAATACATAGAGATTATTTGTGTTATTTATTAGGTATACGTTTATTTATAAAATCAATATAGGTGACAAAAAATGACGCAATAAGCGTAATTAGAAAATAAAATACAAGCGGAGAATACATAGAATGAAATAGTAAGTTGAGTACCTATCTAACATTTTATTAGTAACAATCAATCAAATTTTTTGATAAAAATATAGGTAGGTGCGTGTAAACAGTATGCGTACCTAAGTAGGTACCTTCCTACCCGCTGCTTATGCTTACCTAGGTACCTTTCTTCGCCAGAATGCGAAATGAAGTGCTTTCGATTCGAATTTGCCAACGTAAATTCATACCTGTATAATAGCAACAAGGTATAGATTCCAAACGACCGGGCGGCGTTATGTATGACTCAGCGGCGCAGTAACAAGCTATAGATTCGCATGCAGCGAATTTATAGCTTGGTACTATTAGACATGTACGACATTACATTAGCAAATTTGAAACCACATTCTATGCGGCTAGTGTCAAAAATCTACGTACTTATAATTAAGATTGGAAATAGGTAGGTAAATGAATTAAATCAATTAGACCGATGGCACGCAGTGCCGCCGTATCGTGGCATGCCACAACATAGAAATGTCACAGTATTTATAAGTAAAGCAGTATTACGTCTTCATACAAAAATACATTTTTTCAGTTTATTTTTCTTTCAGTTCCACTGACAATAAAATGTTATCATCATCCAGTGAACCCAAATTACAAAAATCTAGTAGGCTACGATTTATGTTTTTTTTATTTTGTTTTTCACGTAAGGTTTCTGTAAATAGGTTTTACCTAGATTTGCAAAGCCACAATGTTGAATTTCGTTGGTCTACAAAAATCTAGTAGGCTACGTTTTTTTTTCTTTCATTTTGTTTTTGTCTTGTTGGTTGGTTTCGATAAATAGGTTTTAGTTTTGGAGAACGACAGGGTACTTTAACCAACTCAAAAAAACAAGAGTATCAATACTTTTACAATGCACTAAACGTACAACTCATTATTATTAGCTGATTTCAATAAAATTTAGCATAGGTGGTTTAGAGCAGGGATCCCCAAACTATTTTGGACAAGTGACCCCTTTTCCAAAATGAACTGTTACCTTGCCCAAATTACCTACTTTTAAGATCAACCCCCTTATTCATAATGGTCCGCTAACTTAAAACAGCTGCTACAGAGTGTTATTTTTCATTCTGACTTAGGTCAATAGAAGAAGACAGAGTGAGAATTAGCAATGCTTTAAGTTAGCAGACTATTATGAATAAGGGGGCCTATCTTTAGTTTTTCCTATTGATAAAAAATACCTAGGTACTAAGGTACCAATTGGAAAACTTTGCACTTGGTTAAGTGAGTAAAGTTGACTTCATTTTCTCATCAAAATTTAACAAAATAAAAAGACATACAATTCAGTAAATATCAAGTTTAATTTATAATGATTATTACAAATTAGGTACTTAAAGAATCTTAAGTAGGTAGGAAATTATATTTAAAAAAGTATTAATTCGCAAAGAGAAAATAAAACATTCAGTGTGATGGATGAACCTGGCGACTATCTACCAATCTAGCTACATCCGGTTCAATATTGGTGAGTTGAAGTGTACCACACTGAAGCTTTTTGCAACTAGGTATGATGATGGAAAAGCGATAAGGTATTTTTCAGCAATGTTCCACAATGTAGGATACTGTGTTTCAATGTTGCGTTGCAACCAGAACTTCTGATAGCCTTGCTTGAACTTCTGCTTAAGCTCTCCGTCTGCGCTGATGGTAATCAACTCTTCTTGCATTATCACATTGGCTTCTTCTATGGCTGTGGTATTGTACGGATTTATTATCCATTGAGGAATTTGTAAATTTAAAAGATCCTCAAACCTCTCCGTAAAATCCTTGTGTAATGCGTCCAAGTGAGTGACATATAATAAAATGTCATTGTCTTGAAGCATTTCTGGTAATTTTGTCAAATGCAAAAACTGCTGATATTCTTTTCTGCCTAAATTTTTTTTTATAAAGGATTAGTCTACCCACGAAGGCCGATATTATTGATTTTGTTTTAATCAAGTTAAGATCGTCACCCTGCAGCTGCAAATTAACTTTATCGAACATTCCAAAGATATCAGTCAAGTAATTAATATCTGTTTTACAATTGTTCAGATTTTCTTTCAAATTCGGATCTTTTTCTTGTAAAAACTCCAACACAGATTCAAAAATGGCTGAAAATCTTTCTAAGCAAGAGCCTCTTGATAGCCAGCGAACTTGAGTGTGCAGAAGTAATCGAGTAAAGACTTTGTCGTTTTCCTCACATAGCTGAGCAAATAACCGAGAGTTCAAAGAATTTTTTCGAATTTTGTTGATAGCATTTAATACATATTGTAAAGACTTATGCAATCTAGGACTCAGCTTTTTTGCTACTAAATGCTGCCTGTGAATCACGCAGTGAATGACCAGTACATCAGGCAGTTGTCGCTTTAAGTGAGCTATAAAACCAAGATGACGACCAACCATAGACGGTGCACCATCAGTCGCAACAGAAACAATGTTCTTCCATGGAATAGCTTTGTCAGTAAAAAAATGTTCCACGGCCTGAAAAATCGATTCTCTGGTATCAGTCTCTAAATATGTAGCAAAAAGCAGTTCTTGGCACATATTTTCATCTTTGATATATCGAACATATCCTAACAACAGAGCTTCATTGCCGGGTAATGTAGACTCGTCCAACTGGAGAGAGAATATGTTGGTCTGTAAGAACTTGCATAAAATGTTTTCCACATCGCGTCCCATCTCGTCTATGCGTCTCTGAACGGTGTTATTACTCAAAGGTATTTTCTTTAAAATATCATGTGCGGGTTTGTGCAATTCATTGTTAAGGACCTCCGCAATGGCTGGTAAGATAAGCTGCTCTCCAATTGCGTGGGGTTTCCCCGACTTCGCTATTAGTAAAGATTATAGGACGCTCGTAAACCATCATCGTCTTTAATAGATGATGGCGCAAACATCGATCTTATGGATGGCCTTTTGTCTAGTTTTTCTTTAAGTGCTTGAAAAAATGGGCTTACTTTTTTGTCAGCATGTACTCTTGATAAGTGGTCATCCATTTTGAAGGCTTCATGGCATCGTTACTGAATACTTTTTCACATATGAGACACATCGGCAAGTGTTGATTTAATGGAGATGCAATAAATCCGAACTTCAAGTAGTCCAAACTGTATTATCTGCATTTTTTTTTCGTGTTACCATCATAAAACTCTCAGTAATCCTGCAAAAAAAAAAAATAAGAAACTACCTAAATAAAAAATCACAATGTATGCCCCACTGTATGGCAATGCTGATGCGCTGTGCCGAATAAAAACTGTATGGTACATACCCTGTTAATTTTTCATAAACTGCAGATATTGTATGGTTACGCTATTAACTCGCGTAGGGAGCTCAGCATTTTGTAAATTCTTTTTCAGTCACTTTACTTCACTTATTAGCTATATGTAATAACTTTGTATTCTCTTGAAATAAATGAGTACTTATATGAGTTATTATCATTCAAGCTCCAACGAATTTCAAAACGCAAATGAACTTTCAACCTAATAGCAAGCTCGTTAAATAGTAAAATATCAGGAACATGTTTGGACTTGCAACTTGATCATGAATTCGTTCGTGTTAAATCGCGCAAGCGTCAAATAGAGAGCAAGTCAAAACGCGCCTGAAAGACGTACGCTCGAACTCATTATCTTGCACAAACTTGTCCACACTGACTTGCCGAGTTTTTCATCTTAAAGAAAAAGAAAGAAAGAAAGAAAGAATAACGTTTATTTGGATACAGTTCGTGAAACACAATAAACGAACTTGAGACTTTACATTACTACAACAATGCTATTTCCTACAAAAATGTTAATTATTCTTAGTACACGTAACACAACATAAACAATACAGTACCTACCTACCTATCTTGAAAGTTTTAAATAAGAACTTGTGTTAATTTAATAGGGGTCGATTTTTAGACCTCGTCGACCCCCAAAATCAGTTTTCGTTTATGTCGACCCCTAGGAAACCGATATCGACCCCAAGGGGTCGATATCGACCACTTTGGGAATCCCTGGTTTAGAGGGTGGAAGTGGGGACAGATGAAGTACTTTAACGACTTTAAATAAATAATTTAAAAAAATACAAAACACACCTGCTTTGTCAAAAGTTAATTACAAAAATTTAACAAAAAAAATTAAAAACAAGCTAAATGATTTTGAAATGAATACCTTTCAGCGAAGTCGGGGGACCTGTAAAGAACTGTTCCAAGGAACCCGCGAGTGCAATGAACAGATTGATATTCAGTTCAAAATCATTTAGCTTGTTTTTAATCTTTTAGTTAAATTTTTGTAACTAACTAACTAACTTTTTGATAATGCGGTTTTTAATTTTTTTTAATGATGTATTTTTTATTTTATACCTTTTTGTGATAAAACGATATTATTTTTTATACGTTTTTTTTATGGGATATTTAGTAGTACTTACCTACTGTTATATTTATTTTATTTATTTTGTTATGTTACTCGTAACAGTGAACGAATGCATATTGAATACTAATGTTATATATTTTTGTTATGTACTAAGCAAGCTCTAGTAGACGATGATAGTATAAGTATAACCTATGTTACCCAGGATAACGCAACGCTTCTAACGATACTTCTACCACATACATTGATATCGGTTAAGCCGTTTAAAAGTTATGGTTGAATAAAGAAACTCACAAACATACATGAACTCTGAAAACATAACACTCCTTTTTTGGGCAGTCGTGTAAAAAGGAGTCCCCATAATTATAATTGTAAAATTCTGTTTATTTGTTTGTGTGGTTTTCACGGCCAAACGACTCGGCCGATTTGGATGAAATTTTGCATGGGGTAATTTAGGGGAAAGGGGTCATTCATGTATAACGTAATCAGCGTTTCAGTCATTTTCAAACCCCCCTTCCCAGCAATGGTAAGCAAAGCTCCTATTCTTATGTAAACGAACCAACAACGAACAATATTGTGAACCAGAACCAAAGCGAATGTGTTTTAGTTGAATTTCTTTGAATTTTAAAATACTCGCTTTATTTCTCGTTGACAAGATTGTTCGTTGGTGTCCCCATTTAATAGTACATTGTCTCACAAGAGGCCAAAGGTATGTTCTTTATTCACGATTGTGCATTTATGGCCCGAGTCGTAGGTGTGGGCTGTTAATCACACGTGGGAATACATAATTTTGGACTCGAGTATCACATTGCTTTTCGTTACACATGCGAGGAAACAAAAATATTCAATCAAACATTTTATGCAAACACAACATGCCACAATCATGGCGCCGATTGTGGGTCAGACAAATAAGTTTTTTTGTGCGTCATCTATTTAACTACTGTCAATTGCGACCAATCATCAAATTCACCGTTATGACTTTATGGCAAAACTAAAAACAATTTAACGAAACTACGTCAAAATCAAAATGCAAAAAAACATAGCCTACTAGATTTTATTAGACTAATGAAATTCAATATTATGGCTTTATGGCAAATTTAAAACCTATTTATTTACCGAAACCTCACGTTAAAATCAAAATGAAAGAAAACAATAATCGTAGCCTACTACCTAGATTTTTGTAGACCAATCAAAGACCTCCTTTAGCGTGAAGTAATGTTAGACGAATAATCAAATGCGTCGATTACATTACGGGTGGTAATGTTACATTTTCCGCCCATGGGCGAAAAAAGCCCAACTTTTCCCTCTATTATGCGGGATCAACATAACCCTTTATGAGTAGGTATGATGAAAATAATCTTCACTCATGGTGAAACATGATTTGTGACTAGTTGATGATAAATGTCTCTATTGTTTAAAATTATTTTTATTTTCCTTTAGTTTATTCATAAAAATTCTCACTTCATACAAGTTATTTGAATGAAACGATTTTCATCAAATAAAGCTTAGAATACTCTAGACTACGTCACCTTTCAAACAAAAAAAAACTAAATCAAAATCGGTTCATTTGTTCGGGAGCTACGATAGCACGGACAGCCGTTTTTTTTTTTTGTAAAGAAGTAATACTGCTTTACTTGCCAATACTGCGGCCGTACGCATAGGTAGGTACGTATGCCACTCCGCTCGATGCGATGCGAGCAAATCGTTCGCGCAGCGCGTAATTATTGTCAGGGGCTTGCGAGGACTGCGCGGCGCATTTTCATCGGTAACGGCCACTCGAGCAAGGTCAACGGCGTACAGCCCGCTCTTAAGCTCAACCATTTTGAAGGGAGCTAAATGATCCAACACACGCGCCACCATCAGCGAGACATCTGAGTTAGCATGACATACTCTCAGCCGCCTGGGCCCATTCAAGTCAATTACATATTAACCGGTAAATTGTAGCTCTATTATACATAGTACTCACACCTGTGCAATGCAATTATACAATACAAAGTAGATTGAATTTATACAATGCAAAAATAGTCTTACAATATTCAGCTGCTCCAACAGTATGTATTTTCAAATGTTAATTATTCAATTGGTTGTGGTGCAGGACCAGCATTGAGCCAAGCATTTTTATCAGCGATGTAATCACCCAACTTATAATACCTGCCTGCATAGTGTGCGTTTTATACAAGATTTGAATTTCATCTTATTCAGTTGAAGTATGTGGGGTGGAATTTTATTGTAACATTTTAAACAGTACCCCATGAAAGATGAGTCTACTTTAGCCAGTCTGAAACCTGGCTGTGATAATAGGTCCCTATTTCTAGTACTATAATTATGTCTTTCACCTCTTTTACTAAAAAGATGTAATTTTTTTCTTACGTTCATGATGTTTTCATAGATATATTACCATACCGTCATACCGTCCCGTCCGTCACCGTACCGTCATGATGTTAATGTCATTAAACCGGTCCCTTAGAGAATCGCGCCTACGGAGATTATAAATGGCTCTGATAGCTCTTTTCTGCAGAATAAAAATTTACTCGATGTCTACAGCCCGTCCCCAAAGTAAAATACCGTAAGACATGATACTATGAAAGTAACTAAAATAGACTAGCCTCGCGGTGTCTACATCAGTAAATTGACGGATTTTTCTGACAGCACATGCCGCTGAACTTAGCCGTCCTGCAAGAGATGTTAAATGAGGACCCCATTGTAGCCTTGAGTCGAGCGTGATCCCCAGGAAAACAGTTTTATCGACGAATTCTATTTTCTCTTGATTCAATACTATCTCATAATCACTACTTTTGACATTTGGTAAAGAAAATCTAATGCACTTAGTTTTTTTCCCATTTAATACTAAATTATTATAAGCGAACCAATTCTGAACCTGCAATAGGGCGTCATTTACGTCGTTAACATTAGTAGCACGTCTATCTACCTTAAAAATTAAAGAAGTATCATCAGCAAATAAGATCGTTAATATACACTAAAAAGAGGAAAGGACCCAATATCGAGCCTTGTGGAACACCCATTTTTACTTTTAAACCGAGTGAATTGATACCATTAATTTGTACTTGCTGTTGTCTATCATTTAAATAAGATTTTACTAAATTGAGCGCATGTTTTCCAAGTCCGTAATGCTCAAGTTTCAAGAGTAAGGTTTCGTGGTCGACGCAATCAAAGGCCTTGGAGAGGTCACAAAAGATTCCTATGGCGTCTTGCGATTATTCTCACGCGTTAAAAATTAGTCTTAGTAAGGTTACACCGGCGTCGGTCGTACACCGTCCTTTAGTGAAACCATACTGTTGATCGTGAAGGATTTTATTCGAGTTAAAATGATTGAGCATTTGATTAAGCATTACCTTTTCAAACACCTTGCTGAAAACCGGTAACACGGATACGGGCCTATAATTATTGGTGTCTTTACTGTCCCTGGATTTGAAAAGTGGTAGTACCTTACTGTATTTCATTAAATCTGGGAAGACTCCTTGATCCACACACAAATTAAAAATTAAGGGTAAGTAGGGCGCTATAATCTCAATTATAGAGGTACATACTTTAACCTGTTAAGCCCCGCGCTACACCGATTCGAAGTCAAACAATAGAAAATCAATTGTGTCTCATTAGCTGTCCTTGACTAATTAATGGACATTCCCCAAAGATCTTCAGACAATTTGATCTTGACTAAGAGTATGTCTGCCAACGATCCTATGTATAGCTATTCGAAATATATATATTTTTTTTATTGAATGTGGAAGGACGCCATTCATTATAATAAAAGTAAATTAGGAAACAATCATTGAACAACGGCCGCCTGATCGGATTCTGGGATGACTTCCACCTTGGGATGGACAGCGAGTTCAGTTCCTGGTTCTGAAATACAACTTTCTTGTCCGTTATTCTCCATTTGATGATAGGAACCTACGCTTAGAAACGGGTAACGGGAGCTTTAGAACTAGCAGGGGTATATTAAACTGAAAAGCGAAAAATAGAAAACTATTTAACAAAAATTAAACTTAAAAATCGTTTTGTGGCGTAAATCACGTTATTAAAATGACTGAAGTTTCGAAATAGTTGATGCCGTGGCACGCGGCATATACTATTGTGATAAGCGTGTGTTGGTGTGGGCACGTGACGTGCGAACTGATACTTGGAATCGTTTATAATAATTTTTTTGACAAATTAATGATGTAGAATTAATAAAAACGACTTAATTTATTTAATTGTCATTATTTTAGTACATGGGTAGTCAATATTACCCACTATTGAATAATTTTACAAGTTCTTATAAGAGAAGTGTTCTTTTGAATGTGTTAATAATAATAAGTAATCATTTTATATATAAATAACTTGGTTGTAACTAATATAATTAAACAAACTATAAAAACTGTTGTAAACGGTTCTTTAACAGTACTGTAGGTAAGACATAGGCACTTAACGAGTACTAAAATGAAAAAATCAAGTAGGGATTTTTCACGTGTATTTTACTATTAATTTAGAAAGACAATTATTAAAAGCTACAGTTCATTCAGTTTCATTCCGACTCTTCATAACTAGGCAAGCTTTTGACTTCTAAATATTGTAGGTACTTTCCAAACTTTTCTGCGCATAATATGCGCAGAAAAGTTGTTAAAGTATTAGAAGATCATTTTGGATGCTGTATATAGCTATGTACTATTGGCAAAACTTAAGCATGCTCACTTTAGAAAATATTTCTACGGCAAGCGCAGCTAGTGACAAACCACACCCCTTCCTGGTTTCGTCCAATTAGAGACAATATGAATTTGTGTGAGTATAGGGCGTGTAACAAAAAATATAAATATGTGTGGTATGTTGGTTACTCACTGCACGAGCCGGTATTATTCGCGCGAGCCGAGGGCGAGCGAGCGCGATAAGGGAGTCGAGTGTGTGCGCGTTTCATACGACGGTTTTCAACTTGAGAGGAAAAAAAGAGACTGGTATTGTTATTAGTTTCGTACGCCGCTAGGTATTTCTCTCTAGATTTTGCAGGCAACAGGCTGTCACTAGCGTTTCGTGCCTAGATTAGTATTTCCGGGGGGTTAAATCTACGCGTTGCTCTTCGCTCTTCTTTCCTAATTGAAGTCAACATTTTTGATAATAATTAACCACACAATGAAAACGTTAACAAGTATTTCTGGAAAATACCGCGCTTGTTTTGTTTATCCCGCGCGCCGCAGGTGTAAATAAAGGCGCTGGAAAAACCGCTAAACAGCCTATATAAAAAATATAATAAACAAAATAATGTTTTGAATAAGCAAATTAAGGTTAATATGTAGTGAAAAATATAAAATTTTATGAAATGATGATAATTTTGATGATTGATTTATCTGATGTAAGGAATTTTTTTTTCTCAAAAATATTCATTGTTTTTGGACAAAAACTGCGTATATTGAAAAAAGAAATGTAAAGTAAAAATACTTCTATATAATAAGCTGAATTTCTGAGTCACTTTACAAGCAAGTGTGTTGAAGAAATATTTCGTAATTTTTTGCGACCGTATTTTATGGCCGTTCTATAAAGCCGATCTATTGTTTAACCAGATGTTCTGACGTTCCCACTGAATAACAATGGTGCTTAGAAAATGAACTTATTTTTATTGCAGTTGCAAAAGTTGCGACAGCAATAATAAAAAAATCTGATAACATTGTATAAACTGCGCCAAGTAATGGTTCAAATACTACTGTAAGTAATTTTGCTATTTTAATCAAAACAGCAATAAAAGAAAGAGATAGCAAATGACAATTTCTAACAAAACTACGTAGCTTGCTTCGTTTTAGGGTTCCGTAGTCAACAAGGAACTCTTATAGTTTCGCCATGACCGTCTGTCTGTCTGTCTGTCCCCGGCTTAGCTCACAGACTCTTACTAGAAAGCTGTAATTTGGCAAAGTGGTAAACAAAAATGCTAAATAAAGTTTTTTTAGGGTACGCGTATAGCAATACCAATAATACATTTTCTAAACCAAACGGAAGATATTAGTACGAAATTACTTCTTGTCAACAATAACAATTCATAAAGCGCTCTCGCTGGCCGTGCCCATTAAAAAAATGTCTTACAAACAAGTGAGCATAGCACGCGCCTAGTGTGACTGTCACACACACTATACATAATTACATTAATACAAACACGGCTAAAATACGCTTCATGCATCCCATTGGCCAAAACGCTTGCAACGGGCGATCGAGTCGTGAGCCGTGCTATACGATTATCGCCTTAGAGGTGAGCATGCGGAAGATTGGCCGATAGTACATCGTTAGGACTCTAGTATGATGTATGTACCTACATAACTATGTACATATTTCGGGAATATGTTGTAGTTACATAATTACTCGCGTATACCTACTCTAAATATTATTATTACTTCTTATTTTGATTACATTTTTAGGGTTCCGTAGTAAACAAGGAACCTTTATAGTTTCACCATGTCCCACAGTGGAACGAATGTATGGGAGCGGTTGGACGTAGACATGTCCGAAAAAAAAGAGTAAAATTATGCCAAACTAATGATGCCATCTTATTCGATTACTTAATGCCTTCATAACTTGTGGTGATGAATTTCTTCATAACTCCCATATTTCGGGAGTAATTTGAGAAAATGTGAAATTTTACTATGAAAATGAGTGTATCGAGCTCTCTCCCTCCTGATTCCGGGCTTGTTTCAAGTAGCGGTCTCTAATATCATAATGCTAATACTGCAAATGTGCACTTTCTGGGATAAAGAGTGATGTTTATTTTATAACACATTTTTTTTATTTTTTGTTTATTTTGTTGATTAAAACCGTTTTTCTAAAGGTTTACCTTATTACAATAACATTTCTGAGCAGCCAATTAGAGAAGATATAAGCTAATTAGGATATATAATTAGGGACTTAAGGTTTACATATAAAACTGATGCACTAATGATTACTGATAAGAACATTGCTATTATTTAATTACTAAATGGCTCTTAATACACTAATTTAGCATGCATCATTTACTAATTATCACAATAACTAATTACCTTGCAATATTTAACAAAGGATACCTGGGATACCTGGATTTTATATAAATAGGTCACTATTAGTAACTTTAAAATCAGTGTTGATTTACACCTCGTTGTATCCAAGCTAATCTCGCAATGTATTTTCCAAATTTTAATACAAATCTTGATATTCACGTTGCTTTATGCGCACGCGCACATAAAGATTTACGCGACTTTAACTATTTGTTCAGTGTTTTAAAAGATAACAGTTGTGTTCAGTTATGTGAAAGTGCTGAAACAAGTTTAAAAGACTGGTGTCGTCGATTTTGCTACCGCATTTATGCAAAATGGACACAGTCTGGAAGAAGCACAGATAAGTTTCGGAAGAAACATGAGATTTGGCTACAGGCTGCAATTCAATGGCCGGAATTACAGAATGAAAATATGGAACCTTCTACAGAAAATATAAGTGACGTCATCGAGCCCATAATTTCTCCTGCTAAATCTGATGCTTCAACTTGTACACATCCTAGTCCTCGTAAATCTTTTGAGGACCTTAGTAACCGGCAAAAAAGAAGACGCACTGAAGATAGTCTTTCATGCAGCAGTAGCAGCGCTGAAATTATGTTTTCGGCCGAAAGGGCGCTTCAAAAGGCAGGACAAAGCGATACAGCTTATGTTATGAAATACTTGACGGAGAATCCAGAAGAGGCCTCAAAAATCAAAGCCTTCATTGAAGGTAAATCAATTCAGGTACGGGAAATATCCCCTTTGAAGGCATTGGCTCTTTATGTATCGATGAACTTATCGAAATGGCGCTATAACACTCTTCGGGATTTCAACACTCAAGAAGGAGCTCTTCAATACCCGAGTTACTACATGTTGGTTAAAGAAAAAATTAAGTGCTATCCGGCCAAAGAAGATCTCACAGTTACAGAGAGCTCTGCAAAAATCAAATTACAAGCCTTGATGGATTTAACCTCAAGAAGACTTATTAGGTCGTTAGAAACCCCTGTTGATCCCAATCAACAGCTCGTATTGACCAGCAAATGGGGTTTTGACGGATCATCTAGCCAAAGCATTTATCATCAAAGGACGAGTGAAGATGAGCAAATCGATCTTGCTAGTAATTTTATGATTAGTCTTGTACCACTGCGGCTCGTCTCAAAAGGTGTAACAATTTGGGAAAACGAGCGACCATCTTCCACTTCATTTTGCCGGCCAATATTGTTTAAGTTTATAAAGGAAACCAAAGAAAATGTGCAGACAGAGATGGCTGAAATCGAAGCAGAGATTGAAGCCTTAACTCCATCCACCATCACTGATGGAATTAGTGTCAAACACCAACTGCTGTTGACAATGATTGATGGTAAAATTCATTCCATTATATCCAATACAGCAGCTTCAGTGTGTGACATATGCAAGGCTTGTCCTAAAGAAATGAATAATTTAGAGTTAATCAAAGATAAACACGCAAACGAGGACATGTATAAATATAGCTTAAGCACCCTTCACGCTTGGATTCGCTCAATGGAATGCTTATTACACATTTCCTACAAATTAGACATAAAATCATGGCAAGTAAGGGGTGATATAGCAAAAAGGCAAGTTGATGACAGGAAGAAAAGAGTTCAAGAGGCTGTAAGAAGAGAAACGGGCTTACTTCTCGATGTTGTGAAACAAGGCAGTGGATCCACCAACAATGGCAACTCGGCAAGGAGATTTTTTGAAAACTACACTAAATCTGCTGAACTGACCGGAATAGATGCTATGCTTTTAAGAAAAATCTGTGTGATCTTGCAGTGTATTTCATCAGGAGAGAAGATCAACGTAACTAAATTCCGAGAGTTCTGCTTTGATACTGCTAAGCTTTACGTGGAGTTATACCCATGGTATTATATGGCTTCTTCACTTCATAAAATTTTAATGCATGGGCCAGACATAGTTCAGAACATGTCAATTGTGCCCATTGGTTTTCTATCCGAAGAGGCATCTGAGGCTAGAAATAAAGATTTTAGAAAATATAGAGAGGGGCATTCTCGAAAGCATAGCAGTATCTCATGCAATGAAGATATTATGCACAATCTTTTACTGTCTTCTGATCCACTTGTTACAAGTATCCGTCCAAAAGGAAATAAGTTTGTAAAAAAATCTTCTTTTAAGGAATTTTATGAGCTTACGGATTCTGAGAAAAGTGATATCGAATTTGTTAACATAAATGATTTAGCGGACATCGATTCTGAATTTGAATTAATTGATGATGATGATGATGACGAAGATAATTAAATGATGTTATTGTTTTAAAATGTGTAACTTAGTAAATTAGAGCTTACATCTTAATTATTTATTGTACTTTTAATGAAACTAGGTAATTTATTATCAACTTACTTAAAAGTCATACTCTCATCAGTTCTTGTGAATATTTTTGTTAATATATATTTCTGTATATATATAATATATTTATAGACCTCTTAATAAGTCTGTCTGCGGTTTAAAGTAAATACAAATGGGGAAAAAACGTTTTTTTTTTAAATTTTCATTTCCTTTTATCCCAGAAAGTGCACATTTGGCGCACTATGTGTCTTAGTATTAAATATAGCTCTTAGTAATAGCATTACGATATTAGAGACCGCTACTTGAAACAAGCCCGGAATCAGGAGGGAGAGAGCTCGATACACTCATTTTCATAGTAAAATTTCACATTTTCTCAAATTGCTCCCGAAATATGGGAGTTATGAAGAAATTCATCACCACAATTTATGAAGGCATTAAGTAATCGAATAAGATGGCATCATTAGTTTGTCATAATTTTACTCTTATTTTTCGGACATGTCTACGTCAAACCGCTCCCATACATTCGTTCCACTGTGTGTCCGTCCTGTGTCAGTTTGTCCCCGCTGTAGCTCAGAGATGCTTAGTACTAAAAATCTGTAATTTGGCACAGGTATTAAATATTAATCAAGCCGTAAAATTGGTAATATAATATCTAAAAAAAATGTTTTTAGGGTAAGTACCTCTCTTGCATCAAATGTGGGGATGTATTTTTTTTCTCATCTATCCCATGGTGTGGGGTATCGTTGGATAGGCCGTTCAAAACTATTGCGGATCTGTGAATACCACTTTTTATTCAGGGATCCGTTTGCGTAATATTAAGCTTTAAAGTGCAAAATTTTGTTAGAGTCAAGTGTCCCTCCCCTGCCGGCTAAATGGTTGTTTATGGAGATGTGAAAAAAACCGTGGCAGTAGTACACATAATGAAATTAAAAAGAAAACTATCACAGCTAAGTAGGCTTTACAAGTTAACGAGTAATAGTCGACCAACTTAAATGTGCAGTTGGAGAATGAACCGTGACGTATAGCGATGTATGGGAGAACATGTTTCTCAACTACAAGTTTGTTATTCGGATATATTCATCCCAACATTCCTAACTACGGAACCCTTCAGAGTGCGTGGTCCGACACGCACTTGGCCGGTTTTAACCATATTTTATGTCTTAGTTTTATAATAATAATTTGGAAAAATTGCACCCCGTCTGCATTGTTTTGTTTTGTAATGTCATATAATTTCTTTGTCTTCATTTTGCCTTATCTTAATTCTTATATTTTTATTTCTCTGTGTTCCCACTTATTTTAGAGAATGCTAGTTAACCTGTAATTGGAAGCTCTGTAAGTTCAAGGTTAATTGTTATATAGACATATTGTATACCGAAGCTGTTGGCAAACCTTAATAAATAAATAAATATAAAATACATCGCAATGCTACTTATAAATTATTATAAATATTAAAATAATTAAAACAATATTATTTATTTCAACTTTTTTCTCAAAATAAATATAGTTGTCTGTATATTCACATAAAATAATCAATGAATAAAAAAAAAATATGTATTAAAAAATACTTAGGTATATTAAAATACAGGGTGTATAAAGCTCAGAAAAAATAAAAAAATTGTACAATACGTCTTTTAAACCTTATTTAAAAAAAAAACGGAGGGTGCTTTTTTTGTTCAAACCTTTTTGAAGACATGCTTGATAATCGCTCTTTCTTTTGAGGTATCATTTATGCAGATATCTTACAAATTATTGAAATTAGGACCTACAAACCAATTCGAGGGAGAAATTTTAAATTTTAGGCAGTCTAACAAAACACAAAATTTTTGCTTAAAAGAATACTTTATGTGCTCGAAATGATAACATTGTTCAATTCTAAGAATTTTTGGCACATGCAGGAACCAATTGAGGGGAACCCATTGAGGGGATTCTCTAAACAATGGCCACCGAGCGCGGTGCGACGGCATTTCCAGGTAGAACGCCCAATGAATAGCAAAAAGCGATAAGAGTTGGTTTTTACAGCAAAATGGTCTTAGTTACCGAGGCAACAAAGTCGTTTTTCTTTAGTCAGGGTCAGTCGGTCTGTGATGAAGCCGTTACATCTTTTACTTATTAGTCAAACTACTGCCCTTGTGAGTGGACGTTGTCGTGTTGATTCACAATTTACCGTGTTCAGTTGTAGCCCTTTGCGTTCCTGCACGTGTTGTTTGCGTTAGTTTTGAACTTTTTTGTTTCACCGTGTCCAGTCGTAGCCTCGCGCTCCTGCACGTGTTGATTTTTGACTTAATTGTGTTGAGTTGACATTTAGTGCGCTCCTACGCCGTTTTTCTTAATTGTTAAGTGACTATGGCTACTTTTTCCAATCTAGAATATGCGGATATCGTATTTATGTACGGTAGAGCAGACGGCAATGGATCTTTGGCGCGACGGATGTATCAAGAGCGCTATCCGAATCGCAGGATACCGAATGTCCGAGTGTTTTACAACACGTTTCGTCGTCTTGCCCAAGATGGGTTTCACCGCGTGGAACCTGGAGTCAACCCGGGCAGACACGAAACTGCCGTCGACGAAGACATTTTAGCAGCATTTCAAGCGGATCCTACTACCAGTACTAGAGCAGTAGCTCGAAATTTAAACATTTCTCAATGGAAGGTGTGGCATACAATGCACCAAAATGATAAGTATCCGTTCCATGGCAGGAGTGTGCAAGGTCTAGTAGAGCAAGATCCTCAAAGAAAAAATCAGTTCTGCCGTTTTCTCCTCAACAGAGACATCGAAGATGCGTGGTTTCTGAAATCAATCTTGTGGACGGATGAAAGTAAATTTTCAAGGGAAGGTATTACAAACTTTCACAACATCCATGAATGGGCCGACGCAGACAACAATCCACATTTTAAGAAGCAGGTGTCATTTCAGATGAAATTCTCTGTGAATGTATGGGCTGGAATAATTGGCAGAACATTGATTGGGCCCCACTTTTTGCCTGATCCATTGAATGGCGAAAATTATTAGCAATTTCTGCAAATTGATTTACCACTGCTGGTAGAGGAATCAGGTGTCCCGATCTTCGAAAGAGACCGAACAGTCATCTTTCAGCAAGACGGCTGTCCAGCGCATTGGACTTTAAATGTAAGGGAACACCTCAACAATTGCTTTCCTGATAGCTGGATCGGCAGGGATGGACCCATCCCATGGCCCGCTCGCTCCCCAGATCTGACCCCGTTGGACTTTTTCGTGTGGGGCCGGGCCAAGGAACTGGTGTATAACAACATAGAAATAAACACTAGAGAAGAATTTATACAAAGAATAAATTCAGCGTTTGAGACAATGAAGCAGGAGATGATGTTGAAAATAACGACTACAGAAGTTAGAAGACGGGGCCGTGCTTGTATTAGGAATCACGGCCGTCATTTTGAACATGAAAAATAAATAATTTTAATTCAAATGTTTTTTTAATTAGTCTGCCTAAAATAAAAATTTTCTCCCTCAAATTGGTTTGTAGGCCCTAATTTCAATAATTTGTAAGATATCCGCATAAATGATACCTCAAAAGAAAGAGCGATTATCAAGCATGTCTTCAAAAAGGTTTGAACAAAAAAAGCACCCTCCGTTTTTTTTTTAATAAGGTTTAAAAGACGTATTGTACATTTTTTTTATTTTGCTGAGCTTTAAATGTCTATAAAAAAAATGTCTAATGACACAGAAGCCTAAAACATGTTTTGCTTGATTGCTTACACATTACTTTAATTAAATAAATAAAAAATGAATTCATTTATCATTCAATTTGGCCATAATTATGCAGTTTACATTAAATTTTGAGAATTTCCGAAAAAAAACTTAAAAATTTGGTTAAAAATATTTGGTAAGACTTCGTCTAAGACAACCATGGCTTAAATGGTTCTAAATTGTCTGTACTATCTTCGCCTTAAAGCTTTGCACCCATCTTCCAATCACCCTGTATATATATAATCCCAGCAATATTAGACGTGCCATACTTCTGCCACGACCAAGAATCACAAAAAAACAACATAAGAAGTAATATTTACACGCTTAACTTACTATCGGCTTCGGTGTTAATCACTATAATTTATAAAACACTACCTTTGAGTAGTGTCTTTCACGAAAGCCACCTCAAACTAAATGATCATCAATTTGATGTCCACTAAGCTTACACAATCGCAATCTTAGCAATATCGATACAAAAACATCTGTCAAAATGTGTTACGGTGGCTATCAGCGGTACTGGGTGCCTATGACGTCATCCTAGTTAGTCACTGAAGTTAGCCAATACGAAACTAACTGTTTGACAGTTAATCGTTAAACACTTTGCCAAATGATCATCATTATGAACTTTCAACAGAGATACGCAATAGCCGCTGATCATAAATACTTTATTGAAATGTTTCAAATTGTATACTTTTTTGGTTTAATTTTTTTCTTAAGGAGTCGTACTATTATATGCAATGTGTTTTTTATCCATTTAGTACACAAAACAGTGACAAAATCGCATTAGAACTCGGCAGTATAGAAATTCAACGAATTGTATTCCGAAAATTACATATTTTCAGAGTTAGATATTGAACACTGGTTAAAAAAGAAGCATATAGTGTGGTATATATTTAGAAAGAATATTTTATGTAGAATAAGAAGAACTTATTTTAATTATAATATGGGTTAAAATAAAACTGTCATATTTTTTTTACGTAAAACGATGGACAAAACATGGTTGTTTCATCTTCAACGAGACTTCTATTAGTTATCGAAGCTTGCCGAAGTTCTAAATTTACAAGGTATCTACGTAACATATCCATTTAAAAAAACTTGCAGATTTTTGCAGTTTTTGGTGTTATGAAGCATCATGTGATAAAACGTCCCAAATGCTTTATCGTGAGAGCTGAATAGATAACTATTGTAAATGGTTTTTGTGGTAAAATTTTGTGGTTTGGCATATATTCTAGGTGTTGATATAGTTTTGCACACGTGTTATGTGAGAATAAGGTCACCTAATATAAGAATGGTATATAATGCACACCACCCTTATTAGATTTTCCTATAAAAAGCTTGGCCATAGAACACATTTTACCACCATTGTTATTAAATCACAATATAAAATACTTATAACTTTCATAATGAGTTCTTTTAATTGCTCTAGACGTGAATTGGTACTTTTTTATATGGAAAACGGTAAAAATGTGTCGGCCCTATCAACATTTTTAATATGTGAATTGTGCGGAACTGAAGAAGATTAAAACCGTTTTTCTCCATAACCCGTACCGAAATAATCTTAAAAAAAATATATGTTAATCTACACAATACAAAACATGTCCCCTTCACTTAAAAATAATTAAAAATCTATTTTAAATATCATTCATATACAGGCAAAGTAACCCCTGTTTTAGAAATATAAAACCTTTTTTCTTCTAAACTATTAATCGTTAGGTTTTTTTATAGTCATCATGATATTACACAATACAATACCTAGGGAATCTTCGGCTTATTTTGTTAAATAACTTTTTTATTTACTTATAGTCATTCTTTTTAACATAAATCGACACTTAATCGCGTGAGCGTCCCCTCTGTCGCCTAATAAATCAGTGCGGGACGAGACGCAGTGCTAGACGGACCTGTCCCACTTTTTCCCGCATTTTTTCGTGTGACATAACCATTAGAAAATATTGTAAACAAACTATTCAAATCAACAAAATAAGTAGGTTTGTTAGTTTGTGTGTGCAAATATTAGAGCCGTTTTTAGTATAAAGTTAGTTAGTAGTAATAAATATAATATGTAGATAATAGAGATTATTTGTGTTATTTATTAGGTATAAGTTTATTTATAAAATCAATATAGGTGACAAAAAAGACGCAATACGCGTAATTAGAAAATAAAATACAAGAATGAAATAGTAAGTAAGTTGAGTACCCGTCTAAAATTTTATTAGTAACAATCAATCAAAAGTTTTGATAAAAAAATAGGTAGGTGCGTGTAAACAGTATGCGTACCTAAGTAGGTACCTTCCTACCCGCTGCTTATGCTTACCTAGGTACCTTTCTTCGCCAGAATGCGAAACTAAGCGCTTTCGATTCGAATTTGCCAACGAAAATTCATACGTGTATAATGGCAACAAGGTATACATAGATTCCAAACGACCGGGCGGCATTATGACTCAGCGGCGCAGTAACAAGCTATAGATTCACATGCAGCGAATCTATAGCTTGGTACTATTAGACACGTACGAATTTACATTGGCAAAGGAGAATGAGCAAAATGGTACCCGGCTCCAATAGATATGGTTGTAGTGTCGTTTAAAAGGTCTTACCAAGAGGAACAATATTTACTATAGCCGCCAGTCTCAAATCTGATTGCGTTTGGAGATAAACGACAGTCTTACTAACTAATAAAAACCCTATTCCTTCGGTTGCCATTTGCGTTCCCGGATCACGGTAACCTGTTTAGACAGTCCCGTGGCCCCGGCGATAAACATACATAATACGAGTATATTAGGTACCACTTACTCTACTTAAAATAATGAGTAGGTACCAAGGTAATATTTTCTGCATTTTTCCGTTCATGTTTTCTATTAATAATGCTTTTACGTCAGACTTCACCATGCACCCGGCCTCCTTTTAACTCGAGCCCCGCTGCTCCTGAGCGCGGGGTGTGCGCAGGAGCAGTGAGGGAGGCGTCGGTGTCCGCGTCAGTCGATCGTTCGTATTGCGCTTGTGACGACGTTTAGCTGCTGTTTGAGTTTCTTTTGTGCTTTTATAACTCGGTTTTATTAACTACTGACCCCTGCGCTCCTACTGGACTAGTTACCCGCTATTAACGTTGACCTGTGCTAGTGTTGTGGACTATACTGATTTGCTTTTCGAACTGGAATATCGCAATGGAACGTCTCAACTGTGTAATGTGTCGGCGAGCTTTATATACCAGAAGATACCAACAACATGTTTTGACAGCTAATCTGTCAAGAACGTGCCCTGAGTTCGCTGCGTTTATTCATGAACATGCCGTTCTGGAGGTAAGGACTTCCATTATTATAATCTAAGTGTAGTTTTATTTCACCATCCCTTCGTCCGTCCGTGTCGTTTGTTTTCTTAATCTAAGTATACTGTGTTCATTTTAAATAAGCACATTTGATGCCATTTAAGACGGTCATTACCCATAACAATAGATAAAGGTTAGCAATACAAACAAAAGGGCCTATCCTTTCTAACTCGATATTACCTGGACACTGTGCGCACGTGTGGAGTCATCGGACCTTCGAAAGTCAAAATACGTGTCAATATACGTGATATTGTTTTCTCAGTTTTTTTTACTTAGTTAAAAAAAAAGGTACTTATACAAAAAAAAAACATTCAATTGTATTTTTACTACTTTCAGGTGGTGTTCGATGGCACACGACGTGTGTGTCACCGATGTTGGCAGTCCGCTGATAATGCAGTGATAAGTCTTGCGAACCCTGCCGTGCCCGGAGCAATGCCTGAAGCAATGCCTGAAGCAATGCCGGAAGCAGTGTTGGAAGCAGTGCAAAATGTTCAGGAATTTCAAGTTTCAGAGTATACACGAGCTCCAAACACACCACGACATTGTATATTTAACGGCTGTCCAAACACAACTCGCCATCGAATCCCGATAACAATAAAAACTCAACAACAAAAAATCTTTTGTGAATATAAGCTTTATATTCCAAATGGTGCAAGAGTGTGTACACAGCACTTAGAGAACAATGTTTGGGATGAGCTACCTCAAACATGTAATGCCACTCATGATTTTAATACAGACCAGTTTACTGACATTTGTGACATGTTAAGAATGACCTTACAACGTGGACCTCGGCTAGACTTCAACACGAGAGGCGCTTTAACCAACGAGGAGATGCACTTTTAGACAGGACGCATGTGCGAAGAGTTTGATGCTATGTTGGTACAAACACCTACACTAAATGAAAGATGTAGGGAACCGAGAACTGCATTAGGTATTTATCTTACAAAACTGCGTACAGGGGACCCAGATGAAAGACTTGCGACATTATTTAACATGTCACGACGAAAGCTTGAACGTTTGTTGGTTATTGTGAGGGAGTGTCTCAATAACAATTATGTCGGTATGCATTTGGGAGTGGATCACATTGACAGATCACGATTATTGGAAAAAAATCTCACTGTACCAAAAGCATTATTTGGAAATGAAAATAATGATAAGTTATTATTGATTGGCGATGGTACTTACATTTACATAAATAAAAGCTCGAACTTCTTATTCCAAAGATTGTCCTACAGTTTACACAAGTTTCAGAATCTACTGAAACCTTTCCTACTTGTATGTACTGATGGATACATATTAGATGTAATGGGTCCATACGCTGCAACAAAAACAGATGCGCAAATAATGAGCGACATTATGAATGATGGACAACATCTACTACATTGGTTACTCCGAACAAACGATGCTTTTATCTTGGATCGAGGTTTTAGGGACAGCTTGGACCTCATTGATGAATGTGGGTATGAATCCTATGTCCCGCCAACAAAGAACCGTCAAGAGACACAGCTGACCACTGAACAATCCAACGAAGCTCGATCGGTAACGCTATGCCGGTGGGTTGTGGAAGTGGTAAACGGCCGGTTTAAGCGTGATTTTAAGCTCTTGCGGCAAAAATATTTTAATAAGTCATTGCCCAATATGTTCACCGATTTTAAGATAGCCGCAGCTATCACGAACCACTTCCACCAACCCATCGTGGATAGCATACACGCAGACGAATTCGTCAATATTATAAGGCAGAAAATAGATACCCCGAATCTTCTGCATATGTATGTAGAGAGAAAACGGCTTAATCACAGAAGAGTAGATTTTCAGAGGATAGAAGCGAGCCAGATAGAAAACTTCCCTTCAATGACGGAGGAGGATATAATTCTACTAGCGCTAGGTACATACCAACTCAAGCTGGCAAGATCTTACTGTGCCGAGCATTTGTCAAATGGTCTGTATATTATTGAAACGTACAGAGAGGGAGCACTTGAAGATCTGACTATGGTATACACGAAGATGCCTGGCTTTTGCGTGGACGCGATCCAGTCGCGACATGTCCGTGTAAAAACATATTTTTGTTACATATTGATCAACAGTGCAAATACTATTGTCCAACAATATTGCACATGTTTAACCGGGCGACGTACGATGGGCACTTGTGCACACATAGTGTCCATCGTATGGTACCTAGGCTATGCGAGGCATACGGGATTTACTGCTCCGGCATCTTTCCTTAATGCTGTTATAGTTGATGCCGATATGTAATGTTTTAAATCTACTCACTTATTGCTAAAATATATGATTTTTATTTGAAGAACGCTTGTTTTCTTACTTCTTTTAATAATAGAATCCTAAGTGTGTTATATCATCGTCTAAGTCAATCTTATCCTAGCTTTATTTTACTAATATAAATAGTTTGTAGTAAATTCTCATTTATAAAACTTAGTGAGATTACTGCTTCCCAAACGTGAATAGCGACAAGCGCCATGGTAGACATTTTTGTGCATCAAAATGTCTTTTCAATGATATATTAATGATGACTATTGGAGCGGGTACCACGTCCCATACATTTTTGCCCATTGTCCTTTGAAACCACATTCTATGCGGCTAGTGGATATATCGTGGATCTTTGACAGTGTTACGGGTCGTCAGAAGCCCGAAAGTCTGACAACCAGTCTTACCAAGTGGTATCGTATTACCCAGTAACGGGCTGTGGAAGTAAGATAGGCAGTTTGAAAAATTTCTTACTTGTTTTTCAACTACAATAGTATTGATTTTTTTGCAAAATATGAAGTAATTCTCTATTTACTCAAAATTGAGTTGAGTAATCGAAAATAAAAAACAACCAAGTTCAACCAAGATGAGGCCGGCGTTTCCTATCTGACTACTCTGAGAAGAAAGGCCGAAACAAACTCAGAGGTCACTGAGATCTTGCGATCTGACGCCACTGAATTTCAACCACGAGCGAAGCGAGAATATAAACCCAAGCGTAGCATTCCAAAGCTACGAGACGCAGAATAACTTTACTGCCGAGCGATACACAACTTTTCACCTCACCAGCGAAGAAAATACGAGCGACGTGATGACAACCGATGCAGCATTCAGTGGAATCGTTTATTTACATAACCAAATAACCAAATTACAAGACTTCCAAAAACAAGATCAACATCAAAAAAAGAAGACTGCAACCTGCACGCGCAGCGCCGCGGTGCCCTAGGCCCGCGCCAGTGTGTCACAGCCGTCACGCTGACACCAAGTTGTCAAACATTTTTATAGTTGTGTTTTTGTGTGTGAATGTTTCATATTTGTAAATAATTATTTTAGTGTATTGTGCATAGTTATTATTTATTTTAGGTAAGTCGTTTTAAATATATGTTTAACGCCGGCTGTAGCAACGCCGGATATAGTGCCAGTCAACCTGCCACATCGCTTGATGTCCAGGTGAGATGTCCCCATTGCTCCCAGCCACGCTTCTTTAAAGGCGAACGGGGGCTACGGATACACTATGGCAAAGTTCACAAACCTCATAGTGTAACTTTGTGCCCCCCAGCCACATGCCCAACATCAACAACTCCTGATCAAAGTTTGTGGAAAACGTTGGCAAAATTCAAAAATTCTACCCCTGTATTAAAGAGAGTTCCCCGGGGCGCGAGACGGTCTGTTGCACTGAGTTTGGCGCAATGTCTCCGTCTTGCGACCCAGGAGAACTCACAAAGTGCCTGGGAGCAATTACTTACCTTCCCTTATAGGATTCTGCATGTTCAAAAAAATTTGGCAACTAAAAAAACCTTAACGAACCAAATTAAAGAAAATTGCAACAATTCGACCCTAACTTTAGATACAAAATTACCTGCTTTCAATAATTCATCACGAAAAGGATTATGTTCACATGTGGAATCCAAATTAGGTGAAGGTGACATCAGGGGTGCGGCCAGGATACTTTTCAGCAGCGATGTGGTGGCGCCTTACTCTCCAGAAACAGTAACAGCTCTAGAGAGTAAACACCCAGCGCCTGCGGATGGTCTCACCTTTCCCGATCCTCCCGACCTTCCCAACCTAAATTCAACCTTCCTAAACGTTTCGGCCCCCCAGTTGATTGCAGCCGTGAGCTCCTTCCGAAGTGGTTCAGCCGGTGGCCTCGACGGTCTGACTCCTCAACATCTTAAGGATCTTTTGAGTTCAGGCGCCGGGGAAGCTGGTGAATCGCTTCTAAAGGAGCTTGCAGCCCTGATTAACCTCATGCTCACCGGCGGTGTGAACGAGGCCGTCGTCGATGTCTTATACGGGGCCAACCTATGTGCCCTGCGTAAGAAGGACGGCGGTATCCGTCCCATCGCCGTTGGCTGCACTTACAGGCGTACGGCAGCCAAAATATGCTGTAAGTTATATAGCGAACCGCTTATAGCTAAGTTTCAGCCCCTGCAGCTTGGTTTCGGCTCAAAAGGGGGCTGTGAGGCTGCCGTGCATGCCCTTTCCACCTTTTTGAATTCCAACAAAGGTCAGGTCATCCTCAAGGTCGACGTTAAGAATGCCTTTAATTCTGTCAACAGGGACACTTTGTTGGCTGAAGTCAAAAAGGAATTACCCGAAATTTATGGTTTTATGTGGCAATGTTACAGGTACCCTTCTAAATTATTATACAAGGACAATATTTTGGAATCTGCAGTAGGATGCCAACAAGGTGACCCTCTCGGACCAGTCATTTTCAGCTTGGCTATTCATCCAATTATTCAGAAACTAAATTCAAAATTTAATGTGTGGTATTTAGATGATGGAACGCTAGGAGGTGATGTAGACACCGTTTTGAAAGACTTAAAATTCCTCAAACAGCAATTTAAATCTATTGGCCTGGACCTTAACCCATCTAAATGTGAAATTTACCTTTCTGACATTACCGACAGACAATTGACCCTAGAGAAATTTAATGAAATAACGACACGGTTGGCGTAATGGCTGAGCGATCGACTGCTGCGCAGCGTGTCGCGGGTTCGATTCCCGCACGGAACAAATATTTGTATGATCTGCAAGTAATTGTTCCGGGTCTGGGTGTTTGTGTTTGTGAATTTCTATGTTTGTAAACGCACCCACGATACAGGAAGAAATTCCTAGTGTGGGCAACGTTTTTTAAAAACAAAAAAAAAAACAAATGAAATAACCCCACAAATCAAAATTTTAGAAAAAAGTTCACTGCACCTCCTAGGTTCCCCAGTTTTAGAAGACAGTTTTTCTTTTTTTATCGACGAAAAAATCAAAAACTTCAACGACATTTCAGACAGACTCTCCAAAATTAATTTACATTCGGCATTCACCCTGATTAGATACTGTTGTTTTGGCCCAAATTTTATATATTTTCTACGTTCTTCCCCCTTATGGAAGCAGTCACACCTCTTGGACAAAATTGACCAAATTATTCGCAATACATTAACTTCCATTTTAAATGTGGCCTTGGACGACCGAGCGTGGTTGCAAGCCACACTACCCATTCGTTTTGGTGGCCTCGGTGTCCGTAAAATTACTAATATTAGCTTACCGGCGTTCCTGTCCTCTGTCCACAGCACTGAAAAGCTAACCAAGGAAATTTTAGCCCCCTCCCTGGTTGACTCTGAAGTGCCGTGCTTGACCGACGCAGTGAACGCCTGGAAAATGGCTTGCCCGGATACAGATCGTCCCGTGAACCCATCTTCCCTGAGACAGTGGGACGAGCCGCTCTGCAGGTTGGTACGGAATAATCTTATTAATACGTCCACCAATACTGCTGAGCGTGCCCGCCTGCTGGCTGTGGGTGAGTGGGAGTCGGGCCTCTGGCTTCAGGCGCTACCGTCACCCAACATAGGCACTATGCTGGGTGACACCACCTTCCGGCTCGCTACTTGTCTGCGTCTGGGCGCTCCTTGCGTAGCTCCGCATCGCTGCCAATGCGGTGAAGGTGTCGACTGCATCGGACACCATGGTCTATCCTGCAGTAAAAGCGCAGGGCGGATAGCACGGCACGCAAGTATCAACGACATCATCCGTCGCACTCTTGGCACCGTCGGGGTGCCCGCTGTTTTAGAAACTAATGGTTTGGCACGCGACGATGGGAAGAGACCAGACGGAATGACCATAATGCCTTGGAAGGTAGGTAGGCCTTTGGTGTGGGATGCCACGTGTGTCGACACCCTTGCGCCATCCCATCTTCCTAGCACGGCGGGCTGTGCTGGGGCGGCTGCTGCAGGTGCGGAAAACCTCAAACGGCGCAAGTACTCAAATCTTTTTGGGACTTATATGTTCGAGTCGTTTGGGGTTGAAACACTAGGGCAATGGGGTCCGAGTGCCCACTTAGTTTTTAGAGACATCGCCAAGCGGTTGGTCGACTCCTCACGTGACCAGAGGGCTGGTCTATTTTTTGGCCAAAGAATCAGCATTGCCATACAACGTGGTAATGCTGCCAGCCTTTTGGGTACTTTTCCTGTTGACAGCGATGCGGACGAATTTTTTGACGCCCTTTGATATTTTGCCCTCCCTTTTTTATAATTGTACATATAATTATTATTATTTTAAGTTTGTTAGTTTTTAAATGATGTAGATATTACCAATAAATAAATTTACAAAAGATAGGCAGTCGCTCCATGTAAAATACTGGTATTCAGCTGCATCCGGTTAGACTGGAAGCCGACCCCAACGTAGTTGGGAAAAGGCTAGGCAGATGATGATGATTCTATGCGGCTAGTGTCAAAAATCTACGTACTATCGGCCAAAGTTCCGCATGCTCACCTTAAAGGCGATAATCGCATAGCACGACTCACGACTCGATCGCACAATGCACGAGTTTTGACCAATAGGATGCACAAAGCGTATTTTAGTGGTGTTCGTATTAGTATAATCATGTATAGAATGTGTGACACTCACACTAGGAGCGTACTATGCTCACTTGTTTCTGCTAAGAGACGAGTTTTTAATGGGCACGGCCAGCGCGGCTCGGCGGCGGCGTGAGCTCTTTGTTATTGAATTGAATTGTTATTTTATTATTGACAAGAATTAATTTTAGTACTCATATCTTCTGTTTGTTTGGTTTAGAAAATGTATTATTGATATTGCAGTATTTACAAAAATAATTTGTAATAACTAATAAACTACAATTTATATGTATTAATCCACTTTAATATTTTCCTCTCTCTATCGGGTCTATAGATATAGGTTATTTATGAACACTTTCACTGCCTCTCCAATTTTCACCATATCCTATGTGATGCCGCATGCCGCAGCAACCGCACCATATTCCCTTCACAATAAGATGAGACATTGAAACGAACCGTTTTATTACAGTCCGTTCCACCGATTTTGACTTCTATTCCGTAGGCTTATGGATGGCATTAAAGGCAAAAAAGTGGTTACAATACCAACTGTTTACTGCAGCTGCCATTTGTCATGCCACCAACACAATAGCATTCAAAATCGATTGAACGGACATTTATGGTTTGTTTACCTTTTATCTCACGGCTCCCTGAATACGTTAGGTATAGGTGCGTTGACCGGCACTGCATGAAGGTATCAAATGTTTATATTGATTTTTTTTGTGTTTAATCGACTTTATTAAAAGTAAATAACTATCTAAATTTCTATGTGTTTGTTTATACTTGGGCAATTTGGGAATACTTGAAAATTACAGTAATATTTGAACCAATACTCTGCGCAGTTCATACAATGTTATCAGAGCTTTTTGTTTGTAGCTAACGCAAGGCCGCAAGCCGCACAACTCTTGCAACTGAAATAAAAATAAGTTCATTATCTAAGACCCATTGTTATTTAGTGGGAATGTCTGGAAATTCGGTTAAACAATAGAGGACGGCTTAATACAAGGGCCATACGTTTTTTTATTACCTTAGGATTATCTCAAATGTTATGCAGTTGTTCCTTGTATTTGGTTTAATACTTTTAACAGTAGGTAATTGTAATATTACCTTTTATTCATTAAAATAATACAGGGTGAAATTGAATTCATGGGCATCCTTTTAAGGGGTCATTGTACTCATCATTATGAACAACTTCAACTATGAGACCATACCTGAAATCGCGAAAAAAAAATCAGCTGTTCCCTACATTTATGTTTGCATAACTCGACAAAATGTAGGGAACAGCAATTTTTTTTTCTCGATTTCATATTTGTTCCCATAGTCAAAGTTGTTCATAATGACGAGTACAATGACCCCTTAAGAGGATACCCATGAATTAAATTTCAGCCTGTATAACGAACAAGGTATCGTTGCAATTAAAATGCCCAGGCATGCCGTGCAGGATGAGCACTTTAAGACTGGATTATAATCAAACCAACACTTTACTCTTTTATAATTCATGCTCTAGTCATAGTTTGACAATTCATGATTTTAAGCGAAATCATGCATGTCAAGTTTTTTTTTGACAAATCTAACAATGATTCAGTTCCTACGCCACTTTAAAATTCAGAAGCTTATCAAGTAATTAAACTGAACTATAATTTGTGCCTTGGCAGCAGTGAGAGTGAAAGGATTGAAATAAAATGTTGGGTACTAGTGAAATATATATTTTTAGTTTGTGTTCATTTAACATTATGCAGGATTAAAGATTTATTTAGGTTGATATTTAAATCTTATCTGTATAATAAAAGATGTATAGTAAGTGCTTTTTGTATGAAACTATCGGCTGTAATCTCAGTGTGAAAAAATAAACAGTTAGTTAAAATCTACTTGAGAACAATTTTAAGGATTTGCTGTTGTAGAAAAAAAAACAATATAAGTAACTTAATTTATTTTTAATAGACTTTTTCAAAACATTAAATATTCATCCAGAAATTAACATATTATAACAAAAAATTACATAGAAATTATCATCAAAATGCAAAATATTATAAGTGAAAAGATTCTTACTCATAATATCATTTATAAACTGTATTTATCTACACTTATATCGTAAAGTTCAAAATATCAAATCAACACAACAATGACAAACAGACAACACAACAACAACAGGCAAAAAGCCTGTCAGTAAATAAGATTAGGAGAATATTGCTCGTGCAGTTCTAATGAAATTGAAAAGTTTTAAGATTAGTACAATTTAAGAATCTTAATAATTTTTATAATTTGCAATAATTACATTACACTACAGACTAGGTTTATCAAGCAAATGAGATCAATTATTTATGAGGTGGACGGATATGATGACACTACTGAATATGTAAAATAACAAACTAACGAGATCGGGGCTTATGACAACATTGATTGTAAATAAAACAACAAATCCACCAATAAAGGCAACATGACACTAAATTGACATCAATAATTTTACAAGAAGACTTCAAAATCGTTGGCAATATTTTAAACTATGATTACGGTCTACAGTCTACCCTGTGACATTAATCAACGAAGTAATATAATACAAATTGGAATAATAAAAATAAACCTAATAAAAATAGCTATACAGGGTTATTTGCAAGCCGCCGGAGTCGCGGGTTGTTCGAAAGAGATACCATGGCCCTGGCACAGGCAACTGAAGGAACACGGGTGGGTTTTAGTCAGTAAAAGTTTGACACGACCTTCCGCTCCGCCCAGAGCGGGAGAAGTCATTTGATGATAAAACACTAATAAGCTCGTAGGACTATAATACTAACATCATAAATAACAACTTTTGTTGTATGACTTTTAATAATTCATAAAAAAATAATTTCATAATACAATTAAAAATATTTATTTTGATCGCTCTAAATTTGAACAACTCTACGCGGTACCAAAATATGTAAGTAGTTAAATAAACAAACAGTGCGTTGCGAATGCAGGGTCGCAGCGGTACTTACTACAAAATACAGATCTAAAAAGTGTTATTACAAATATTACAACAAAAACTTGAAAGTTTACTTTTGGTATTCTAAAAAGTCATAGATCAAAAGTGGTTGTACTAATATAGTCCTACCAGGTGTTAGAAAAATAACCCTGTATAATGTAATTATACAGTATGTTAATTAACGAAAGGCGTTCCCGTTAACCCGCAATAGTATAGCGTCCACATGCTACCAAAATATGACCATTCGAAAATTCACGAAAAAAAATCTGCTGTTCATTACATTTATGTTCGCATACCTAGCTTAACAAAATGTAGGGAGCAGCTGATTTTTTTTCGCGAATTTTTAAATGGTAATATTAATTGTAGCATGTTTGGACTATTGCGGGTTAACGGGAACGCCTTTCGTTAATTAACATAGTGCATGTTAAAAATTATATTAACTTAATATTTCGTCGCTGCTCCTCCCGCATCTATCACAGCATCGCAACGGCTACGCATGGACCTAGCCAGGACTTCGCACAAATTCGAACCTCTGAATGTGTCCCAAACTTGTTCGCAATGTGTGACAAGTGCTTCCTTCGTTCTTTCTGCTCTACTATCCCATCTCTGGACCATTAAACCCCACAAATTTTCAATGGGGTTTAAGTCTGGCGATCGGGAGGGCCATGGCACTGTTTTAATTTGTGGTTGCCCTCGCAACCACTCTTGAACAACCCGCGCACGGTGTATCGGGCAATTGTCCTGGAAAAAATAAAATTCTGGCACGTCCAGTTGTGGATACACCGTGCGCACTGTGGGTACCATGATGGTTTGTAGCACCTCTAAATACGTTTGGCCGTTTGCCCTCCCTGGTATAAAAGCGAGCTCGCCTGGTCCAGCAGCACTCATCCAGCCCCACATGTTCACTACAATTCTTCCCGATTCTGCATTTGGGTTCACATTTCGAGGTTCGTATCTTGTGTTATCTACACGCCATAAATTTCGACGACCTTGTTGGCTAGACCTAAAGCACTTTTCATCAGAAAATATGGCGTAAGAGAAATCGAAGTCCCTGTAGTCACGAGCGAATCGCACGCGAGCAGCTTTCTGCTCCTGCGTCAAAATAATTTTTTTTGCGGGACGTCTGTGATGGACTCCAGCTCGATGCAACTCGTTTCTAATAGTTTGCATCGAAACTTCGTATTCTTGTGCGAAACTGCAAGTGGGTGTGAACGGGTTCTCTTCATACGTGGCTATCATATTATTTAACTCGTTTTCGTTTATAGCCCGGGGTCGAGGTGCACGAACGCGTTCTGTAATTTCTCCTTCTTCATATCTTCGCACCCAGCGGCGCATCGTTGTTCTCTAACGGAAAAAAAAAAAAAAACAATCAGCATCGATTTTTTACATAATATAGGAACTAAGTATAATAATACGAGTACACTACAAAAGTCTTATTCAAGGGGCACAACTAGTACACTATAAATAAAAATTATAAGTATTGAAATACTTAAGGTGTGCATTTTGGTTGACTTCATGATAAATAAACTCTTAACTTTTCTATAACTAATTTAAGTAGTTATAACATTCATAACTATATTTTAAAATACAAGTTGTAAATGCAATAACTGAAAATCTCTTAAGGGGTCATTACTCATCATTATAAACAACTTTTACTATGAGAACCAAACCTGAAATCGCGATAAAAAAGCAGCTGGTCCATACATTTTGACGAGTTACGCGAACATAAATGTAGGGAACAGCTGTTTTTTTTTCGCGATTTCAGTTTTGGTCCCGTAGTAAAAGTTGTTCATAATGATTAGTACAATGACCCCTTAAGAGGTTTTCAGATATTGCAATTTACACCTCGTATACCTATGAGTAAGAAAAATGGCATAGCGTAAATTCCAACATTGTATGAAACTGTCCCAAGCAAATTTGTGCTTTATCTCTACTATTTAAAAGTGTTTATCCCGTGCGGGCTGGCAACGTGGCATTTCTAAAGGTTTTTCGTGGTTAAATACCAACGATCTAGTGCTTGGCCGAAAAAATAGTAAGTACTTGCTATTTTATCGGCCAGCCAAGCACTAAATCGTTAGTATTTAAAACTATGTGTGCAATTTTTTTTAAGTTTTTTGGTAAGTATTTACGAGCACTACTGACAAAAATTTACATTATCGTCAATTACTTTCCATCTGCAGTATTATGATAAAATAAATGTTAAAAATAATTATAAAAAACAATTATCTTGTGCTTGGGCGAAAAAAAATTGTAGTTTGAAATATAATGATCAAGCCTCTAGAAATGCGACGAATGCGCTCTGGTTTTTCTAATTAAAATGCGGCAACGACGCTGTGAGATAAGGCACCATTGTTTAGGTTGTTTTGGTTTAGGATTTATTATCGGGTCATAAAAGGCTCCAACAACGTCTTTGAAAGCAAAAATAAATAAAAAGAACAATCTTATTTGAATGCATTACTATAAGTAGGTAATATCTTATGAGACTTTTAAAAAGAATCCATCTGAAAGTTATAATAATTTTATTATTTTTATATATAAATCTGCCTAGCCTTTTCCCAACTATGTTGGGGTCGGCTTCCAGTCTAACCGGATGCAGCTGAATACCAATATTTTTCATGGAATTTGTTTTTAAATTGCAATATAAGGAAAAATGCAAACTATGAAATAATAATATTACTATCACTTTATTTATTTCTATATCTCTCCCTCTATCTGAATACAAAAACATAACTTACTTGCATGTTCAACTCCACTGCTATTTGGGATATATTTAACCCTTGTCTATGCAAAACAATAATTTGATTCCTTTCTTCCTGAATCAGGTTTCGGGTCGTCATGGTTGCACCACGTTAGTCACAGCCCACACACAATACACACACAGTCCAGGATACAAGCTAGGGTCAAGAAGAGGCTTTCGATCACAGTCCGGTATACAAGCAGAGGTCACAGTTAGGCAGGCAATCAGTCCGATAGAAATAAACAGGTCGTAAAATGAAATGGCGATAGGAATTTAAGGGAAGCGTCAACAATTAGCGAGAGCAAATTGGCACTGCCGCGCTCTAGCTAATGTTTGTTATTTTATGTTACTCGCTCATTACTCACACAAATGCATATTGTCTCTAATTGGGGGAAACTAGGAAGGGGTGTGGTTTTTCACTAGCTGCGCTCTCGCAGGAATATTTTCTTAAGTGAGCATGCTTAACTTGGGCCGATAGTACTTATAATTTAGATTGGAAATAGGTAGGTAAATGAAGTAAATCAATTAGACCAATGGCACGCAGTGCCGCCGTATCGTGGCATGTCACAACATAGAAATGTCACAGTATTTATAAGTAAGGCAGTATTACGTCTTCATAATAAACAGCATTTTTTCAGTTCCACTGACAGTCAAATTTTATCATCACCCATTGAACCCAATGTGCAACAAAATGCACATGAATTATATGAAGAGGGAGCCAGTTAAATTATTTTCACCACACCTAAAGGGTTATTTTGATCCCGCATAATAGGGGAAAGATGGTATTTTTCGCCCAAGGGCGGAAAAGTTACATTACCGCCTGCGGGAGGTAATGTAATCGACGTTTTTGGTTGGTTGTCTAACATTACTTCACGCTAAAGGAGGCCTTTGATTGGTTTAGGCTACGATTTATGTTTTCGATTTATGATTATTTTGTTTTTGACGTAAGGTTTCTGTAAATAGGTTTTACCTAGATTTGCAAAGCCACAATGTTGAATTTCATTGGTCTTGTTGGTTGGTTTCGATAAATAGGTTTTAGTTTTGGAGAACGACAGGGTACTACCAACTCAAAAAAACAAGAGTATCATGACTTTTACAATGCACTATACGTACAACTCATTATTATTAGCTGATTTCAATAAAATTTAGCATAGGTAGTTTAAAGGGTGGAAGTGGGGATAGATGAAGTACTTTAACAACTTTTAATAAATAACTTAAAAAATTAAAACACACACCTGCTTTGTCAAAAAATGTTACATAAATTTACCTAAAAGATTAAAAACAAGCTAAATGATTTTGAACTTTCAGCGAAGTCGGGCGACCTGTAAAGAACTGTTCCAAGGAACCGTCCCCCGACTAGCGACTGCAATGAACAGATAGATATTCAGTTCAAAATCATTTAGCTTTTTTTAAATCTTTTAGTTCAAATTTTGTAATTAACTTTTTAATAAGGCAGGCGTGTTTTGTAATTTTTTATTTTATACCTTTTTGTGATAAAACAATATTATTTTTTATCAGTTTTTTTTTATGGGATATTGAGTAGTACCTACTGTTATATGTATTTAATTTCTTTCGCTATGTTAATAGTGAACGAATGTATATTGAATACTACTGTTATATATTTTGCTATGTACTAAGCAAGCTCTAGACATGACAGTATAAGTAGTAAAAACTTAAAGAAAAAAAATATATTTTTCTTGTACCATGGCCCCCCTTTACATTGCTTAAATTTTCACTAACCTATGTTACCCGGGATAACGCAACGCTTCTAACGATACCACATACATTGATTTTGGTTCAGCCGTTTAAAAGTTATGGTTAAATAAAGAAACTCACAAACATACATGAACCCTGAAAACATAACACTCCTTTTTTTGGGCAGTCGTGTAAAAAGGAGTCCCCATCATTATAAATGTAAAATTCTGCTTATTTGTCGGTGTGGTTTTCACGGCCAAATGATCGGCCGATTTGGATGAAATTTTGCATGGGGTAGTTTAGGGGAAAGGGGTCATTCGTGTATTACGTAATCAGCGTTTCAGTCATTTTCAACCCACCCTTGCCAGCAATGGTAAGCAAAGCTCCTATTCTTATGTAAACGCCACCAACAACGAACAATATTGTGAACCAGAACCAAAGCGAATGTGTTTTAGTTGAATTTCTTTGAATTTTAAAATACTCGCTTTATTTCTCGTTGACAAGATTGTTCGTTGGTGTCCTCATTTAATATTACATTGTGTCACAAGAGGCCAAAGGTATGTTCTTAATTGACGATTGTGCATTTATGGCCCGAGCCGTAGGCATGAGCTGTTAACCACACGTGGGAATACATATTTTTGGACTCGAGATTCACATAGTGCTTTTCGTTACACATACGTGGAAACAAAAATATTCAATCAAACATTTCATGCAAACACAACATGCCACAATCATGGCGCCGAATGTGGGTCAGACAAATAGGTTTTTTGTGCGTCATCTATTCAGCTACTGTCAATTGGGACCAATCATCAAATTCAACGTTGTGACTTTATGGCAAAACTAAAAACTATTTACCGAAACCTTACGTCAAAATCAAAATGCAAAAAAAACATAGCCTACTAGATGTTATTAAACTAATAAAATTCAACATTGTGGCTTTATGGTAAAACTAAAACCTATTTACCGAAACCTCACGCTAAAATAAATGCGTCAATTACATTACGGGTAGTAATGTTACATTTTCTGCCCATGAGCGAAAAAAGCCCAGCTTTTCCCCTATTATGCGGGATCAAAATAACCCTTCACGAGTAGGTATGATGAAAATAATCTTCACTCTCATGGTGAAACATGATTGGTGACTTATTGATAGTAAATGTCTCTATTGTTTAAAATGATTTTTATTTTCCTTTAGTTTATTCATAAAAAATCTCACTTCATACAAGTTATTTGTATGAAACGATTTTCATCAAATATAGCTAAGAATACTCTAGACTACATCACCTTTCAAACAAAAAAAAAAACTAAATCAAAATCAGTTCATTTGTTCGGGAGCTACGATAGCACAGACAGCCGTTTTTTTTTTATTAAGACGTAATACTGCTTTACTTGCCAATACTGCGGCCGCCGGCCATGCGCATAGGTAGGTACGTATGCCACTCCACTCGGTGCGATGCGAGCAAATCGTTCGCGCAGCGCGTAATTATTGTCAGGGGCATGCGGGGACTGCGCGGCGCATTTTCATCGGTAACGCCCACTCGAGCAAGGTCAACGGCGTAACGCCCGCTCTTAAGTGAAAATTATCAAATGTCAGGAGATAACATACAAGTAGTAATAAGTGATTTTCAAAAGACATTATTACCACAATTCAATAATCGGTGGGCTCAAGCTTCACTCAAGAAGGACCAATTTCTTGAAACCAATAACAGTTGGCTTAATACAGAATATTCTGTAACTCTGCCTGCTTCAGGAACACATGATGGATAGTATCGCGAAGCGAGGTAGACCTTGTATTCCTTATGAAGACTCATCTGAATCAAGAGGCGTAAAAATACTACATTACTCAACGAATATGGATTCCAGCACATTTATGACGCATATTTGCAAGGAAAAGTAGCTCAAGTATTGACTGACACTTCTTCAAGTTCCACATGTACTATATGTGGTGCTACTCCCCGGTTAATGAATGATTTAGAAAAAGTCACTGTCAGACCAGAAAACGAAAATTCTTTCCAGTATGGTTTATCTACATTACATGCTTGGATTCGTTGCATGGAGATGATATTACATATATCATATAATCTTTCATTTGAAAAATGGTCAGCGAGCAATGACGAAAACAAAAGACTAAAACAGGAAAAAAAGTTCTCGTCCAAAAACGGTTTCGCGAAGAGCTGGGCTTAATAATTGATAAACCAAGATAAGTTAGTGGCAACTCTAAAGATGGTAATACAGCAGGAAGATTTTTCCGTAATGCCAGTTGTTCTGCAGAAATAACAGGTATTGCTGAAGTCACGTACGTAAATTACACATAAATCTACAAGCTTTATCATCAGGAATTATGATTGATGCTAAAAATATTGGTGACTATGCTTTACAAACGGCAAGAATATAAAATACAATTGGTATTATATGCCATCATCAGTACACAAGTTATTAATTCATGGAGAGAGTATCATAAATCACTTTGGTGTATTACCAATTGGACAACTTTCAGAAGACGCGCAAGAGTCTCGCAATAAAGACTACAAAAACTTTAAAATTCAAATTAATTTATTTATCTATCACAAAGTTCTTAAAGTTCTATACAAGTAACATGGTATGAAATTATCACTAACAGAGGACTTAGACAGATTAAACAGTGGGTCCCAAACTAGGCACAGCCTGTATCTTGGTGACCCAAACACTGCACAAAGTTAAAATTTAATGGGTTCTGCTAGCGCACGATTGATATGAAATTCATAAGTTCATTACAAAATTTAGAAAACTTACAATACTGTGAATACCAAGAAAAATAAAATATATGTATATAAAACAGATTATCATACAAAAACAGTTAAGGTGAGTAAGTGTGTGGTGTAAGTGTGAGTGAGGGTATGTATTCTATCAAAGAGCATGTATTAACATGTGCTGCAAAGTAAACTTTCTGTTTCTTCATAAGTTCGGCCCAGCAACCATTCTTTTAGTTTATTTTTGGCCTCAGAGTAGTTGTTTGGTACCGTGAATTTTTTACTTATAGCATTAAACACCCGTATGGATAAATACGACGAAAACCGGGTCGCAAAGCGGGTTTTTGTTTTTGGAAGGGGGATTCTTTCAGCTGTTTTCCTACCCCTCTTACTGCAGCTAGAGCGTTGTGTGTTAACTTTAATGAGGTTTAAAAGTGACCGTAGGATGAACAACTGACGTACGCGTAAAACCCCAGATTCCGTATACAGTTCGTCCGTAGAGAAACGCCGAGGCTTTCCCAGGAGTACCTTGAGGACAGCCCGCTGCGCCCGTTCCAACTCCAGCATGCATGTCTTGGCAGCGCTGCCCCAGACACTTACACAGTATTGTAGGACAGATTGGCATAGAGAGATGTAAACCTGTAAACATATATCCTTAGAAGCGCTGACTCGTAAGAGTTTCGCAATGTAAATGAACTTGCGCGTCTTTTTTGCGAGTGTTTGGATTTGTGCTTTGAAAGACAGGTTCTGATCAATTATGACACCTAGATATTTTGTGGTTTCTACTCTGAAAATGGCGTTGCAGTTGCAATCAGTAGCAGAGATGGCTGCTGCTGTCAAGACGTTGCATTTGCTGTTGTGTATTTTTAGTGTTTCGATGTTTGGTCTACTAGATCGAGTGACGTGAAAGGTCAAGAAATTGGTTTTTTTCAAGTTCAATGTTAAGAGATTTTGCTCCAGCCATGTTGCTATGATACTCATTCCTTTTTCAGCTGCATCCAGAGTCTCTTCCCAAGTAGCTCCATGAAAAATAATAGCAGTATCATCAGCGTAGCAGATGACATCCGACTGTACAATATTAAGCCTCAGAATGTTGTCCATGTACATGATGAAGAGGGTAGGTCCCAAAATACTTTCCTGAGGCACTCCGAAGGCAACCGGGAGACTCCCACTGACGACATCCCCAATTTTGACGAGCTGGTGTCGACCAGACAAGTAACTGTTGAACCAATCTAAGGACAGGCCTCTGACACCAAAGGATTCTAGTTTTCTTAGCAGTATAGGAATAGAGACTGTGTCAAAGGCCTTGGCGAGGTCTAGGAAGACACCGGCTGAACGGTGGCCCATGTCAATGTTTGAAGAAATTATGCCAGTCAGCAGACTTACGGCTTGCTCAGTAGACTTCGTTCGCCGAAAGCCAAACTGCCGCTCTGAGAGTAGATGATTTTTCTCTAGAAAGCTGACGAGGCGGTTGTTTATCAGTTTTTCTAGGATTTTAGACGTCACGGATAGCAATGAAATTGGCCTGTAGCTATCAGGGGCATCCTTGGCACCACTTTTGTGAATGGGCGTGATAACAGCAGTTTTCCAGCAAGTGGGAACGGTTCCAGTTTCCATGCTCAGATTGAAAATGTATTTTAAGGGTTCTAGTATGTGTTTCTTTGTGTGCTTAAGGAGAAGAGGCCGAAATTCATCAAGACCTGGAGCGCTATCGTCTTTGAGATTGTCTATGATGTTACCAATTTCTTGATTGTCAGTAGGGTGTAGAAACAGTGAGTCTTTAGGTCGGTTTTTACCTTCAGGACCGAGGCATTGTTCGTTCCTAGTTGTCGCCTGGCCGTTTAAGATGTTGGTTGCAAGGTTTTGACCAATTGACATGAAGTACTCGTTACACTTATCGATGGAGATAACGTCGTTACCTTTTAAATATTTCAGTAATTCTTGGTTGTCACTGGTTCGTTTAGGAACTTGGCATATTTCTTTAATAGTCCGCCAGAGCTTTTTTCCAGTCGAGCTGCCTTACTTCTTCAACCACCATGGAGTAGTCGGTTTTAATTTTGAATCTATTTTTGTTTTTAGATTTAGGATTAGAGTAGTTGATTCCGAGCAAAACTAGGTGGTGATCTGTTACCGAGGCCTCGCAAACGATTCCCTGTGCGTTAGTGCCTATGAGTTTAATGTAACCATGGTCTAGACAGGCTTTACCCCGCGTTGGGTGAGTGATAGCTGGCAATAGCCCATGTTCAGCCATCAAACATTGATATGTTGGATGGACGGCGTTCGGTGACTCATTTAGTAAGTCAATGTTAATATCACCCGCCACAATGACACATGATTCATTTTTTAGTTTATCTAAGGAATTTTCTAAAGAGTTTAGAAAACGATCGATGTTGGTAAATGAAGGTGAGCGGTATATACCAAGGACTGTAATTTTATTGTAAAGCTTAATCTGTAGGCAATTAGCATCGTCAAATTCTGGTTCGAAGACTGACACGGTCCAGAGATCCTTTATGTAAACAGTAACCCCACCACTCTTGTTTATTTTTTTTGTGGTGTTGTAGCTTTTATAACCAGGCAATTGGTAAATGACGGAGTTTTCATTTAACCAGCATTCTGTCAGGACAATTATATCAGGTTGAAAGTCAAGGCGGCATAACGACGCTTGCAAGCTGAGAAAGTTTTTTTGCAAGCTCCTGATATTTGAGGTGTAATACCTTGAAGTTATATTCCAGAAGTAAGTTCCCGCACAACTCTAGTTTCTCGACGGTGCGGCATGATATGCTCAGCGTCTCGTCTATTTCGGTTAGCAGATCAGTTTTATCCATTATCAAAAATTGTATTAAGACTAAGTGCTGACAGGGGAATAATTAAAGCCGCAGATTTGCTTGGAGGTATTGGCCTAACACATCCGTTCGAGAAGTGGAGAGAGTAATGGAATACACAAGGAATTTTTAATTTGATGTTTGTTCGAAGTGTAGCTGTGTGTATTTTATGTGTTTGTGTTTGATTGTGCAGTGACAAAATAAAATTGGGACGCGAAAGTTTATTTTGTTGCAGTGTTGTGAATGTAATAACTGTTATTTTGCCTAAGAAAAAGACTATACATTTACAAGAAAACATAATTAACAATAAAATCAAAAAAACATTCTTAGTCTGAGGTATCCGGTATGATACTAGAGTCAGTTTGCGTACCGAGAAAAAGATCGAGTTCCTTAATACTCTTGACTGCAATAGCTGGTTGCCCCTCGATCTTACGGATAAGTATTCGCCCGTTATTTGTCCAGCAGTATTTGTGACCCGTGCTCTGTGCACGGGCGCGAGCTTCACGAAACAAGATACGGTTATCCTTTGTTAGATGCTCGTTAACAAAGATCTTACGGATAGGTCCTTGGATGTCAATGTCCTTGGAAGAGAGATTGCGCCTAGTTTTGGATGCCTTTATTAACTCATCGCGTTTTGCTCTTCTTAGTAATTTAACTATAACTGGCCTAGGAAACTTCGTATTTGAGTCGGTCACAGGCGTTTTCTTTAGGCCTGCCCGAGCTGTCCAGTCGATGTCATCCACAGTCAACTGAACACCAAGCTTAGAAGAGGTTAACAGGACAATGTGTTGAAGGTTTTCAGAGGGAGATTCTTCAATGCCCATGATCTCAATCTCATTGCGCATTGTTGATTGCATTTGATGGTTTAATTGAGTCTCTAAATTGCTAATTGTTTCATTCAAAATAACAACTTGCGAATTACTTTGCTCGAGGGATTTAATTCTCACCTCGTAACTGTCTAGATGGGCGTTACATTTGTTGACTCCGTTGAGCAATGAGTTCAGTGATGTTTTGACTTCATCCATGTCCGATCGCATAAGCCGAATTTCAGAGACAAGCTCAGCAAAAGACACTGAGTTCTCGGCGATATCTCTAGCGGGTGATCCGATAGCCATGCGTTTGTGGCCGCGAGATTGGGTGTTTATGTTCGAGACTTCAAGCTCGGCGCTCGTAGTCGCTGGACGAGCAGGAGTGTTGCTGTTATCAGTACGAGGGGTCTTAACCCGACAGGAAGGACATAGCCATAAATCAATATGCTTGTTAGTGTCGATCAAGGTTGCATTAACACATATTTTATGATAGTTTGCGTCGCAGTTGGAACATTTAATTAGTCTATCGGTCGTTATGTCCTGCTTACAAGCTTCACACAACGTATTCATCGTGCCGTTTTTAGACTACATCACGCGAGAAAATGTTCAAGATCGGCAACAAACGAAGATGTTTTCCATACATTATTATATACATCAGATCCATACATTACAAGTATTCGTAAAATGCAAGTATCGCATATGAAAATAATGTTAAAGAACTGGACGAAGATACTCTGCATCTCTTTTTTTTTTTTTTGAGGGTGGGAAATCATCAAATAACTTCTCCCGCTCTGGGCGGAGCCGGAGGGTGTGTCAGACTCTTACTGACTAAAACCCACCCATATTCCTTCCTGTTGCCTGTGTTGCGGGGGCCTCGGTGACCCATAAGTACCTTCCCGCGACCCCAGCAGGCATCGGCCCTAGTGGACCCCTACTATATGTGCTGACGACATCTCTTTGAGGCGCGCGTGGAATACGACGCGCCGTCGACCCGGGCCTGGTCCTTACCGGACGGTGAGCTACCCATTGCTCACCGTCCGCAAGCCCGCGCCTACGGTGGCCGGAAATCCGCCCGGGATTCCCGACGCCCTGGGCGTCTCCTGCGGCGGCTAGGGGCGAGAGGGCGCGAAACTTGCCTTTCCCTCAACCGTCCCGCCTCCTCCTTCGCGAGCATTACTGCTTCGCAGAAGGAGGTGACGGCTGCCCATGCCCTCTCGCTCCGTACCATGGCCTGAACCAGGGCCGGACGCGAGAGGTCTCTGCCGCCGATCGCCTCCACGAGGACACGGCGGTGCTCTGCCCAAGCCGGGCAGACCTCCACCGTATGCTCCACCACTCTGCATCTCTTGAAAGTGAATCAACTAATCACGGATCCTGAGGTTGTTCAGGGTGTGATACCTACCTATAAGTATTTATATATATTTTATATATTATTATAATAATGTATAATAATTGAATTTGGCAATTAAGGTTATTTTGACTTTTATTATACCATAATTTCGTTTTAAAAATATGTTTTATTTTATGGAAAAGTGTGTTTAATTGTGTTTGTATTCCTTTTTTAGTTATTAGGGTTTTAAGAAGCGACAATAACTGCTTTCAAATGGAATTACAAAATACGTACGGCTTTTTGAGAGCGTCGCAAATTAAAACGCAAGTAAAACCGCGAGCAAACCCTAGTGCTTATTAAATTTATACTTAGTTAAATAATAGCTCAATCATTTTAACACCAATAAAATCTTACACGATCAACAGTATGGCTTTACCAAGGGACGTTGTACGACTGACGCCGGTGTCACCTTATTAAAACACATAATTATTTACGGCGTGGGAAGAGGCCCAAGACTCAATAGGAATATTTTGTGACCTCTCCAAGGCATTTAATTGCGTCGACCACGAAACATTACTCTTGAAACTTAAGCATTACGGACTTGGAGACCTTGCGCTCAGTTTAGTAAAATCTTATTTATATGATAGACAGCAGCAAGTTCAAATAAATGGTGTCAATTCACTCGGCTTAAAAGAAGAAATGGGTGTACCACAAGGCTCGATATTGGGTCCTTTCCTCTTTTTAGTATATATTAATGATCTACCCCACTTGTTAAAAACCCAATCACAAATGGTGTTATTTGCTGACGATACTTCCTTAATTTTTAATAGACGTGCATCAAACTTTTACGGCGTAAATAACGCCCTATTGCTATTAAATGGGAAAAAAAAAACTAAGTGCATAAGATTTTCGTTACCAAATGTCAAAAGTAGTATTTGTGAGATAGTATTGAATCAAGAGAAATTGGAATTCGTCGATATTACTGTTTTCCTGGGGATTACGCTCGACTCAAGGCTTCGATGGGGGCCTCATTTAACTTCCCTTGCAGGACGGCTAAGTTCAGCAGCATATGCTGTGAGAAAAATCCGTCAATTTACTGATGTAGATACCGCACGGCTAGTATATTTTAGTTACTTTCATAGTATTATGTCGTACGGTATTTTACTATGGGGACGGGCTGCAGACATCGAGTCTATTTTTATTCTGAAGAAAAGAGCTATCAGAGCCATTTATAGTCTCCGCAGGTGCGACTCTCTAAGGGAACTGTTTAAAGAAATTAACATCATGGCGGTACCTTGTCAGTATATCTATGAAAACATCATGTACTATCGGCAAAACTTAAGCATGCTCACTTAAGAAAATATTTCTGCGGCAAGCGCAGCTAGTGACAGACCACACCTCTTCCTGGTTTCGTCCAATTAGAGGCAATATGCATTTGTGTGAGTATTGGGCGGGTAACAAAAAATAACAACAGACATACTAGTACATTATGATACAAGTGTGTGATGTTGGTTACTAACTACACTTGAACCGGTATTGTTCGCGCGAGCCGAAGACGAGCGCGATAAGGGCGCCGAGTGAGTAATTATCAATACACACGCGTTTCATACGATGGTTTTCAACTTGAGAGGAAAAAACAGACTTGTATTGTTATTATAGTTTCGTAGGCCGCTAGGTATTTCTCTCTAGATTTTGGTGGCAAAAGGCGTGTCACTCGCGTTTCGTGCCTCGATTTAATTTCCGGGGGTGGTCAAATCTACGTGTTGCTCTTCGCTCTTCTTCCCTACTTGAAGTCAACATTTTTGATAATAATTAACCACACAACGAAAACGTTAACGAGTATTTATAGAAAATGGCGTGCTGGTTTCTTTTCTTCCGCGCGCCACGCTAGCGATGCGCGTCCAGGTGTAAATAAAGGCACGGCAAAACCGCTGAACAGCCCATTTAAAAATATAATAAAAACAAAATAAAGTTTTGAATACGCAAATTAAGGTAAATTCGTAGTGAAAAATATATCATTTGAAGAAATGATAATAATTTTGATGATTGATTTATCATAAATGTATCCTAAAATAGTTTATTTATTCTCAAAAATATTCATTGTTTTTAGATATAAAAACTCTTTGCGGAGATTGAGAAAAATAACTGTAAAGTAAAAATACTAGTGTAATAAACGCTGAATTATGAACCTAAATGCGTTGCTATAAGAGTCACTTTACAAGCAAGTGTGTTGAAGAAATATTTTGTCATTTTTTATGACCGTATTTTATGGCCCTTCTATTAAGCCGTCCTATTGTTTAACCGGTTGTCGACCAATAACAATGGTACTTAGATAATGAACTTATTTTTATTGCAGTTGCAAAAGTTGCGACAGCAATAAACAAAAATCTCTGAAAAACTGCGTCAACTATTGGTTCAAACACTACTGTAATTTTGCTATTTCAATCAAAACAGAGCAATAAAAGAAAAATATACCAAATGTTGTCAATTTCTAACAAAACTACGTAACTTGCTCCTTTTTAGGGTTCCGTAGTCAACAAGGAACCCTTAAAGTTTCGCATTGTCCGTCTGTCTGTCTGTCCCTGGCTTAGCTCACAGACTCTTACTACTAGAATACTGTAATTTGGCATGGGTATACATATTAATCACGCCAACAAAGTAGTAAACTAAAATCTTGAAAAACATTTTTTTAGGGTACGTCCTTTGCACGTAAAGTGGCGATGATAACTTTTTTCTCCTATCCCATAGGTGTATCATTCGATTGGCCGTTCAAGAATATCGCTGATTTTCAAAGCAATTTTTCGATTCAGGGATCGATATGCGTGATATTAAGCTTTAAGTTCCCAAGTTTAAACACATTTAAATGCAGTTATTTACTTTCCAATAGCACTGCACAAGTAACAAGTCGCACGCTGATAAAACACAAAAATGTCAATATAAACATTTTATACCTTTATGCAGTGTCGGTTAACGCACCTAGCGCGTTCGCTGCGATTTGTTTGCCGGCATCGCATAGGACATCGCGAAAATTGGAGAGGCAGTGAAAGTAATGATAAATAACTAAATTTATATACCCGACAGAGCATAGCCATGTGTCGGAGAGAGGTAAATATCAAAGTGTATAGAATAGACATAATTTGTTGTTTGACATTCCTTATTCCAAATTATTATATTTTTTATGGAAATATTTTATTATTGATACTAATTAAATATAGCAATACTACATCATATACAGCATATTACATTTTCTAAACCAAACGGAAGATATGAGTACGAAATTACTTCTTGTCAACAATAATAATTCATAAAGAGCTCTCGCTGGCCGAGACCATTAAAAATGATCTCACAACAAGTGAGCATAACACGCGCCTAGTATGAGTGTCACACTTCTATACATAATTACGTTATAACGAACACGACTAAAATACGTTTCGTTCATCCCATTGGTCAAAACGCTTGCATCGGGCGATCGAGTCGTAAGCCGTGCTGTACGATTATCGCCTTAGAGGTGAGCATGCGGAAGTTTGGCCGATGGTACGTAAGGAAAAATCTATATCTTTTTAGTAAAAGAGGTGAAGGACACAATTATACTATACCTATTACACTAGAAATAGGGACAAATTAGTTCAACCAGGTTTCAGGCTGGCTAAAGTAGACTCATCTTTCATTGGTAATGTTTAAAATGTTACAATAAAATACCTCCCCACATACTTCAACTGAATGAAACAAAATTTAAATTAGTATAAAACGCACACTATGCAGCCAAGCATATTATAAAATGGGGGATTACATTGCTGATAAAAATGCTTGGCTCAACGCTGGTCCTGCTCCACAAGGGCGCAAAAAATAATTGATCAGGTATATAGTGTTGGAGCTGCTGAAGATTTTAAAAACTCTCTGTGCATTGTATAAATTCAATCTCTTAGTATTGTATAGTTGCACAGCACATTGTTATGTGAGTACTATGTACTATAAAGCTGCCATTTACTGGATACGTCTTTCATTGACTTGAATGTGCCCTGGCGGCTGGGAGTATGTCGTGCTCACTCTAATGTCTCTCTGATGGTGGCGCGTGTGTTGGATCATTTAGCTTCCTTCAAAATGGTTGAGCTGAATGGTGCTGATCCACGCGTCATGTTCGTGAACGGGCGCCGTCAGTAGAGTCTGCTCATCTCTTAGCTGCCACGGCTTCTTTTAATTTTAATTTTTGAATTACTTTTTTTTTGTTGCAATCTTGTTATTACGGACGCTTTTACGTTTTGCATCGTTCTCACATGTATAATTTCAAAATGAATGATGTAAACAATATTTTGTAATCATAATACGTTGATTTAAAAGAGTGTCCGTGGAGTTTCTTGCCCGTTGCCCCGTTCTTCTCCATAGGTACGCCATACTACGCTCCATACTACGCTTTGGAATGGGCAACTAGCTTCATCTTTCTGACTGACTGACCGAACCCTTGACAATTCAAAAGTGCCTGTAATTGGTTTATTTGAAATAAATGCTTTGAGTTTGAGAAAAAAATATTTATAGTATGTACTATGTCGCTGAAAAATTTTAACTCATTATCTTGAAAAATCAAGAAGATATAGATTTTTAATCAGCAAACGACCCATATTTTCCATATTGCGACGGCTCACATCGGGTGAGCGCGCGTCATGTGCCTGCTAATACTAGCGTGACACGATGTGAACGATAACAACAAAACCTATAAATGTTTGAATTTGCCTTTTAGTACCTACCTATACGAATAACGAAGCTACAACCTCATTATTGCGTAATGTTTCTTAAAATTATAGGCTAGAAGTAATATATCGCTGCGGCTTCCTGTTATGCAAGAAGAACAGTCCCCATTAATTAATTTTAGTTCTTACTCAACAGTTTTTTTTTCTTGTCTTTGCAGGTAAGTTGCTGAACCAATCCTGCAAGTTGCAACGCACATTTCTCAAGAGCGGCTGTCGTATGCAACGGTTTTGTAAGTCACGACCGAATAATCGACTGTTTTAAAACATTTCGAGTTCTAACGAATTGGCAAGGTTTGGTAAGCAGAGCACGCCAGCGACGCCACGTGAACCACGATCAAGGATATGTTTCCACCTGCTGCATTCTGGTTAAGAAATACGTGTTCTTGTTGACTTTAGACGGACACATTTTGGGTTCGCTGTACTTTATTTTGCCCCTTGGAAGACTCTTGGGCAAGGTTGCTGTGGTTAGGGGTCCTGAAGGACTTCAGAATGAGACAACCAACTCGATTGAATGTGGTTTATTCACTAACTAATTAAAATACATAAAACAATTCGCATTGAGATTTAAAACTTTTTAGCATTACGATACATATCGTATAAAGGAGTGTATCTACTACGTAATGCATTGCTAGGGAGCATTGTACACACTTCACATCCGACGCCAAGCTTACGACCGGCTGCGACAGGTTCTCTTCTGGCCTATGCTGCGTCACTGCGAGTGGTGCGCGGTCGACTGCTAGGCGCCGCGATGGAATGTAAGAGCGGCGCAGTCCTTGCTGGTGTTGCAACTGTTGTAAGTGGCGGTGGCGGCACACAGTGCACACGTGTGTCGTGTGTCGCTAAACGTCACCAACTCGTTTGCGCAAGTATAACTTTTGTTCTGCAGCGAACAACACCTTACAAACACATTTCAGCGAAAAGTATTCGTTATGGATTTCGTCAATGCCATTAAGGACCGAAATCACCGCGACCATTAAGGACCGTAATCACCGCGACCATTAAGGACCGTAATCACCGCGAGCATTAAGGACCTTAATCACCGCGAGCATTAAGGACCGTAATCACCGTGAGCATTAAGGACCGTAATCACCGCGACCATTAAGGACCGTAATCACCGCGACCATTAAGGACCGTAATCACCGCGACCATTAAGGACCGTAATCACCGCGACCATTAAGGACCATAAATGATAATGATAAATGGTTTTATTTCTGTAAGTAGGTTTTTACAAACACTTTTACACGTCAAAACATATTTTTTTAAACTAGATGAGGCTGGCGTTTCGTATCTGACTACTCTGAGAAGAAAGGCCGAAACAAACTCAGAGGTCACAGTCTCTTTAAAGTCCAGACATAATCTTGGTCAGATCATGTGAAGACCATGTCGGTTGATGTCTGAAATGGTCTTTTGATAAAAGAACCACACAGATTGAGTGGACCTGTCCAGTCAGTGCACGTATTTGTCAGTCGTTGTGCAGCTCAACTCATAACTAAAGGAGCTCAACGATTCAACGAACAATACCAAAGAAAGGATATTTGGCTAGGCCGCAAAAAATACTCAAAACTGCCAGACCATGTTTTAAAACTAACTGAGAATAAAACAAAATTAAACAATGATCCACATAGTCTTCACATTTACAATAATTAAAACAATATAATACTACACAGAGTAAATATTCATGTCATTGCATAAATAAAATTCTTCAATGTCAATGTGTATATTCGGACATAATCTTGGTCAGATCAGATCATTTGAGGACCATGTAGGTTGGTGTCCGAAATGGTCTTTTGAGGAAAGACCACACAGATTTGAGTGGACCTGTCCAGTCAGTGCACGCATTTATCAGTTATCATGCAGCTCAACTCAAAACTTAAGGAGCTCAATGATTTGACGAACAATACCAAAGAAAAGACATTTGGGTAGGCCGCAAAGTACTCAAACTGCCAGACCATCATTAAAACTAAGAGACAAAAAACAAAAAAAAAAAAAACAAACAATGACCCACATAGTCCTCACATTCCTAATAATTAAAATAATATAATATAATACTATACAAAGTAAATATTCATGTCATTGTTAATATAGAATGTTATAAAGAATAAGAAAATATAAATAGCTAGCAAAATGAAAATAGTAAAAAAACAATATTCACTGTAAGTTTATTGGAGCAGCTCAATCCCAAGCCTTTTTGTCCTCAATATAATCTTTAACAGTATAAAAGGCTTTTAGGCACAGTTCTGTTTTATAAAACATTTGAATTTATTAAGGCTTAGTTCTTGAATGTGGCTAGGAAGTTTATTATAAAAACGTATACATTGGCATCTAAACGAGCTGCCCATTTTTTTGAGCCTGGTTGTAGGAACAACAAATTTGTGTTTGTTCCTAGTATTTACATTTTGGATATCACTGTATTTTTTAAACAAATTAATATTTTTATGTGCGTACAAAAGATTTTCATAAATATACTGAGAAGCTACAGTCATTATATTAATCTCTTTATTTTTTTCTCTGAGGGAGTATCTGGGACTTAATTTATACATTGAACGGATTGCCCTTTTTTGTAAAACAAAAATTGTCTGACTATCGGCGGCATTTCCCCATAGCAGAATACCGTACGACATTACGATATGAAAATAACTAAAGTATACTAAACGGGCTGTGTCTAAATCCGTTAAATCACGTATGTTTCTAACGGCGTATGCTGCAGAGCTAAGCTTTTTTGACAATGTATCTATATGGGGGCCCCATTGAAGCTTGGCATGCAAAGTTATGCCTAAGAACACAGTGGTATCTTCGGGGTTCAACTCTTCACCCTTTATGAGAACACTAGTTTTTACTTGTCTAACACTAGGTATTGTAAACTTAATACATTTGGTTTTTTTCTCGTTAAGAAGTAGGTTATTAACATTAAACCAGTTAACTACTTTTTCGAGGGCACTATTTACATTGTCAGTAACCAACTGCTGACGTTTGAGTTTAAATAAAAGTGAAGTGTCGTCTGCAAACAGCACTATATCATGATTATCCTTTACGAGGCAAGGCAAGTCATTTATATAAATAAGAAACAAAAATGGGCCGAGAATTGAGCCCTGGGGACCCTCATTCTTACTACAGATCTTGGTTATCTTTTTCCGTTAACATCAACTCTCTGAATCCTATCACTCAAATATGAAGTAAGAAGATCCAGAGAGGAGTTTCGGATTCCGTAGTGGTGCAGTTTTCTAATCAAAGTTTCACGAAGAACGCAAACGCCTTGGACAAATCGCAAAAAATACCCAAAGCATCGCATTTATCCTCCCATGCATTATAAACATGTCCTAAAAGTTCAACAGCATCAGTAGTCGAACGACCCCTTGTAAAACCGAACTGTTTGTTATGCATTAATTTATGTTTATTGAAAAATACACTTCTGGACACATCTATTGGCCCACCTTAGAGTTTAGGTTTCGATGGCCCCTACCGAAATATGATTGCTAGATTGAACAAAAACTGTTGATGCAGTTTTAAACCTTATACATTTTGCCATCTTTTTCGATCGTATTGTTTTAAATTTGAATTCAGAATACCATACGACATGGAGCTACGCCTAACAAGTCGGATATGCGCCTTGTTAATGGCAATTGATTTTTGAATAAAAAACATGTTTTATCAAATAAAGGTTTAATTTAATAACGCGTGTTGCCTCCATGGGCATCTACCACAGCTCTCATACGATTAGGCATAGAGTTTATCAACCGCTCTATGAAATTTTGAGGGATCATCTCCCATTCCTCTTCTATGGCAGTTTTCAACTCCTGCATCGTCTGGGCAACTGGCTGACGAGCCCTAACACGTCTTTTTAGCTCGTCCCACATGTGCTCAATGGGGTTCATGTCTGGGCTTCTGGCTGGCCAGTCCATAACTGTGATGTTCACATCCCGAAGGATATTCCTTGACGATGCCGGCCGCATGGGCTCTTGCATTATCATGCATAAAAAGGAAATTTGAACCCACATAGTCCGCGTATGGTATCACGTGAGGTTCTAAGCACTCACGAATGTACCTTTCAGCATTTAATGTTGGCAGCCGTGGTCCTGTAACAACCTCAAGTTGAGTTTTGCCGCTCGCGGATATACCGCCCCAGACAGTCCATGAGCCACCGCCATAAGCAACCCTCTCTTCAAAGCAGCATTGTGCGAAACGCTCTCCCTTACGTCGGTAGACCTTCTTCCTTCCATCATTGCCATGTAACACAATTTTAGACTCATCAGAAAAGAGTACACGGCTCCAATCTTGCTGTGTCCAATTTAAATGACTGCGTGCGAAATGAAGGCGCGCTGTTCGGTGGGCTCACGTTAGTTTGGGCCCATTAGCTGGCTTGTGTGGTACCATATCGCGTTCTTTTAACTTTCTCCGAACAGTTCGAGCGCTCACAGATACTCCGTGGAAGTCGCGAAGTTGGTTTTGTATCTCAATGGAGGTAAGGTGACGATTTCTCAAGCTGGTCGTCACGATGAATCGATCCTGCCTTTCAGTTGTGACCCGTGATCGTGGCCTTCCTTGGCGACGAACAAAGCCGCCAGTCTCTAGGTACCTCCGATAAACATTTCGGACCGCAGATCGACTTAAGTTGAGCACTCACGTTTCTTTGGCTGTGTCCGGCCTGAATAAGTGCCACAGCTTGGGCGGCGACTTCAGGTGAAGTATCCATAGATTATTGATAGAACCTCACCTTAATGTTAAGAATAAGTAATGTTTGTTGCAAAACCAAAGATATCAATCACTTTTTCAAGAATTAAATCCAATAAAACCAAGTTTTCATAGTATTCGATTGTTTGATATCAACAAACAGGCTCCAAATTGTCTTTTGTTTCTTTAAATTCTGTGTTCGAAATTCAAAAAAAGACTTGAATGAAATTGTGAATGTGCCAGGTTCAAAACTGCATAAAAACTTTTTGCTCGACCTAATATAAAATTTTAGCTAGGACCAAACGAAACTGAAAGTACAAGGTGGGCCAATAGATGTGTCCAGAAGTGTATTTGGATTTGATCTAAAATAAGTTTCTCGAAAAGTTTACTAAAGGTAGTACTGAAATAGGTCTATAATTAGTAGGGTCTGATGTACTACCCGATTTAAACAACGGTATTATTTTACTGTTTTTCATAAGATCAGGAAACTCACCACAGTCAATACAATTATTAAAAATAACAGCTAAAGTAGGTGCTACAATGTTTATAATCGACTTAGCAACGTCCACAGAATTACCCCATAGATCTGCAGTCTTTTTAACATTTAACGTGTGAAAGGTTTTAATTACATCTTTACAGGTGACATATTGGAAACTAAATTCTGAATCACAAACTGGAACGTTTTCTATAAGTAAGGACTCTGCGGCAGTGGGTGATGAGTTTAGAGATTTTGTAGTTGATATGGGAATCTCTGTAAAGAAATTTTCAAATGCCATGGCGACTTCAGAATCTGATTTAATTATATTGTCATCAATAGCAAGGCTGTAGTCACTACTTCGGTTGGATGACCTTCCCGTTTCACTATTAATGATATTCCATGTCATCTTAATCACATTACCACTATTTTTAATTTTTGAGCTCAAGTAACGTGACTTGGCCATACAACAAACTTTTTTAAATAATTTAGAATAATTCTTAACATATAAATTCAATTCAGCAGTGTTTATACTAGTTCGTTCATCATACAACTCATATAGTCGTTTTCTACTTTTATGTATACCAATGGTGGCCCAGTCACTGAAGGAAGTGATACTATTAACCGACAATGTCTTAGGAATGAAAGTGTTCTCAAATTGTGTGCAATACCTACATATTAAAAAAATCATTATATTGTTGATTAGGGGTATCATTAGTTGACAATAGTGGTAATTTACTCAGAATTTTAGTTTTAAATGTTTCCAAACGCTTAGTCGTTTTTGGGTTGACAGTGATTTCTTTTTTAGTAACTTTTTTGCTTGGATTTGGAACAGTGATAAATTGTCCGCAATGATCTGGTTCTATTAAATTAATAATTTTTTTGTGGGCTGGTGTAACATCTGTATAAATGTTATCTAGACATGTGGCACTAGTGGGGGTTATTCTAGTGGGCTCTAAAAATTGGTGAGCTAGATTGTATGACTGAAACAAACTTATAATTTTAGTACTTAAACCCGAATTTTCTTATAGATTAACATTAAAATCACCACAAGTGATGATAGACTTATTCGAATTACAGATTTTGTGCAAGACATCATCCATAACCTTTTCAAAACAATCATACAATCCTGAAGGAGGTCTGTACACACTTAATATAATGAACTGCTCCAAATCACCGCTACCATTAAGGACCGTAATCACCGCGACCATTAAGGACCGTAATCACCGCTACCATTAAGGCCCGTAATCACCGCGGGCATTAAGGACCGTAATCACCGCAAGCATTAAGGACCGTAATCACCGCGAGCATTAAGGGCCGTAATCACCGCGAGCATTCGCTTCGCGAATTTGTTTTGCACACATTCTTTTTGCAGACTGCCTCGTTGGTCAAGTGGTCGCAAGCGTTACGGCTGAGCACGTGGTCTGGGGTTCTATTCCCAGATCGAGCAAAGTTGTTATTGGGTTTTTCCACCAGGAACTTGTTAGTAACATTTGAGTCTGAATTTGTTCTCGGTTGATGGGAATAGGCTCACCCCCCTATTAAAAGAAACGTGGGTGTACTGTGGTATGTACACCTCTGCCTGTGTTAGGCAGAGGTGTTCGGGTTTGTACTATGGTATGTACACCTCTGCCTGGGTTAGGCAGAGGTGTTCGGGGATGTACTATGGTATGTACACCTCTGCCTGGGTTAGGCAGAGGTGTTCGGGGATGACAGGCGGGATGTTATGTTATGATGCTCGTAGTCACCAAACGTTTGGGTGCGCTGCGGGCGCTGCGGCCCGGCGAGGCCATGAGCCTGTCGTGTGCGTGGTGTGTCAAGATGTTAGATATCGTTTGCATGGGCTGCGGGCGCTGCGGCCCGGCGCGGCCTCAAGCCTGTCGTGTGCGTGCTGTGTCAAGATGTTAGATATCGTTTGCATGGGCTGCGGGCGCTGCGGCCCGGCGCGGCCACGAGCCTGTCGTGTGCGTGGTGCGTCAAGATGTTAGATATCGTTTGCATGGGCTGCGGGCGCTGCGGCCCGGCGCGGCCACGAGCCTGTCGTATGCGTGGTGTGCCAAGATGTTAGATATCGTTTGCATGGGCTGCGGGCGCTGCGGCCCGGCGCGACCACGAGCCTGTCGTGTGCGTGGTGTGTCAAGATGTTAGATATCGTTTGCATGGTCTGCGGGTGCTGCGACCCGGCGCGGCCACGAGCCTGTCGTGTGCGTGGTGTGTCAAGATGTTAGATATCGTTTGCATGGGCTGCGGGCGCTGCGGCCCGGCGCGGCCACGAGCCTGTCGTGTGCGTGGTGTGTCAAGAGGTTAGATATCGTTTGCATGCGCTGCGGGCGCTGCAGCCCGGCGCGGCCAGGAGCGTGTCGTGTGCGTGGTGTGTCAAGATGTTAGATATCGTTTGCATGCGCTGCGGGCGCTGCGGCCCGGCGCGGCCAGGAGCCTGTCGTTTGCGAGGTGTGTCAAGATGTTAGATATCGTTTGCATGCGCTGCGGGCGCTGCGGCTGGCGCGGCCAGGAGCCGGTCGTGTGCGTGGTGTGTCAAGATGTTAGATATCGTTTGCATGCGCTGCGGGTGCTGCGGCCCGGCGCGGCCACGAGCCTGTCGTGTGCGTGGTGTGTGAAGATGTTAGATATCGTTTGCATGCGCTGCGGGTGCTGCGGCCCGGCTCGGCCACGAGCCTGTCGTGTGCGTGGTGTGTGAAGATGTTAGATATCGAACCAATGGCGCTATTAAATCTATGAACTTCGGTAAAGAGTTCCTCCGAAACCGGGCTTCAGTTAGGCAAATATTGTCATGCTTTTTTTTTTTTTTTGTTCCCGGGGTGGAAAATCCTCATGGATGTCCTCCGCCCTGGGGTAGGCGGAGGGGTCTGTCAGACTCTTACTGACTAAAAACCACCCCGGTGTTCCCGTCCCACACTTGCACCGGGGATCATGGGATCTAATGCGACTTCCACGATCCCTGGCTAGTGCCGGCCCGCCTCTGCGGGCCACCTCAAGTCTGGGGGGGGTGAGGTGTTTAAACCCCCCCCGCGACGTCTGAAAGGGGCGCGCGTGGAACACTACGCGCCGCCACCTCGGGTCCAGTGTGATAGGGGGCGGCGGACGTCCCCAAGTCCGCCGTCCCTGGACCCATTTAGGGGGGCCGGAAGAGGGCGTTGTCTGCCCTCTGCCGACGCCCGGTGCGCCTGCTGCGGGCCGGGTGAGCGGAAGAGATCTCCCGCTCCCGTTCCGCAGCCTCCTTCTGCGACACGACTGTTTCGCAGAAGGATACCACCGCGTACCAGGACTCCTCGCTGCCGACCATCGCCTCGACCACGGCCGGCAGCGACAGGTCACTGCCCACTGCTGAGATGAGGGCACGGCGTGGCTCCTCCCAAGCGGCACACTCTGCCAGCGTATGCCGCGCCGTGTCCTCCCGACAGTCGATGCAGTGGTGACACCGGGCGTCCGGCTCCCTGTTTATGCGACACAGGTACTTCCCGAAGCAACCATGCCCCGAGAGCACCTGCGTCACCCGAAACGACAGGGAGCCGTGCCTCCTCCCGAGCCAGGGCTCGAGCACTGGCCGGACCGCCTCGATGGTGGCGAGGCCGGCGGTAGGGCGTGAAAGCCTGTCCCGCCATTCCGCCACCAGGGCTGCGCGGAGCTGTGACCGACGCAACTCCGTATGTCGCTGCATGGGCCACTCGCCCCGCGCCCTCGCTTCCTCGCGCCACTGGTACAGTGACGCGAGTACTTTCGCCTCGAGATCCCAGGGCGGGGATCCGGCCAGTACGCAAGCCGCCTCGAAGGAGATCGTGCGATATCCCCTGATGACTCTGACGACCATCGCTCTCTGCGGCTTTCGCAGGACAGCGATGCTGCCGGCCGTCAGGTCAGCCGCCCAGATCGGGGCCCCATACAGGGCCATCGATCGCACGATCCCCACGTAGAGCCGCCTACAGGCGGCGCTCGGGCCCCCCAGATTGGGAAGCAGCGTTGACAACGCCCCAGCCGCGCCCAACAACTTGGGCGCTAGCCGTTGGAAATGGGGGCCAAAATCCCACCGGCTGTCGAGCACCAATCCTAGGTACTTCATGGTGGACTCGACAGCGATTTGAGCACCCCCGACCACGATGTGTGATCCCGGCGGCTGCGCCCGCCGGGGGCCATGAAAGATCATGGCCTCCGACTTGTTGAGGGCAACCTCCAGGCCCAGGCGCCGTATGCGGCTCACCACCTGTGAGACCGCAGCCGTCGCTAGCAACGCTGCCTCCCTGTACGAGCTCCCCCGGGCCGTGACCAGCGTGTCGTCTGCATAACACGTCAGGTCCACGCCCGGCTGGAGCTCGCCCCGCAGCACCCAGTCGTACCCGATGTTCCACAGGAGCGGCCCCACGACCGAGCCCTGTGGAACACCGCACGACATGCGGCGCTGACTTCCGCCATCACGTCCCGTGTAGATGACACACCTCTCCGCTAAATAAGCCCCAACTATGCGGCGGAGGTAGGAAGGCACCCGATGATAACGCAGTGCCTCCCTAATACAGCTCCAGGGCAGGGTGTTGAAGGCGTTGGAGATGTCCAAGGACACCGCCAACATCACCCCGCCCCGGGACACCGCTTCCTCCGCCAGGACTAGCGCGATATAGCGTGGCGTAGCGCGTATATTGTCATGCTAACCCAACTGTCTCCTTAAGAGGACTACAAGACCTAAGTGTCCTTGAAAAACGCACGCACACATTTACACAATCGACGTGAACGCCATCTAACGACGACGCCCATATAGCTATCGGCATAGAGAGATTACGCCCGAGTATTCTAATAGATGGCGCAGCAACGACGCACAGTGGAACGAATGTATGGGAGCGGTTGGACGTAGACATGTCCGAAAAATAAGAGTAAAATTATGCCAAACTAATGATGCCATCTTATTCGATTACTTAATGCCTTCATAAATTGTGGTGATGAATTTCTTCATAACTCCCATATTTCGGGAGTAATTTGAGAAAATGTGAAATTTTACTATGAAAATGAGTGTATCGAGCTCTCTCCCTCCTGATTCCGGGCTTGTTTCAAGTAGCGGTCTCTAATATCGTAATGCTATTACTAAGAGCTATATTTAATACTAAGACACATAGTGCGCCAAATGTGCACTTTCTGGGATAAAAGGAAATGAAAATTTAAAAAAAAAAACGTTTTTTCCCCATTTGTATTTACTTTAAACCGCAGACAGACTTATTAAGAGGTCTATAAATATATTATATATATACAGAAATATATATTAACAAAAATATTCACAAGAACTGATGAGAGTATGACTTTTAAGTAAGTTGATAATAAATTACCTAGTTTCATTAAAAGTACAATAAATAATTAAGATGTAAGCTCTAATTTACTAAGTTACACATTTTAAAACAATAACATCATTTAATTATCTTCGTCATCATCATCATCATCAATTAATTCAAATTCAGAATCGATGTCCGCTAAATCATTTATGTTAACAAATTCGATATCACTTTTCTCAGAATCCGTAAGCTCATAAAATTCCTTAAAAGAAGATTTTTTTACAAACTTATTTCCTTTTGGACGGATACTTGTAACAAGTGGATCAGAAGACAGTAAAAGATTGTGCATAATATATTCATTGCATGAGATACTGCTATGCTTTCGAGAATGCCCCTCTCTATATTTTCTAAAATCTTTATTTCTAGCCTCAGATGCCTCTTCGGATAGAAAACCAATGGGCACAATTGACATGTTCTGAACTATGTCTGGCCCATGCATTAAAATTTTATGAAGTGAAGAAGGCATATAATACCATGGGTATAACTCCACGTAAAGCTTAGCAGTATCAAAGCAGAACTCTCGGAATTTAGTTACGTTGATCTTCTCTCCTGATGAAATACACTGCAAGATCACACAGATTTTTCTTAAAAGCATAGCATCTATTCCGGTCAGTTCAGCAGATTTAGTGTAGTTTTCAAAAAATCTCCTTGCCGAGTTGCCATTGTTGGTGGATCCACTGCCTTGTTTCACAACATCGAGAAGTAAGCCCGTTTCTCTTCTTACAGCCTCTTGAACTCTTTTCTTCCTGTCATCAACTTGCCTTTTTGCTATATCACCCCTTACTTGCCATGATTTTATGTCTAATTTGTAGGAAATGTGTAATAAGCATTCCATTGAGCGAATCCAAGCGTGAAGGGTGCTTAAGCTATATTTATACATGTCCTCGTTTGCGTGTTTATCTTTGATTAACTCTAAATTATTCATTTCTTTAGGACAAGCCTTGCATATGTCACACACTGAAGCTGCTGTATTGGATATAATGGAATGAATTTTACCATCAATCATTGTCAACAGCAGTTGGTGTTTGACACTAATTCCATCAGTGATGGTGGATGGAGTTAAGGCTTCAATCTCTGCTTCGATTTCAGCCATCTCTCTCTGCACATTTTCTTTGGTTTCCTTTATAAACTTAAACAATATTGGCCGGCAAAATGAAGTGGAAGATGGTCGCTCGTTTTCCCAAATTGTTACACCTTTTGAGACGAGCCGCAGTGGTACAAGACTAATCATAAAATTACTAGCAAGATCGATTTGCTCATCTTCACTCGTCCTTTGATGATAAATGCTTTGGCTAGATGATCCGTCAAAACCCCATTTGCTGGTCAATACGAGCTGTTGATTGGGATCAACAGGGGTTTCTAACGACCTAATAAGTCTTCTTGAGGTTAAATCCATCAAGGCTTGTAATTTGATTTTTGCAGAGCTCTCTGTAACTGTGAGATCTTCTTTGGCCGGATAGCACTTAATTTTTTCTTTAACCAACATGTAGTAACTCGGGTATTGAAGAGCTCCTTCTTGAGTGTTGAAATCCCGAAGAGTGTTATAGCGCCATTTCGATAAGTTCATCGATACATAAAGAGCCAATGCCTTCAAAGGGGATATTTCCCGTACCTGAATTGATTTACCTTCAATGAAGGCTTTGATTTTTGAGGCCTCTTCTGGATTCTCCGTCAAGTATTTCATAACATAAGCTGTATCGCTTTGTCCTGCCTTTTGAAGCGCCCTTTCGGCCGAAAACATAATTTCAGCGCTGCTACTGCTGCATGAAAGACTATCTTCAGTGCGTCTTCTTTTTTGCTGGTTACTAAGGTCCTCAAAAGATTTACGAGGACTAGGATGTGTACAAGTTGAAGCATCAGATTTAGCAGGAGAAATTATGGGCTCGATGACGTCACTTATATTTTCTGTAGAAGGTTCCATATTTTCATTCTGTAATTCCGGCCATTGAATTGCAGCCTGTAGCCAAATCTCATGTTTCTTCCGAAACTTATCTGTGCTTCTTCCAGACTGTGTCCATTTTGCATAAATGCGGTAGCAAAATCGACGACACCAGTCTTTTAAACTTGTTTCAGCACTTTCACATAACTGAACACAACTGTTATCTTTTAAAACACTGAACAAATAGTTAAAGTCGCGTAAATCTTTATGTGCGCGTGCGCATAAAGCAACGTGAATATCAAGATTTGTATTAAAATTTGGAAAATACATTGCGAGATTAGCTTGGATACAACGAGGTGTAAATCAACACTGATTTTAAAGTTACTAATAGTGACCTATTTATATAAAATCCAGGTATCCCAGGTATCCTTTGTTAAATATTGCAAGGTAATTAGTTATTGTGATAATTAGTAAATGATGCATGCTAAATTAGTGTATTAAGAGCCATTTAGTAATTAAATAATAGCAATGTTCTTATCAGTAATCATTAGTGCATCAGTTTTATATGTAAACCTTAAGTCCCTAATTATATATCCTAATTAGCTTATATCTTCTCTAATTGGCTGCTCAGAAATGTTATTGTAATAAGGTAAACCTTTAGAAAAACGGTTTTAATCAACAAAATAAACAAAAAATAAAAAAATTGTGTTATAAAATAAACATCACTCTTTATCCCAGAAAGTGCACATTTGGCGCACTATGTGTCTTAGTATTAAATATAGCTCTTAGTATTAGCATTATGATATTAGAGACCGCTACTTGAAACAAGCCCGGAATCAGGAGGGAGAGAGCTCGATACACTCATTTTCATAGTAAAATTTCACATTTTCTCAAATTACTCCCGAAATATGGGAGTTATGAAGAAATTCATCACCACAAGTTATGAAGGCATTAAGTAATCGAATAAGATGGCATCATTAGTTTGGCATAATTTTACTCTTTTTTTTCGGACATGTCTACGTCCAACCGCTCCCATACATTCGTTCCACTGTGCGACGCGCAAGTAAGATATAGATCTAACAAAAAATAGATAGGACAATGAAATTATTTTTATATGTTTTATGTGTTACTTGAAAAATTAAGGATGTGTTCCTATCTAATATTATAAATGCGAAAGTGAGTTTTGTATCTTATGCTTTCACGCTGAAACAGCTAAACGGACTTATATAAAATTTGAGACATGGTCAGCCCATGATCTGGAGAAGGACAGGCTACTATTCATCTTGGATCGCGGGCAACAGCTAGTTTTAAATAAAACTGATTCAATTAAACTAAAAACATTTTTATTACAAAAAAAATACCAAGTGGCGCCCTTTATACATCTTTATGGTTTACACTAAGCACTAGGGGTTTTTTCAGATTTACATCATAATGCATTTTAGTTTTAAGCTCTTTTTCAGGTTAACATTATGTGATATTTAGTTTTAAGCTCTTTTTCAGGTTAACATTATGTGACATTTAGTTTTACGCTCTTTTTCAGGTTAACGTTATGTGAAATTTAATTTCAAGCTTTTTGTTAGGTTTCTATCTAATGGTCCGTGATTTGAGATCTCATATAACTTTTCCAAAACATGGGAAACGTTAGTAATCCTATGTCCAATTTGGATGTTCTTTTCAGGAGTATAGATTTCCATCTGAAAAAGAAATGAATACCTACAAATATAATTTCTTGATAGATAAGATACATTTCTATTCGTATATAACATTGAAATATTAAACCTACAAGAATTCTAAGTAATCAATCTAAGTAAAATGTGTTTGCGGAAAAATCTTCTTCTATAATAATTTAATTTTTCTCTAGGTAATAATCTTTAATTTAACCCATCTTTTTCTCGGTTTTCACGTTGGACATGATATTGTCGGTTAATAGTATCACTTCCTTCAGTGACTGGGCCACCATTGGTATACATAAAAGTAGAAAACGACTATATGAGTTGTATGATGAACGGACTAGTATAAACACTGCTGAATTTAATTTATATGTTAAGAATTATTCTAAATTATTTAAAAAAGTTTGTTGTATGGCCAAGTCACGTTACTTGAACTCAAAAATTAAAAATAGTGGTAATGTGATTAAGATGACATGGAATATCATTAATAGTGAAACGGGAAGGTCATCCAACCGAAGTAGTGACTACAGCCTTGCTATTGATGACAATATAATTAAATCAGATTCTGAAGTCGCCATGGCATTTGAAAATTTCTTTACAGAGATTCCTATATCAACTACAAAATCTCTAAACTCATCACCCACTGCCGCAGAGTCTTTACTTATAGAAAACGTTCCAGTTTGTGATTCAGAATTTAGTTTCCAATATGTCACCTGTAAAGATGTAATTAAAACCTTTCACACGTTAAATGTTAAAAAGACCGCAGATCTATGGGGTAATTCTGTGGACGTTGCTAAGTCGATTATAAACATTGTCGCACCTACTTTAGCTGTTATTTTTAATAATTGTATTGACTGTGGTGAGTTTCCTGATCTTATGAAAAACAGTAAAATAATACCGTTGTTTAAATCGGGTAGTACATCAGACCCTACTAATTATAGACCTATTTCAGTACTACCTACATTTAGTAAAATTTTCGAGAAACTTATTTTAGATCAAATCCAAATATTTTTCAATAAACATAAATTATTGCATAACCAACAGTTCGGTTTTACAAGGGGTCGTTCGACTACTGATGCCGGTATTGAACTTTTAGGACATGTTTATAATGCATGGGAGGATAAATGCGATGCTTTGGGTATTTTTTGCGATTTGTCCAAGGAATTCGATTGCGTTCTTCATGAAACTTTGGTCAGAAAACTGCACCACTACGGAATCCGAAACTCTTCTCTGGATCTTCTTACTTCATATTTGAGTGATAGGATTCAGAGAGTTGATGTTAACGGGAAAAGATCACCCGGATCTGTAGTAAGAATGGGGGTCCCCCAGGGCTCAATTCTCGGCCCATTTTTGTTTCTTATTTATATAAATGACTTGCCTTGCCTCATAAAGGATAATCATGATATAGTGCTGTTTGCAGACGACACTTCACTTTTATTTAAACTCAAACGTCAGCAGTTGGTTACTGACAATGTAAATAGTGCCCTCGAAAAAGTAGTTAACTGGTTTAATGTTAACAACCTACTTCTTAACGAGAAAAAAACCAAATGTATTAAGTTTACAATACCTAATGTTAGACAAGTAAAAACTAGTGTTCTCATAAAGGGTGAAGAGTTGAACCCCGAAGATACCACTGTGTTCTTAGGCATAACTTTGGATGCCAAGCTTCAATGGGGCCCCCATATAGATAAATTGTCAAAAAAGCTTAGCTCTGCAGCATACGCCGTTAGAAAAATTCGTGATTTAACGGATTTAGACACAGCCCGTTTAGTATACTTTAGTTATTTTCATAGCGTAATGTCGTACGGTATTCTGTTATGGGGAAATGCCGCCGATATTCAGACAATTTTTGTTTTACAAAAAAGGGCAATCCGTTCAATTTATAAATTAAGTCCCAGATACTCCCTCAGAGAAAAATTTAAAGAGATTAATATAATGACTGTAGCTTCTCAGTATATTTATGAAAATCTTTTGTACGCACATAAAAATATCAATTTGTTTAAAAAGTACAGTGATATCCATAATGTAAATACTAGGAACAAACACAAATTTGTTGTTCCTACAACCAGGCTCAAAAAAATAGGCAGCTCGTTTAGATGCCAATGTATACGTTTTTATAATAAACTTCCTAGCCACATTCAAGAACTAAGCCTTAATAAATTCAAATGTTTTATAAAACAGAAACTGCCTAAAAGCCTTTTATACTGTTAAAGATTATATTGAGGACAAAAAGGCTTGGGATTGAGCTGCTCCAATAAACTTACAGTGAATGTTGTTTTTTTACTTTTTTTATTTTGCTAGCTATTTATATTTTCTTATTCTATATAACATTCTATATAAACAATGACATGAATATTTACTTTGTATAGTATTATATTATATTATTTTAATTATTAGGAATGTGAGGACTATGTGGGTCATTGTTTTTTTTTTTTTTTTTGTCTCTTTCTTTTAATGATGGTCTGGCAGTTTGAGTACTTTATGCGGCCTACCTAAATGTCTTTTCTTTGGTATTGTTCGTCAAATCATTGAGCTCCTTAAGTTTTGAGTTGAGCTGCATGACAACTGACAAATGCGTGCACTGACTGGACAGGTCCACTCAAATCTGTGTGGTCTTTCCTCAAAAGACCATTTCGGACACAAACCTACATGGTCCTCAAATGATCTGACCAAGATTATGTCCGAATATACACATTGACATTGATGAATTTTATTTATGCAATGACATGAATATTTACTCTGTGTAGTATTATATTGTTTTAATTATTGTAAATGTGAAGACTATGTGGATCATTGTTTAATTTTGTTTTATTCGCAGTTAGTTTTTAATATGGTCTGGCAGTTTTGAGTATTTTTTGCAGCCTAGCCAAATGTCCTTTCTTTGGTATTGTTCGTTGAATCGTTGAGCTCCTTTAGTTATGAGTTGAGCTGCACAACGACTGACAAATGCGTGCACTGACTGGACAGGTCCACTCAATCTGTGTGGTTCTTTCATCAAAAGACCATTTCAGACACCAATCGACATGGTCTTCACATGATCTGTCATTATGTCAGGACTTTAAAAGAGACTGTGACCTCTGAGTTTGTTTCGGCCTTTCTTCTCAAAGTAGTCAGATAGGAAACGCCGGCCTCATCTAGTTTAAAAAAATATGTTTTGACGTGTAAAAGTGTTTGTAAAAACCTACTTACAGAAATAAAATCATTTATCATTTATCATTGACTTACATGCCACCTAAAATTCCATTATTATTTTTAAAACCAATTGAAACAAATCTAAACGTGTTTGTGGCAAGGTGATGTTATAAATATTACCTGTCTACTACTCGTAAAGGCTTCTTCTAGTACATGCTTAGATGAATATGTACTTTTATCAATAACTTCACAATCGTGATCTTTCTGTGGCACCTCTGTTTTCAATCTATAAAAATATTGAAGATTTTAAATTAAGTAGAAATGTCAATTCTAAATATTGTAGTTCTATGATGTAGTTCAAAAGATAGGTAATTGCATTTCGTTTATTTTTGTATTTGACAAATTGTTAAGCTGCAAGTAAATGATTAGGTAGGTACCTAAAATTCATAAGTAGGTACATAATTATAGTGCCTATGTATTATAAACAAAATCAATAAAATTAAATTCTTATTTGTGACAAATAACATCGCAATTTTCAGATGAACCAGTTATTTCGTCATGCCTATTATCAAATAAGCCGAGGTCTTTTTCTGCAATTACAAAAACATTTGGTATTTTTAGCTTCTATTTATTGTTATTATAGCTTATCTAAGGTTATCTGAGGTACTTACGTATTGGAATAACTTCCGTGTTGATATTTTCGACCATTTTTCTCCTGTAAAAATAATTCGATTTTAAAGTTTTTTTTTTAATTTATATACTTAATTATAGAAATGTATTTAATAAATATATGTACATCGTATTCGTAGTAGTTAAAATAAAAAAAAAAATTCCTGAGATTTGGACCCAGGCATTCTCGACTGTAAATCCACACTTCTTTTAAATACGCTACTGTATCATTTGAAAGAGGTCCCGAAAATACAGACCATATGAACTGATTGCACTTACATAGACGTTTCCAAAATTCATAGTTTTATGGTTATAAAAATAAATATTTAGTAATAATAAAAAGCTCTCTTACCTTTTAATTTCGTTCATAAGTTCGGCATTTGATTTATATGAACGTTTTTTAATTTTTAGCCCTCGCAACGGGTTTCACCCTCTTTTCCATGACATTCTATTCTTTCCACATTTTTGTTTATAAATCTGTTTCTTTGGTCCGTTTTTATTAAATTTATCTGTGAAAATATGCGTTCGCATGCAGCATTCGACACCGGTATACATGGAAGAGATTTACTAAAACTATTTATATTTTTGTATTTTAACATGCATCACTGTTAGAAATTTTCCCAACTTCCACCCAAAATTGTTCACACGAGATGGGTGAGCCAGTGCTGGAAGATTGTAACAAATCACTTACTTCGCGATCAAACTTTAGGGTTCAATATTCTTCGTCAATTAACTGCATTTGTTGTGGCTGTACTTCGCATGGGATAGTTTCTATCACATTTCGTAAACTGCGAAATTCTTTATGCACGGCAATGTATGGGTCAAGAAATTTCAGTTCTCGAAAAACTGGATTTTCAAAAGGCAAACGTTCAATTGCGTGCTCAACTCAATTAAAAATGGTTGGCACCTTCTGAAAAACTCAGCAATCTGTTCTTTCATGTTTACATTTTCCCTCTGTTTGATTAATTCTTGGCCTACTTGAATACCTAAGTACATATCTTTCAATGGCAAATAATTTACATTAGACTTTGGGTCTAACGTAAATACATTGTCCGTACGTTTGATGTAATTAGCTTTCATGAAGCAACCCAAAATCGACAAGTACATACTAGATGCATCATCATACAGTCTATCAGTGCACGGATAGTCGCCTTAAAAAATGATGTTAAATTTGTTTACAATCGGCAAAATGTAGTCCAAAAAGTAAAAGTACAATTTGTTTATATCAGTGGTAAAAGAATTAAATAAAAATTCTGATGACATATTGCGATCACTCAAGTATTGGTCTTGAAAGAACAATTGCAATGCCCTCCACTGCTCAATTATTCTACTTATACAGGCATGAAGTAAAAGCCACCTTATGTCGTAATGACGCAAAATTCTGTGATTTTCAGTGTCTATGAAATTTTGGAACTTAGCAAATTCTCTTTGACGCTTGCTGCTTTGAGAAAAATATCCATATACTTCTTTTACTATTTGTTCTAAATTTCTAGGCAGTATTTTACAGGCGTGGCTAACACTTAATGCTGCAGAGTGACAAACACATTTTATGAAAATGCACTTTGGGTTTACTTCTTTAATTTTTACAACAATGCCAGAATGTTGACCAAACATCACATTCGTAGTATCAGCAGCGAATCCTATTGTCTTTTATTTCTAAACCTAATTCGGATAATTTTAATGACAAAGAATTAAATAAATGACCTGCGGTCTCACCACTTAAATCAACTAAATCAAGGAATTTGGTTTGTACAGTACATTTAGTTTCAGAGAAGTATTTAATTACTATTGCCAATACTTTGACTGTTGCAACATCTTTACTCTCATCGCATTATAATTGAATATACTGGTTTACCTGAAGGAGATGCAGTACCAAGTATGTCTTCAATCATATCTTTTTCGAAATTGGGTCCTAAAACATTATAAGTTATAGCGGCTGTGTAGTGGACTGTATGGTGAATAAAAGAGTTGTTTCCAATTCTTCTTGTTTATTTTCAGAGTTCTTGATTGTTCGGGAGCTGGAGACCGACTGTGTCCCAGCCTTACAATGGCCCGTCTTATATATAGCTCTCCCTATGTTTCGGGAGCGAGTGGACCGAGTCACACAACTTACATTTATTATTTCCAAGTGACTCTTACATGGTCCTGACAGCTTAAATCACACTTACTTTTATAAATTATGCTAATCCGGTTACAAATCACTAAATTAACTTATTCTAAACTCTAACTACAGTCTGTTGAAGACTTCGTAGCGAGGGCTCGTTTTTCGTAGTCCCGCCGCTACTTGTGTCCTAGTGCACAGATGCGGCCGGTTGATCAGGGCCGCCGACTCGTAGCTCACGGGACACTATACACTCCCAGTGGTCTGTCCCCACTAGGAGCCCGGGGCGTGCTCGTTCGTAGCACACCTCTTCTGGAGACAGGTCCCTCAGGTGCTCGTAGTCCAGCAGGGTGTCAGGGATGGACTGCTGGTGCAGCTGAAGCTTCTTCACGGTTCTTGCTTTGATCTTGTGGTTCTTGTCGTCCTTCAGTCCCCTGACGTGGATGTTCACCAGCTGACTCTCCGTCTCCTGTTGCGACATGTTGACTCCGTTCAGGTGAAGAAGTTGTGATGGTCCTTCTGCTCCGATGCTCTCCGCCAGTTCCTTATCCACGAGGGTGATTGTGGCTCCTTCATCTAGGAGGGCGTACGTCCTTACCTCCCCCCGTGGTCCGGACACGACGATAGGGCACGTCTTCAGCAGGACTGTACGTGGTCCGGCAGTTGGTCGTGTTGCTACGGACAGGACCGCTTCTTCTTTCGGTGGTTCAGCTGGCTTCGGGTCTTCCTTCTTGGCTTCCCTTGCTTGATGAAGGGTCGCATGATGCGGGCGGTGACACTGGTTCACGCCGCACGGCTTCGCTTTGCAGTTTATATGTCTGTGTCGCTTCTGGGCACATTTGAAGCATATTCCGTTGGCCTTGACAAAGGTCCATCGCTCATCCGTATTGAGTGCCTTGTACTTGGGGCACTGCGTCAGGACGTGAGCTTGTTCACATTTGGGGCACTTGTCCTTTTCTTCTTCCGTTGCCCCGGACGTGGCGAAGACGCTCGCCTTCTTCTTTAGCGTCACGGTAGGTCGAGTCTCCTTTCTCTGACTCGCGGCGCTTGTAGATGGTGTGTACGTGTAGCGTAGCGCTCTGTCCGCTTCTCGCATCAAGAAACGGGACATGATGACGATCTCCGGGTCCGTAGTGCCTTCATGGTCGTAGGCGTAGTCGCACCAGCGGGAGCGGAGATGCGGGCTGAGCTTGTCCAACACTTCTCGCGTCATCAAGGGGTTGAAGAGGTAGCCCCTTCGGTCAATCGTCTTCAGCACGCAGATGATGTTTTGCAGCTTGATCGCGAAACTGTTCAGTTCAGCCGCTGATGTACCCGGTTTTGGCAGCTTCTTGAGGTCTTCCAGTGCTTTGTCGATTATCACTTCAGGTCTTCCGAAGCACTGCTCCAGGGTCTTCATGATGACGTCCGGATCGGTGGCCGTATGCAGGAGAGCGGCCACGGCGTCTCTCGCTTCCCCTTTGAGGCAGCTCCTTAGCCTCTGGATGTTTTCTGCTGCCGATATCTGGTACATGCTGGTCGTGTCTCGAACTGCTGCTTTGAACGGTAACCACTCGTTGGCCGATCCGGAGAAAACAGGTAGGTCCGTGTGTCGGGGCCTGGGTCTGGCCATTTTCTCCAATGTGGCCGCCAGGTGCTCGATGCTGTTCCTGTTCCTCGTCGGAGTCGGTGATCTTGCTCGTGGAACTTCAAACCGTATTTGCTTCGATTCTTCTGTTGTTCCCTCCTCCCCCCGTGGGCCCAGGGGGTTCGTCCTCAGCCATTCGTCCACCTTCTGATGTGGTTCTTTATGAGGAGGACTGATTTCTTCATGTATGCTATCTTCATCGTTGATCGCGGACACTTCGGCGGCAGTCGCTTCTTGATTAGGTCCGCTTCCAGGTCCAACTCCTTTCTTCTGATGGCTGCTAGCTTCTCTGCTGCATCCAGTTCTGCCTTCCGTAGTCGCGTTGTTACACTGGTCGTAGATCGTTGTGATCTAACCGATCTGGTTGGTGATACCGGTCTTCTTCGAATGGTTGCTGTTTGGAGTCCGGAAGGTCCCACTGTGCTGGTGTCCGCTACCTTGGAGAATGGTGACGCCGGCGGGTCCAGTGAGAGCCTTCTTCTGCGCTCTTGTTCGATGCGCTCCGCTTCCTTGCGTTGCGCCTCCTGTACCTGGGCGCGTCGCTGCTCTTCCATATCCGCTGCATCCCCTTGGCTTCTTGTTACCACCATTTCGGATCTCGAACTTTGCGTTTTTCCAACTTGGTTTTTTCGTGTGACGGTTCTTCGGCACGGCGCTAGTAGGTCGTGTCGTCACGTCGGTACGGGTGACGGTTCTTCGGCACGGCGCTAGTAGGTCGTGTCGTCACGTCGGTACGGGTGACGGTTCTTCGGCACGACACTCGTTCAGTAGGTCGTGACGTCACGTCGGTACGCAGACTATACTTCAACACGTCGCTCGTTCAGTAGGTCGCGTTGTCAAGTCGGCACGGGTGACGGTTCTTCGGCACGGCGCTCGTTCAGTAGGTCGTGTCGTCACGTCGATGCGCAGACTGTACTTCAACGCGACGCTCGTTCAGTAGGTCGTGTCGTCAAGTCGACACGCAGACTGTGCTTCAACACGACGCTCGTTCAGTAGGACGCGTTGTCAAGTCGATGCGCGGACTGTACTTCAACACGACGCTCGTTCAGCACGACGCGTTGTCAAGTTGATGCGGACTATACTTCAACACGACGCTTGTTCAGCACGACGCGTTGTCAAGTCGATGCGGACTATACTTCAACACGACGCTCGTTCAGCACGACGCGTTGTCAAGTCGATGCGGACTGCAGTCGGCTTCCGTTCTTCGCTCTGGCTGCGGGTTCTTCTTTCTTCTTTATCCGGTGCTCGAAGGACCAAAACTGTAGTGGACTGTATGGTGAATAAAAGAGTTGTTTCCAATTCTTCTTGTTTATTTTCAGAGTTCTTGATTGTTCGGGAGCTGGAGACCGACTGTGTCCCAGCCTTACAATGGCCCGTCTTATATATAGCTCTCCCTATGTTTCGGGAGTGAGTGGACCGAGTCACACAACTTACATTTATTATTTCCAAGTGACTCTTACATGGTCCTGACAGCTTAAATCACACTTACTTTTATAAATTATGCTAATCCGGTTACAAATCACTAAATTAACTTATTCTAAACTCTAACTACAGTCTGTTGATGACTTCGTAGCGAGGGCTCGTTTTTCGTAGTCCCGCCGCTACTTGTGCCCTAGTGCACAGATAGGGTCTTATCCTAAACTATCTTATCCTAATTCTCACTTCTTATATCTATGTGGAGGGTCAAAAGACACACAACACTGTTTCTCCACCTTGTATGCTTGGCGTTAATTATAGTCACAAACACACAACACTGTTTTCACACTTTGCACGCTCGGCGTTCGTTACAGGCTGCTTTGGTTCTTTTGCAGGAAAATTCTTTCGCAATATCGGAATCGGTAAAACACTTCACTAAAACATCACTAAGATGGTCTATAGCTCTAAATGGGATTTTGTGTTCCGACAGAAAACTGCATAAACGCAGCTCAGCTTTCTTGACTTCGTCTTTCAGTGGGACCTTTTTGAAAAATGTATCAACCTGAAAATTTTAAAAGTACTTGGTTGCTTAGTTTTTTTTTATAACAGCGCCGCATTTCATAGCTGTTATCTAACTGATTTTGAGAAACAAAACTAGGATGATTAACTTTAAATTAAAATATATCCAAACTCCTTGAACTAGGTAAGTAAAGCGAGTTATGCTTACCTTTGACTGTCCTTTATATTTTATCAAGTTCGATTTATGCTTTTCAGTATTTGCATGCTGTTTTATAGATGCTAATCTACTTTGCAGTTTCGCATTGCACGCTTTGCAAAATGCGGTGAACTCGTCATCTTTATAACGTGAAAGCCACGAAGAAAATTCCGGAATTTGTTCCCACTTAGCTAAATAACTTTGCTGAAAACTAGACATGCTGTCCGGATGAATGCAACTAAGTAAATAAAAACAACGAAAATCGCGTTCTATTTATATGATGACAAAAACATCTCCTATTTTGGGGAAATTCCCGAATTATCGAAAGAAAGTCCTCAAAGATTAAGTCGAATGCAGAAGAGACAATAATTTCACTTGAACCGTATTAGACGATTTGATACTAATAATAAAGTATCTTTTAAGTTTAACTACTACCTATTCATGCAACTGCAAAAGTTAAAACTAGACGTTGTTTTGAAATTTATAGATAAACTAGCGGTCCGTCCCGAATTCGTCCGGGAAGACTGATATTCATGAAACACAACGAAACGGAAATTACGCTCTATCTAATAGTGCAAACCGCATTAAAATCGGTCCAGCAGTTGTAAAGTTTTAGGCGAACATACATTCTGCAAGTCTGATTAATACTATGTATTGATTGATAATTGTATATGTAGTATTACAATACTACAACGCCGGCAACGGCTGTCTTTCTTGTCATATCTGTAACTTACTCATCTTTGCTCATAGATAACATGTATAAGTATAAATTAAATCCGGGAAAGTCCCCAATGTTCGCGTTCCGGGGAATTCCGCAAACATTGTCGCAAAGACGATCACTCACTACGGTGTTGCCATACTTCAACCAAAATATACCTAAAAATACTGACTGCCAGCAATATACCTGAAAATATACTGATGTTCGCAAAAATCTATGAAATATACTGAAAAAGTATTAAAATACTGAATCTGGTCACACTGCGGGCGTTTATGGGGTATTTACACGGGTCGATTTTCGCCGTGCGGCGAGTCGCTTCACAAATTGCCCCACCAAGCCGCATCGCTAGCCATTTACACAGGTTACTAAAATCGCATGCGGCTCGGTCATTTCCATCGAAAATGTTGAGCAGAATAGCCGTTTGTGCCGAAATTTAAATAATTAATTATTCAATTATTCAACAATTGCTTAAAGAACAAAGAGAGAAGAAAAAACAAAAGGAAAGAAGAAAACGTAATGTTTGGGTACGTGGATGGATTTCTCGACGCAAGGTCTTGGGTGCTTCGGATACTTTATTGGTTGAGTGGAGTTTAGAAGATCCTGATTATTTTAAAAAACGATTAAGAATGACTACTGATGAGCTTAATACTTTACTACATAAGGTTACTCCGCTTATACAAAAATGCAATACCAATATGCGAGAAGCACTTTCTCCGAAAATTAAATTAGAAATAACCCTGAAGTTCTTGGCTACCGGTGATAACTACTCAAGTCTTGCAGAGTCATTCTAGCACACACAGAGTGCCAGAATGCACAATTTCCCTGTTTTTGAAGGATGTTTTGGATGCTATATACAATGTTTTACAGGAGTTCATTATGGTAAGTGAAACTAGTAATTAATTTATAAACGATTTATTTATAAATTTTCCATTGTGTTTTCATCTAAGCATGATCTAACAGCTTGAGATAGAATATCGTCGTTCAGTGCGGATTGTTGCCCAGTATTTTCTTGTGTTAGTAAACAGCTGGCAAAAGTCTTCTTCATATTCGAGGTGCCTTCCAGAAGTGGAAGCTTCGGGAGTCGAAGTTTTACGTTGGTTTCGAAAAGCTTGGTTTCGGGAAGTAGTAGCTTCGGCTTCAGGAGTCGAAGTATAGCGTGTATACTCTGAGAGTGAGCTCGTAGGTCTAGCAATTGGAAAATGTTGTGTATTTAAGATTTTCAGTCTTTCTTGTGACAAATAATTATTGATGAAATTTTGACAAACAATAGCATTTGTTAATGGCAAACTACGTAATTGGCTTGCCACATGTACTCCGAATGTATCAAATTCATCTTGACGGATAGTTTGAGCCAAGGTTTCTAATCTATTGACTGCTTGTAAAACAGGTGGGTCCATTTTAGGTGCGTCCATTCTTAGAGCACGCTCCGCCTTTTTCTTTGGAGACATTTTTTTTTCTTTTGTAAGTGCGCAATATTAGATTCTTGTCCCAATTCATCAAAATATGAAGACGCGTCGCTGTTTGTGTTCACCGCTGAATCTTCGTTTTCTTTTTCCTGTAACCATACATACTTATATTAGATAAGTTTATTTCTTTTAGGTGCCATGCACCACAGATCAATGGAAGAAAATACAAAAGGATTTTTTAGATCGCTGGCAATTTCTTTTTTGCTGTGGGGCTATTGACGGGAAACACGTATTAATAGAAAATCCACCACACGGAGCTTCAGACTATTATAATTACAAAGGCACGTATAGTGTGGTGTTGTTTGCTATAGTGGATGCACATTACCGTTTCATATATATAGATTTCGGAACTAATGGACGCATGAATGATTCGCATATTTGGAAAAAAACAAAGTTCTATAGTGCTCTTGAAAGAAATAATTTGGAACTACCTAATAAAGCAGTTTTCGTTGGTGATGATGCTTTCCCTTTGGCAACCTATTTAATGAAACCGTATTCAAGACATGAAGGTTTGGAACACAAACAAAAAATCGTTAATTACAGACTATCAAGAGCACGCCGAATCGTAGAGAATGCCTTTGGCATAATGGCTTCACGATTCAGAGTATACAGAAAACCTATATCTGTTTCATTGGATAAAACTGATTCTATTATTAAAGCGACCTGTGCGCTGCATAACTGGCTTCGGACTAATCGCATATACATGAATACTTCCGAATTAGTAGACGAAGAAGACTTCAGTTCAGGGACAATCAGAAACGGAAGTTTGAGAAGCATTCCTACGGCAGGAGTAGACGAATTAATGACACCGCTATCTTCTAACAACTATTCACGAAATGCAAAAGATTGCGCGATAGATATGTTGACTATTTTGTCGGACCTGGAAAAGTTTCATGGCAAGATAGAATGATTGCGTAAATATTGTATGTTTATTTAAGTAATTATTAAAAAGGCCCTGTTCACAATTTACCTATTATAACATGCGAACAAGAATAACTATTTAATAAATAATAATAAGATTTACCATGTTATCTTTACTGTTTCTTCTTTATATCACTGGCTTTAAAAAGCGGTCAGCTACAGAAAATATATCTGTATTCATGGTCTGTATACATCATCCTCTCCCGCGCTACTTTTCTATGACTTTGCTACCTTACTGGCCTCTCTATTATACGTGGTTCGTATATTTTTTATCTTCAATTTAAGCTTTTCAACTGTTAGGGACAAACGCATTTCTTGAATAATATATTTAAGAGCCGCTAAACATACATTATTGTTACTGTAATCTTGTTCTCTTGGGTTCCATAAGCATGGATGCATTTCATAGCATTCCAAAAACTGTATGGTGTTATTTTTATTCATGGTTGTCACGATACATATACACAGAACCGCTGTAGTAAATAAATACACGTGCGTGCGCGAAACACCTTCATGCGGCGGGCGATCACCTGCAACTGATCGTTTACACGGTCGACTTTAGTCACCAGTCGCATGCGGCCGGTCGCCGCGCGGCCAAAGTCGGTTGCTACCCAACTTTGGGGCTTGCGGCTTTAGTCACTTGCGACTTAGCCGAATTGCCATTTAGTCACCCGTGTAAACCCCCTATTACGCACACATGCGTACGTCTTATGCTCGGAAATAAGAATATACGATTTACAATAAATCTATTGATTAGATAAAAAAATAAAACACTATTATGCTAATATGTTGCTTGTAGAATAATCTGACAAAAAATCAGAATGATTGCATGTATATTAGTATGATTTTTACGCGTTAAAAGAAATTTTTAGAGGTAACTTCGTGATTTTTTTCTATCGTATCAAATTAGTTGTATTATGTTTTCAACACACTATCTACCTAGGATATATCCTGAAGAATATCATATATTTTTCTGATTTTGTTTACTGCAGTGGATCATATGCTTTTAGGCATTATAAAACTTACGTTTAGCTCCTGTAGGCCTCTTAAGGCTGCGCAGTTGGTTTTGCAACAAGTTGGCTTAGTGATCTGTCCGTTGAGGTGAAGCTCAGCCTTAATGTATCCGCAAGGGATACATTAAGGCTGAGCATGAACTGGTAAGGGCTATTTACCAGTTCATGCTCAGCATTTTAATGTCTAATTATGTTAGAATGAAACGCATTATTGTGGCAGATGGAAGTATCAAGACAATTATAAAAGTTGTAAGTTGAGCTTATTTTTGTTGTTCATGAAGTCCTACAACACAAAAGACATTGTGTTGTGTTGTTTTGCCGTAGTATGTTTCAGGTAGTATACTAATAATATGAATAACATAACATCACGCCTATTACTCTTGAAGGTTTAGGCAGAGGTGTACTTACCTGTAGTCAACGAATACTACTAAGTAACCGGGAGCGGAAACAGTTCTATCATACACTATATTAATACGTACCCAACGTATTGCAATATCTAAAATTAAAAGAACTAACGTAAATTAACCTATGTTCAAAATCCTTAAAATCTAAATACCTAATGACTGTTTCACTTATATTCAAAATACCGAAATCTTAAAATATCAAATGGATATGTTACTGAAGTTCATAAAGCTAAAACTTGAACAAAGTTAAATTGGTTTACCTCACCGTTAATTGACCAAAATTAAAATACCGATCTAAGTACCTATGTAAAGTTGGACGTAGCTACGTAAAGTTGGTCACAGTTCTAACTATAGTTGCAAAACTTCTGAAAAATTCTGAATAATTCCGGAATACTTCTGGGAAAGTTTCTTTAAATCAGAATTATTCAAAATGAATTTTATTGAAATTTTAATTTTTTTTTGCTGAAATATCGTATTTTGCATCGATACTAGCATACAGATGCCTCATCCCATACAAAGAAATGTCCGGACGTAAAGAGCAGATTTCATCTGGCAATTCTAGCTATTTTTGTACATCAATCGCGTTCGTTCCCAATAGATGGTGTTAGTAGCGACTTTGCAAGAAGGGTTACATTATACTTTTATTCCGAATAGATGACGTTAAAAGCACACTGAACTTTTGTACTGCTGCTACGTACTCCTTACTCCTATTATCAGTGATATTATTAAACAAAACAAAATTTAAAAAATCGAGATGTTAACCTTTGAAATTTAATACAGCGCCATCTACTGGTATAAATATTAATTGTGCATTCCAATCATCTTTGAAATTTGTACTAAGAGCTTATTGTTACATAATTTGGTGTGATTATGATTATTATTTGTTGATTATGTATGAATAAACCTTATAAAAATCAACAAAAACTTTGAAATTACACTTCAATCATAGATCAATAAATGTCGTGCCATCTAGTGACATTTATTTGAAACTCTTTGTTAGCGGTGATGCAGGCGATGGCGGTGCGGGGTGCGGTAAGAGGGGAGATGCTCCCCGGAAGTTTTCGCCCGCGGAGAAAGATTCATACCCCGCAATCGAATGTTTCCGCGGAATATTTCGACCGAATTATTCAGGAATAAACGTGTTTATTTTGTTGTGTGGTGGGTGAATTTATTTTTCAGTGGCATATAAGTAAGTAAAATATAAATGTTTATTTTATTATAAATATGATTGATTAAGTATAATATATTATGTTGATATTTTTATAGGTAAATATGTTATCCTGCGATTAACAGGATTTTTATTTCTTTGTGCTATTTTTGCAAATGCTCTTTTTCTAAATGTTAGGTACTTAGTTGTGGAATAAAAAACCACCGAGCATATTTGATTTGTTTTTTAAAAAAGGGATACCTATGTTTTTGATTAGTTTGTATATAGCTCTTCTGTTCGCATCCCGAGTATTCGCGAGTCACATAGATATGTATTAATCATTACCTACTTATCTACATATCGCGTATAAAAGTCAATAAAAACAAATAAAGGCAAACCTTGCAAGCAAACACGTTTTGATGCGGTTTTCAGAAAAGTACCTATTTGCTATACTTAGGAGTAGGTTTTGATATATATTAACTGTCTTCAATAAAAAGGAGGTTATGAGTTTGAACCGTATGTAGGTGTGTATGTTTGTCCGCGATTATCTCGCGTTAAACCGCTTTTGATGCAGTTTTTAGAACAATATTACTAGGGTGCGTCTAATGAAAGCGCGACATGGAGTTTTTTTTTTTTATTTAATTGGCAACATTATTCAGCCGCAATTGTAGGAAACAAAAAAAAATTAAGTGTCAAGAAATAATTCTCCTACTAGTTAGTAATACCACATACAAAATTTTTGTTTTTAACCTCTTTTTCTCAGGTCGCGCTTTCATAAGATGGACTATAGTCACTATATGTATACGTGACATATACAAATGTTGAGATAAAAATATTTAAGTAAAAAGATAGAACCAACTTCAATGAAGCCGGAGCACCTCAAACCAACCTCTTCAATAAAATCTTAGAACATAGAACCAACTTCAATAAAAACGGAACTTTATTGAAATCCGTTCTGTTTTTATTACTGTTAACCCATTAAAGTATGTTGTACTCAATTGAGTACAGCCTTATCCCGAAGTGTAAATTACAGATCTTGTAAATTTTAAGTGATACACCTTATTATTTTACTTCGTTACGCTGTACTCAATCGAGTACAGTGACTTTTAATAGGTTAATACAATTTTCCCGGTTTTTTTTTGACAATTGAAATATTCCCAAAGTTTCAGAATATTTCGGAATACTTCCGAAGTATTCGACGGGAATGATTCGGAATTTTTCCCGCCAGCATCTATAGTTCTAACCTAACCTATTTCACCCAGTTCAAAATGATGAATCATACAATTTGCCTGCGACTAGATAATTAGACAATAGTGAAAACATTTCTGCGGGAGATTGTCGGTATAATTCGTCATTTTGAACTGGGTGAAATAGGTTAGATTAGATGGAAGATTAAGCAAATTCAAAAGTATCAAAAATTACCTTTTTTTATTTAACTCAATATTATAATGTCTACAAACCTAATTTTCACATACTTAATCCAAAAATCAATATAGATATTTATTTATTTAGGTTAGCCAACAATTGTTTACACAATACATTAACAATATTTTACACTTATAAATTGTTGCACTTATAAATGTATTTTATAAGTGCAACAATCACTTACAGGCTAACACAACATGCACCATTTTATGGTTTTACATAATAATACAAAGCCAAAAAGGATATAATATACAGTTAAAGTTATTCAATAATTTTGGTGATTAGCGAGTAAAAATAAAAATATCAAAAATTTAATTCAAAATAATATAACAATAAGATTAAAACATTAACATTAATTTAACAAAAAAAAAAATAAAAAAGCTAAAATAATAAAAATTTAAATTAAAAATTAACATTCGCTAAGGAGATCATTGGTTATTATTGGAATGGTAGTTAATAATTATTTTATAAAAATGTCCTATGCTGTCATGATGTATATCAGTGAGATCACTGCAACTGTTCAAATTTTTACACAGGCGAGAAATCGGTGAGTTAGCACCCAGAACCGTTCTGCGCAATGGTGGGTAAAGTGGTGTGATAAGGATTTCGCGGATATCGTACTGGGGCACGAAACTTCAGGAGACTCAGTAGGTTTGGGCAGTCAATTTTATTTCTAAGCAACTTATAGAGGAACAAGGCATCAATAACTTCTCTACGAGTTGATAACGAGTGCATTTTGAAATATTTAGTCTAGTATTATAGGAGAGAAGCTGTTTACTTTTCCCTCTAGAAAATGCGAGGTGCCATAGAAACCGTTTTTGAACTCTTTCCAAAAGTAACTTATGTGTGGCGTAGTGTGGTCTCCATACAACACTGCAATACTCCAGGACGCTTCGTACAAGGTTATTGTACATCATTATTTTAGTACCAACCTGTTTAAAGCCCCTTGTGTTTCTTAGCAGAAACCCTAACATTTTCGATGCTTTCTTGATAATAGTCTCGATATGGGGGACAAAAGTAATTTTTTTATCAAACAATACTCCCAGATCCCTAATTGCATCGACTTCTTGTATTTTCTTATTGCCTATGATGTATTCCGAGTGTATAGGGTGTGACTTTCTTGAAAATGACAGATGGTAACACTTTTTTAAATTAAGTTCCATTTTGTTTGTCTCACACCATTCAATAAGTCTGTTCAGATCATCTTGAAGAAGCGCGATATCGCTCGATGATTCGATTCTTCGAGCAAACTTTAGGTCATCAGCGTAAAGAAAGCACTCGGAAAAGTGAAAGCAGTGGGTAAGGTCATTAATATATATGATAAATAATATAGGAGCCAGATGTGATCCCTGTGGGGCACCGGAAGTCATGTAATAATAGCTGGCAGATCGGAAGCCGTTAACAACAACATAAAATTCACGCTTCGATAGATATGATTTCAGCCATTTCAGCAAGGGACCAGTGATACCATACGTTGCTAGCTTGTGAACTAGTATGGAATGAGGAATTTTGTCGAAGGCCTTGCTGAAATCGGTGTACAACACATCAAATTGTTTGTTAGAGTCGACAGATTCTATTAGGGACTCCGAGAAAGACAATAAGTTTGTGGCAGTAGACCTTGACGCAACGAAGCCGTGTTGTTGATCGCCAAGATAAAGTCTGAAATGGCGTTGGATGTAAGGACAGATCATCGACTCAAATATCTTGGCAAACGTGGAGAGAATCGCAATAGGCCGATAATTGGAAATAGTGTCTTTTTTGTCCGACTTGTACACAGGAACGACTTTGGCCGTTTTCCACTCGGATGGAAAGGTTCCAGTAGCTAGCGACAACTTATATATGATTAAGAGCGGGGTAACCAAGGCCGATGCACAGGCAGAAATAAATAAGGGTGGGATTCCGTCAGGACCTGCTCCTTTCCTGGTGTTAACACATTGTAGCTTTTTGAGAAGGGAATCACTATCCAATTCTGGTATTGTTAGGCACTGGCTATTAATTTCCAATGTGTCCAGACTTGAGTCGTTTTTAAATTTTGTGCCATGTTCAGGGGTGTAAACAGATGCAAAATAAGTACCAAAAAGATCACAAATATCCGAACCATTAGATGCAACAGTTTGTCCGTCAGTCATTGTTAGTGGATATACACTAGACCCACCACGTTTAGCCTTTACGTGAGTCCAGAATAGTTTAGGATTTTCTTTAATTTCTGACTCTAAATTTTCCATATATGTACTGTACAATGTTTTGGCCAGGTTTTGACAACGTTTTGAAACTAACTTTAGTTCCAATTCATCTAACGGGTTTTTATATTTCCTAAAGTGCAATCTTAACTTATTTTTCTCTTTGAGTGTTCTTATAATTGCTTTATTAAACCATGGGGGATAACGGCAAGTCATTGACTTACAATTTGGGACAAATGCACTTATTGCAGTGTTTAACACTCCATAGA